>VDFB02000002.1:182897578-183497578 GCA_007258455.2 Sequoia sempervirens
TTATATTGAAAAGTAAAAAATAAAAACCTAAATTAATTAACCCTTAAACCAAAAGCACCAAAATGCAATCATATGCATCCCATTATGTTAAATGTGTCATTTTAGGAATCATATGTAATATGATTTTCAAATGTGCCAATATGTCATCAAATGTTCCAATCAAATGCAAACCAATTCAATTGTATATGCGAGTCTTTTTTGCAAATGTGCCAAGCCACCTTCAAATGCACAACTTTAACATCAAATGTGCCATTCACATATCAAATGCACAATACAAGTTTCAATTGCACAACTTTTTCCTTTTGGTGCATTTGATTTCCTAGCTTCACCTAGCATTTATGACATCTATAACTATGCCTAACAACCTAAGGGTTAGATACATACCGCTTGGGGTGTTTCTCTTGGTTGTTGGTGCTAACAAACTCTCTTTGAATGGTGTAGAGCTCTTAGAATCCCTACCATCTGTGCAACTACTTCATGCTCTGAACTCATTAGAGGCTTTGAATCTCTGAAGCTAGGAGGGTGAAAATGAATTGAAAGTGACCCCCCTATATGTATATATAGGCATCTAAACTCTCTAATTTCCTGCCACTACCCTCCCCCAAACCATTTCCACATAACCTATCTCCCTTGAATGTGCTCATTGACCAACCTAACATTTTTCATCCTCTTCTTCACTTAACATATCATGTTTACTTGTCGTGAGCTCAACCCAAAATTTATTTTTTCCACTCGATCTCTCGAGGGAGCAACCTACCATTAACTTTCATCCCTTGGTCCACTAGGACACACTGGGGCGTATCATCATCACATAAAATTTTCATACCAACATGTTTTTAAAACAACGCAACAAGGCACATCGTCTCAAAGAGGGGAAAAATGTAGACACCTAAAAATATTTAACACATTTCTTCTAAATTCAACATCACTTCCCATCATCATTAGTAATCAACTCCTTCATCATTATTAATTAAACAATTTTAAATTATTTGATTTAAGCTAAAAAATTTCCCTCTTTAATTAAATATTTTTAATTATTTCACCATTTTCACTCATCAACTTTAAGTAAACAAATTTTAATTAATTAATCATTTCTCCAACCACTTTACTTAAATAATTTTTAATTATTTAATTATTTTCTAATTTTCCCTCATCCATATTAATTAAATAATTTTAAATTATTTAATTATTTCTAATTATTCTTCCATCCACATTAATTAATTATTTTATTAATTAATTAAATTTCTTATTATTCCTCTCTACATAATTAAATAAATCTTGCATTCATCTCACCCAACATAATTAGCTAATATTTCCTCTAAAATTAAATAAATTATTTAATTTACTTAGTATGACTTTGCACAATCCTCTAAAGCTAAATAAAATAATTATTTTATTTATTTCATAAATATATCTTTTTTTAATTCCTCAAACTCTAAATTTATTAATCATCTCTAAATTTAGTGAGTTGACTAAAAAATAACGTTAGTTCACTCTCACTCACTTCCATTTCATCCATTCATGCAATCAATCATTTGATTCATGCAACCACTTAACTCCTCATCACAACCCTTCATCCTAACATATGCCACGTGCACATTCCTCATGATCTCTCAAACATCCTCATCCGTTGATTTCATCTCACATCCTACACCATTGATCTAATATCTCTAAAAGCTATAAAACACCCATCATTTAGCCATTCATACTCATGAGAGATAAGTTCTTGTCAATTACTAATCATGAAATATGAGTCAATGAGATTGACTTATAATTATATCTCAAAAACACTCCAAACTTTTTCTAGAAAACAGTACCCATTATATTTCTATAATTATAAATTATTACACACATAAATAAATCATTTATTGTATTAAAATAGCTGCTAAGATTTTCTCTATCATCACATAAAATATCCTTATGGCTTTGTGTTCAAAATCTTGATGATATGGTAAACTTCTCATTTTTGGACTTGATAGAAGAATAACTTCCTATTGGGAATTAAAGGTTGACATTTCAATTCCCCTCAAAGATAGTAGAAAGGAAAGAAAGAATGTTAAATGGGTCCCTCACCCCTAATTGGTTTAAAGTGAATTTTTATGGACTTGTCCAAGGGGAACCCTAGCACCTTGGGGGAAGGAGTTGCTTATAATTCGAAGGGTAACATAAGGGGTATATTTGTGATCAATTTGGGGTGCAAACCAATCATTTTAGAAAGGAAATGATGCCTTACAATAAGATGAAACTAGTCAAGAAGATGCATATCCAAAACTCGATTATTGAAGGTGACTGGAAAAGGCTAAGCCTAGTTGGACAATCAAAAGTTTAATTCAATACTCTCAATATTATCTACTCTCTAAATCAGATGTGGGTTCAACATATTGTTCAAGAAGCTAAATGTGTTGCTAATATAATAGCTAATCAAGGAGTCACTATTAGGGGGCTAAGACCTAGATTAGGGAAGGATATCGTATTCTAGCTAGTTAGCTCACCAACCAAGACCTTAGCACTAAAAATGTTTAAGTAATGATGAGTCTAATCGATGTTTGGAAAATCATATTTGAAATTGTGTAGAGCTACCTTAATTCTTTCATGATGGAGTTTAAAGAAGTCTAATTAATCATTTCTAGGTGTGCCTGCCTCCACCTCGACCCTACCAAGTGCTGAAACTTTCTTGACTTAAAGCATCAATCTATGAGTGCTTTATAGTTTATTCACTCAAAATAAGAATTTGAGGGTCCTAAATTTGGATGTTGATATAGGTGGATACTGAAATAAGGTGGAGCCCATTTCATATAGGAAGTTGAAATCTAACTACACTAGTTGGAGGATCTTGCAGGATAGTGGTCTCACCTTATTTCTTGAGAGGATAAATAGGTATGACAACAAAGGTGGTGGAAATTGTTAGAAAGTGATAAAATAGGAACTTAAAATATTGCTAATGGACATGATGATATTTGAATAGGTTATTTCTATTGCTACCACTCTCAAAGATTGAGGGCCTAAATATTTTCAAGGATCATAAGATGGGAGAGGACATAAAAATGTATTTTCCATAGAAAATGTGAGTCACTCAAATGTTACTAGTTGGATTATGTTATTAATTCAATTAAACAACTTTGGAATAAGGTGCCATTATGATTATGAAGTATATTGCTTTATAGGGATGTGTTACTACCGTGTTCTCATGCCACCTTTCTTTGCTAAATTATTTTCATTCCCACTGCACCATACCCCTACCCTTCTTCTGATTATCTTGTTTAGAGTTTGTCGTTAAATAATTTGTGGGGGTGGGGTCCTACCCAACACAGGTAGGGTTAATTATGCTTATATTAAATTATTGGAGAAACTCTAACTCCTCTATGAAGAAGGGTTTGTCTTCTAAGAACTAGAAGAAAATTCAAATTGAACCTTCCTTAGGAGAGGAAGAGGAAATATTCACTTGTAGTGATATAACGGATGACAATACCAATTAGGATCATGAGGAGAGCAATTTGAGGACAAAATAGTCAAGGAAAATGGTCAAGAACACTAAAAACCATCATTTTCTTTCTAAATAGTTTTTAATGGAAATCAAAAGTTATGTATGTGAAAATGGCCATTTTGAGACAAAAATATGAGGGAAAGGTTCTTGTGCCTGAGGTAGAAGGTGAGTTATCTCTAAAATTAACTTGCAGAAAAATAAAAAGGAAAAACAAAATGTCAAGAAAGAAAAGTTGGGGGAGGACATAAAGAACATTAAGGATAGACTGATAAAGGTGGTCAACACTAGTAAAGCCTTTATCAATTCTAACATTGATAGTCTGAAAATTCTTGAGAAGAAGCTTCGAAGTGCTAAAAGGAAATGTAAGAGGGAGGTTTCTAAGAAGCCAAGTGTGTTTAGATATCCTACTAGGGTTAAGACAAGTAAAGCAAAAAAAGGGAAGGATAGATCATTAAAAAGAAAGTGCACTTTCTATGTGAAGAGCTTTGAGGCAACTAAAACCCAACATCAACGGGAATAAATTTATGCTTTCTTGTTCTTTTTGACCAATAGACACTTGTGATCTTTCTTATTATATTTACTTATTATATTTACTTGTCTGTTGTAATTCTATTTTTTTTATTTGTTAGTTTGAGGTATGGGTCTATTTATGATGTAGCCATAGTCTCATTGTTTTTGACTATTTTGTTGTTATATTATTGCTATAATTTTTCATCTCAAAACTAACTCACCTTAATCAAAACAACTATAAAAATAAATAAATGTAAACTTTATTTAATTCTAAACTAAGTTGGTGTGGCATTCCCTGTTTAAAAGAGAAGTCCCATCTAAGTCTACTGTCTTCTGAAATGAGAAAATAGTTTTGAAGAATGATGAATGAATTTTGGTTAAAGAGGAGGCGCCAATACTGATTCAATTGAAAAACATATCCCTGAAAGACATATCCATGAAAGACACACACAGACAGTGTTCAATTGAAAAACAAATCAAAACCATGTGAGTGGAAAGATTAGATTGTCATCTTTGCATATTTTAAATGCACAGATCTAATTATATTTTGAATTCAACGTTCTACTTTAAATAGCTGGCAGCATAGAAAACGAGGCTTCAGAATTTTAAAAATGAAACTTCAAAAAGTTTCATGTTGTGCTAAATTATGATGATGTTGTGGATTAAAACGTCAACTGGCGTCGCCCAGACTTGAACTGGAGACCTTCAGTGTGTTAGACTGACGTGATAACCAACTACACCACGGCACCTACAAGCTCCATGGCACTCATAGATAATTAAAATTCAATGATACTTAAAGATAAATGAATAAAATTAAGCAATGGAGGTCAATTGGTGTTTATTTTCAGACTCCGTTGATCTGATAATGGCAGGCATTGCATGCTGAGACATAGAAATAAGACCGATGTCATGTTTCCATCATCATACCAGGCTATAAACAACATAGACAAACAATAAATGTATGTTGTTGGTGTGGAAAGGAGTCAGAATTGGAAGAGATATGCAGAAGAAGTGGAAGGGCCAAAGAGATCAGATTTGTCCATTGAAAGATGTATAGATTTCTGAAAGGGTCCACTTACCTTTATATGGTGTAGGTGTTCTCAATATTACAAGAAAAGGTGGGATTGTTGTTGAGGAGAGGATGTATTTGAGGTGACATTGTTAGGCATGCAGGATACCTTAATTCCCAGTTATATGATTTTAAGTGGCTAGGCTAGCATTGGTGTAGGTAAGGAGAGTATACATTGTATGGAGAATTTTGGTGGTGATATAAATCTGGGAGTAACTACCCATATGTGGCTCTGTTGGTATACAAAGTTGAGTGGGGTGGCTGTATTTTGATAGGGCTTATTTTACTAGCATGGATGATATCGAGGAAGGGGTGTTTATGGCTAGCTCCCATTCAAAAGCAAGGAGATCAGCATTTTTTTTTGGTTGGATTGTAGATTTGCTTGCAATTTTATGATTGTTTATGGTTTTTTGTGAGTTTGGGTATTAAATTTGGCAACAAACAAAAGTCTACTAACAAAAGTCTACTATGATCTGGAGATTTTATTGCCAACCAAGTTTTGTGTCATCAGATGCAAATCTTTTGTCTCTAACTATTGAAATCATTAGATATTTTATGATATGGAAGAGGCCAAGGACATGAATGATGTGTAGGTCTTAAGGGTCAAGGAAGGCAAGGTAGCACAAGGAGAAACCTTATTGTATCTCATAAGACATGACTATAGGAGGAAGTATGAAGCAACGAAGTGGGAATAGATCTTCTAAAAGATTATTGTTGTACCATTAGTAAAGTGTTGGTAGAGATTCATGTATCTCATGATCAAGAGAGGCTTGAGCTAGTGAATGATTACACCATCCCAACGTTTTGCAGATTCAATTCATCACTCTAGGTGTCATTGGGAGCTTTCTAAAGGCATTTTTTTCCTTCCCTTGTGGGACCTGCAAACTTTAGGCATTGATACAAAGTGCATAAAGGTGTTGGAGATGTAGTGGAAGAGGTGGTGGAAGTGATACTAGAGGAGTCAACTAGTAGGGAGAAGTAGGGTGTTGTATGATCCCTAGGGTTTTTTAAATTCTAGTTGTCTTATTTTGAAACATGGTTTTATTCATTGGTATTGTATTTTCATGCTTAGTCTCCTATGGTGACTTTAATTTTGTCTGGTTCACTCACTAGTGAGCTTTAGTAGTATTTTGCTGTGTTTTTCATTATTCCATTGATATTGAAATCTTTCTTGTAATCGTTTTATTCATATGCATGAGCCCCTTATAGAACCCCTAATAATTAAGCTAAAATAATAAGTCACTATTCTAAGGAAGACATTATCTATCCAATGAATTGTAATTCCAATTATGGTTAATATAAAACCAACAAAAGATTGAATTTGTTATGTATGAATGTGTAAAATAATTGGTAGAAAGTTGATTAACAAAAACTAGGTTGTGAGTTAAAATTTAAGTAGTGAATTTTTATTCAATCAACATGGCAATGTGTCCTGCACAATGTGGATTTGAGAAAAAGGCAATGACAACTACATGGTGAAAAGGTGCCTCTCTACAACATTATATGGTAGAGAAGAAATCTGAACATAATAGGAGTTTTTTTGAGGTGGTTGTGTCGGAATAACAAGATCTTGGGGCATCCCCTCTGGATGTCTCAAATGGTGGGGTTGTTGAAGTTGAACAAGTTAATTGTGTTGAAACCCCTAAAGAGCGTGAGAATGGGTCTCAGACTACCATTTCTGGTGATAGCACTCTGACTATCATTTTTGATGGTTTTTTTAATAAGTCTTTGCCTGCACGAAGGTATAATGATGAAATCTCTGAGACAGCGGCCGCAGGCATTCATCTTCAGGAAAATTGTGTGTTGGTTTGGCATGATAAGGCAGCGCAAGTGGAAGAAGGTTGGATTACTGTTATGGGCAAGAAAGCAAAATTCTCTAGGCCTTCTTTTGACATGACTCTTCATTCCCACAAGAGTAGTTCTAAATGTAAGTCTTGATGGGTCTTGTTTGGGGGTTGGTTTTTGGCTGGCTGCAGGCTGTCCTTTTTGCAGTTTTCCTTTTGTTTGTAAAGGGATTCGAGTCCCTTCAAAACCTGTTTTTTCCTTAATCAAAAACATGGCAATGTGTCAACTACTTTTACTAGTCATAGTAGCAAGGGTTCACAATTTTTTAGGGCATAAGGTTGTGTTGAATATTTACATTGATCCTAGTTATAAGAGTCCAAAATTAGTGTGGTCATAAGAATTTAAAAATTCCTTCATTAATGGTAATTACCACAATGATTTCAAGGAATCATTTGATACATGATGATTCAAGTTCATTTAATTAATATTAACAAGGCTATAAGGCTTGAAAAAGAGTCTAATGCACCAACTTTTATATTAGGACATTAGTAGACAAGAAATGGCCTAACAATTTTTTTACATTATAATCTAAAAAAAAATGTTAGAGTGCACACTCACACACTAAAGTTTTCATTACATAACACAATGACACCTGTAGAACACATCATCAATACACAAAGAATGATTGCACAAGTGAAAGAAAATACTATTAGAAGATGACCTTGTTTGAAAAGAAAAATTATTGTAACAATAAAAACATTTCCACATAAGCTCACAAGAGAAGAAAATGCAAATAAGTATTTAGAATCCACCATACAAAAGAATAAAAAAATATACCATCATTGTGAGAAAATATTTAATATGGGAAAAACCTTCATGAGGGAAAAATCCATCCTCCAAAATCATCCATGCTCAATGTATTATTTAGCAGTGAAATGCTGCAAGATACTTATGAGGTCTCCATGAATAATTTTGAAACATCAAGCTCCTCTAATGTATCCTCCATGTGTCCAAGCATAGGCTAACCTTACGACCATACATCACATGTTATGCTTCACAGATGCACTCTGCAAGAGAGCTCAATACAAATGACAACCAACTTGTACCACTAAACATGGGCTTGCTTTTATAGATTCAAGCTCACATAAAACCACCAAGTAATATTGCCTAAACCATGAGGGAACAAAACCATTGATCCCAATATTTTCTTTTAGATACTTTTTTTCTCAACATTAAATATTTTTCAATGTATAACTCACACATAAAATATCTAACCAATGTTACATACAAATTTATAAGTGAACCCAAATAAATATTTAATATGGGTAAACACATCTCCTAAGATGCACCATATATAAATACTTATTTTACATAACTAAAATATTTATTTTCTTGTGCAAGATGTACAAAATCATTTTCCTAACATTCTCCCACTAGTTATATACATTGCATAATGTTTATTTGATCTCTTCAAGCATGTCCTTGGTAAACCTTATATAATTTAGGAGGAATATATGATGTCTATTGGATTCAGATATACAAGTTCTTAAAAAAAGTTAGGGCTGGTTGAGATGAAACATAGTGTAATAGATAGAGAATGGCAAAAGCTTATAGTGGATCTAACCTTGATTTTGCTAATCTATTTTTTTAGAATATCATATTCCACATTTTTATAGAAAAGCCTTAAAAATGCACCTCATAAATTGTGATTTTAATTTACATACTATAATTTTTTTAGAGTAATTTATAAAAATAAAATAGGATAAAATTTTGATTAAATTTTGAGTAAAATTGAGATAGATAGAGCTATAATTATTTCAAGGCCTTCATGCATGGTTAGTTGCAACATGCCTTTGGAAGCTTGGCGGTCACAATATTGTTTTACAAAAAGAATATTGTGCCACATCTCTTTGAAAGTAGAGAACCACAATAAACTTAAATTGAACATTAGTAAATAGTTATGTAAGTTTTTTTATGCCTTTTTGATCGAAATTTCTAAATATTATCAACAAAGACCACATTGTTAAGTATTGTCAAAATAAAAAGCTAAAATATTTGGTATTGAACCCCTTTTAAGTCATTGTGTTGAGTCTATGAGCTTTTGTCAGATAAAAAATGACATGTTGCTACATATTCTATGGAGAGTGTCCCTTCGAGCGAATATAAAAATGGCAAAGATTTTAATAGTAAGAAGGATTTTTTAATACATGTGGCAATTTTGGTATGGAACTATTATATCAATTATTGATCACAACCAATAAGTGTTTCAATATTATTTTTAGTGGGTAAATTTTCTTGTTTGCTACAAGAAATCTAAGTGAAACATTTATTTCTTTGTAAAAATTTGAGAACTTTAATATAATTTCCTTCATAACTGTATCATAAATTATGAATTGATTGAATATTCTTGCTTCTAGAAAATTTCAAATCAATCTTATCAAATTTCTAAACAACAATTCTAAAAAAATAGTTTTTATCAAAACCCTAGCTTACAACAAAGTCTAAGCAAATAGTTAGAATTTATCTTTTTTTAATTGTTTCAAATAGATTTTAGCGATTGACAATCAATAAGTATAACTAAAATCTTTTGGTAAAAATTGTTCAAAATATATCATATTAATCACCATTTTTTTTGTCTTTAAATGATTTTGCAATAGATAAATTTATGTTAAAACCCAATTATATTAAAAAATCTTCAAAATTTATAACTAGACTGTGTGTATAAAGTGTTGTCTTGGATAGGATGGTTGGTGTATTCAGGCCAACCATTATTGCATGAAATCAGATTTGCATGAAAAGAAGCTTATTATTGCCAATGGAACAACTGTTTTCTTTCTACAGAGATGTCTACAACTTCTTTCCTTTATGTTAGATTGTAATTAATTTAAATGCTCCGGAGTCATATTTATAAAGATGATATATCAAAAGGAGAAACTAGAACATTACTGTCAAGATAATATATCAAAAGGAGAAACTGGAACATTACTGTCAAGATAATATATCAAAAGGAGAAACCGGAACATTACTGTCTGCACCAGCCGGGAATCGAACCCGGGTCTGTACCGTGGCAGGGTACTATTCTACCACTAGACCACTGGTGCTCATATAATGTAACTTAAACATTACATAATTAAAATAATTTATAATTTTTAAAAAATATACATGAGTATACACTATTAGACAGGATTGTCAGGGTATATGTCAGCGATGTCGTTGTAGTATAGTGGTAAGTATTCCCGCCTGTCACGCGGGTGACCCGGGTTCGATCCCCGGCAACGGCGAAATTGCTAATTTGTCTAATGTGGGATTTATTTTTGGAGGTAGAAAACCGTATGGTAAAAAAAGTTTTCCAAAGTGTTAAATTATGCTTAATTAACTATCACATGGGAACGAATAATTTTGTAATAAACATTCAATTAAGATATTTAATTTGTGAGTTTAGTTTGTTGAATTTTAAAAAAATATATTGTTAATCAATTATTTGTTGGAGTTTTATTTTTGTAATTGTTTTGATTTAATAATATATATAAAAAATATGATTGTTGATGAATTTTATAATTGATTTTTTTTTTTTGAAAAAAGGTAAAAATTTATTTAATCAAATAGAAAGTCAATAAAATATACAAAATATCAGTATTCATTTACTAGGGAGTTTGAGAAATCCAACAAGAAAAACAACTACAAATCAAAGAAAGAGTCAAATTCATAAGAAACCCAACCAACACACACCATTAACCATGCATATCCTCAAAAAAACAATTTCTTCAATCATTCAGAAAAATGCTCTTATCCACCACATTCCAATCACCAATATGCTATGAAACCCATTTGATTGCATGGTTTTTTAGCCACTTTAATTATTCATATTTTATGAATAGTCTTTTTTGTTGAGAAATAAGGTGAAACTACTACTATAAAATATCTCACATCTGTATACAAATTTGAAAAGGGTTATCATGCGATGTTTAAGTGATTGCAAAAAATCAACAAACCGTATCAACACATGATTTATGAGGAGAAACCTTTTTGGCAAAAAAAACCACATGAGGAAGAGCACAAGTATGTATTAATCTTCAAGAATGAGATACATCCAACACACTAGCACTTTCTTCACTTTGACAACACTATGGTAGCTCCTATGTACCTATACTAGCACTTGCACCAGAAAGGGGTGCAAGGGTTATGACGATAGAAAATATTGGTTGAGTTAAAGTTTGTTTTCAGGGATGTCGTGATGAAGATTCTTGAGCTTGAGGTAAGTTTTTTTAGTCTTTTTCAACCTTTTAAAGCAAAATATTGTTTGTGAGTTAAAATATTTCAATTGCTTGGTAGTGTTTTTTCTAGTGTAAAAATTATGACAAAACAATGCTAATTGCATTAGGAGGTAATATACACAGTGTGAACTTCTAGTATTTCAATAGAAGTGTCATAGTTATGATTACCTAGGTCACCACACTTGTCAAGAACAAAGCTCAAAAAGCTTAAACATTTTTGTTCTCTTGTGCACATGAACACGGTAACTGTGGATGCAGGGGAGCCCATGAAAGATCCATTCTTGGACTGAAGTTTAATTATTTTATCCCAATATATTATTTCAAATAACAGTTTAGTCATCTAAATGAAAAATATTTCTATGTGGTGTCAATGAAATGGAGGACAAACCATTGTCCAGTAGGCAATGATATAGTAGCAAGGCGGAGCTATTTCCATGACAATAATGATTACTTGCATTGATGTCCATAGGAATGCAAACCACACTTGAATGAGGTTAGGTGAGGTCACATGTGAATTTTGCAGAAAATGAAACTACTCAGAGTTGGCTTAGTGACCCAGATGACCCAGTTCCCTAGCATTAAAAGAGTGTAAGACTAGTGACTAGTACAAAATTGGAGAGGATCTAACAACATTAACACAAAAAAAATGGTCCTGAGGTTGTGGTCTAATGACTAAGTCACCTGACATTCATGCAACTGACCCAATTTCAAAGTTTCCCATGGAAATGGAAATAGAACAATACTAGCAACACTTATAAAAGCATAATCCAAGTTCAAATTTCTTCACCACAATTATGGACACCATAATTTCAGGGTACATGTGGGAAGGTTGTGGCATGATGATTATAGGTATATACCAAGGTGATCTAGGATTAAATATTAGAAAGCATTCTAAGCTCATCATGCAATAGTATGCAGCCAAACCCGCACCTCACCCAAGATTTATCGGACATGGTTAATTTAAATCAACAAGTTCAGATCATGTCTAGACATCCATAGTGTTACGAAATTCATTACAGCCTTCCTGACCCAAGATATTTCAATACATCACAAAAAATATTATTTCTGACATATGTGTTTATCACTTCTGTGAAATTCACCCCATAATTACACATGACCTTGTCCATTCTGTTACTCCATACCCGACAAGTTGGTTGTACTATTTTATGGAATTTCAACACAATGAAATGACTTTTGGGTTAATTTCATCAGTCTTGTGTGACACAAGGCTTACATTGACAAAACGAGTGGAAAAGAAGGCTTGAATCCTTAACTGCTTCTCAGTTTGAATTAATATCAGTGATTTGTGACGTTCATAAGGATGCCCCCATAGTTCATAAGTATATAGCCACACACTTCATCTGGTTTAAAATGGGCCTATTAAGAAAAATCAGAATCACATATTCAAGTTGGGCAAGCTTGAAATATATTTTTCATCAAAGAGACGTACCTTTTGCATTGGTCTCACACGACAAAAATGAAGTCCTCCTAGACTATTTAGTCTGACAACAATCTGGAACTCAGGAAAAGTCACAAATTCAGATATCAAACTAGATTGAAACCAAAAAAGATGCACAAAGAAAATGCACTGAAATTTTAAGTGAACATAGAACAAACCTACAAATTGTACTCTCAGATAAAAGACCTTGCATATTTCGCAACTACATTTGGGTGAACAAAGTACTGCCTGAAAATGGAAAATTCAACATTTTACATTAGAATAAGACTAGATTCAAAGAAACCTTCCTCTTATTGTTGTGGACAGTGGATTTTTTAAACTGAAATTTCCATAGATGTATATTAAAATAGAATGATTGCAAAGAAAATTGACTAAGATAAGAACATAAAACTTAAAACGTAAACAAATTTTTTGATTGAAACTTACTTGACATCAGAATAAATAGGGTTGTCTTGCAAGGGATTTGGATAAGTCTACAACATACATATAATCCACCAAAAAGGCATTCAAAAATAGGTTTTGAGGAGTCATCTCAAGTGACTGAACAGGAGAGAGAGGGATTCGAACCCTCGGTACAAATAGTTTGTACAACGGATTAGCAATCCACCGCTTTAGTCCGCTCAGCCATCTCTCCTAGATGGGAGATCTAAAATGAATATAGCATTTGACTAAATAAAGACCAACATTTGTGAGAATCCAATTGTATTTCTTTATTCCGTTCGAAACGATTTTTCGCTTTCTCTAGCCCGGCCAGTATCTGGCCAGGCCATTATCTTTCCTAGATAAGAATAATTGACCAAATTATGAAGAATACAGTGCTCTACCTAATCTGAAAGCTAAAATAATTGTTATAAAAGCAGTAAAAAGGGCTATCAAAATTTGACCCTCTGATATCATTTCTTTATTTCCTCTCCAATCACTTTTTTTATTATATAGATAATAGATAAGCACCTCTATATTTTTTTTTATTTTAATAATTCCAGCTGTTTCAGGCTATAATCTGGATGAAATGTTATAGATTGAAAATGGATAGATCATATTGGAAGGGTAAAAAAGAGGTTTCAAAAACTAAGAGTGGATCAAAATGATGAAAATGATCATAATTTTCATTTTCTATATCTTTCATAAAACTATGGTTCAAAATAACTTGAACCATTCTAAGGAATGTGTTAATAATCATAACAGCTATTATAAATGATTACTCTAATAATACTTAACTAATAGGGTATTACTTTGAATATTGATTAACGAGTGTTCTTACAAAAGTAAAAACTCTTAAGTTAAGGGGGGGGATTTGAAAGGAACCATCTCCTATGGAATTGAATTTTCGGGAATAGGGAAATATGATGATAGGAACTTGCATTAAATTTTTATTAGAATCTAATAATTACTTTTTTATTGGACAAAAGATCGATCTGTATGATACAATGAAATTGTGGCGGGTATAGTTTAGTGGTAAAAGTGTGATTCGTTCTATCATTATATTCACAGAGTTGAAGGCTCTCGTCTATATTTTGAAAAAACTCTATTTCTATAGAGGTTCCAAACCTCTCCTATGAATACCCTGGTTCAGGAAAGGAATTGTACACATTCTCGTAATTTGGATCTGGAATGATAAAAGGACCATATTTTCCATTCCATCCAAGATAGCGAAACAGAATGTAGAATATTTTCAAGGATTAGACCGATCTATCTAATCGAATCAATCAAAGATCCATGGATATCAAAAGATTCTTTTTCATCGTAACTAAATGTTCGACTGCTAGAACAGCAAAAGTTGGAGTAAAATAGCTAGAAAACAGTGACTTTGGTTTACTTGAGTCACCGTTATTTTGTTTGAGCTCGGTGGAATTTGATTTCCTCTAGGATCACAATCAGTAGAAATAGGAAACGAAGTAATTAGAAAGATTATATAGTTATTCCAATATTCATATGTTTGAATCTGATCTTTCTATAGGGATCATCTATCAAGTGAATAGGTATTCTATATTGAAGGTTGTTCACCTGAGGTAAAGAGGGAAAAAAGAACTACAAATAAACTAACATAGATGTTATGGAGCAGAGAAAAATTGAATTTTCTTTTTTTATTCACAAAGAAGATTTTTTTATGTGAATAATCATTTTTCAACAACCTTCCTTTCTATCTCTCCTCCCATGGAGGAGCCGAATGAAATGAAATTTTCATGTTCGGTTCTGAATTAGAGGCGTTAATCAGCGTCGACTATAACTTACTTAGTATAGTCATGTATTCCATCTAATTGATTTTCAAGAGAATTCCATTTTTTTCCAATTGAATAACCTCCGATAATATTGCTATATTTTATCATTTCTGAACGAGGGTTATTCAAAAAAGCAAAAATGTCATTTTTATATAGAATACCTTCTCTGGGCATTCTAAGAATTAAATCAGGACAAGGGATTCTTCGCTTTCCCCATTGTTTATCACACCATAACGGTACGATGAGTTCCTTTTTTTGCTTTTTTACCCTCGTATTGGTGTTTTGAGAAAGAATGGTGAAATAGATATAGTCTTGATGTTCGTTAGGTATGGCTCGATCAGTTTCGAAATAATTCCATATATTTTTTTTTTTTTTTTCAAAACAGTTTGAGTCAACTGATTCGTATTTAACTTGATCCACTGAATAATTCGAAAGTGATTTATGTTTGTCAAGAAGTTCTGGAATATCCACTTGATCTTGATCTTTATGAGAAGAAGAAAAAGATACTACAACGGATTCATATATACCTCCCGATAATACCCATAAATGGGTTGTCTTTAATATCAAATTAGACATAGGGATACTCCGGTGCATTTCTCCTGTTAGGCCAGAATATATATGTTTCTCCACTTTTTCTTTGAATGGGAATCTTTTAGCGCGAACCTCGGCAATAACTTGTTCCGATTCCACTAGTTGATTATTCTGAATGAAAAGCAAACTTTCTGGCGGAATGGTTAAGTTTTGTACTTCATATTGATTATCGATAGTCACGTCTAAACTATTATGACATATATAAGCAGGATGCCCGTGACGGGTACGGGTAGGATAAACCAAATTTTGATTGAATTCAATTTTTCCGGTGAACGGGGCTCGTAGATGTTCTGCAATATCACCTGTAAATACCCCACCAGTATGAAAAGTCCTTAATGTTAATTGAGTTCCCGGTTCTCCAATTGATTGGCCTGCAATAATGCCGACTGCTTCTCCTAATTCGATTAAGTTACTATGAGTAGTATTCCGACCATAACATAATTGACAAATACAAGATATACTTTTGCAAGTAAAAGGGGTTCGTGGGAAATTGGAATCCCAATTCTAGTGGCAAGAGCGAATGGACTCGATTATGCTTTTACTCAAGGAGAAGATACTGTGTTAGCTGCGATGGCACATCGTTGTCCAGAATCGGAATTCTCCGTTCGTGAACGAAAAGAAACTATACAAAATTTTTTCACTTTTCATTCTAGAAAAAAAGAGGAATTGGTTGAATATGCAAATCACCCTTCCTTAGTTCTTTTTGGATCTTTGCCGTCCAATGTGGCTTCTCAACTAAATCTAGAATTAAAACGTCAATCCATCAAGGTATCAGGTTGGTTACCTGCTCAAAAATATACTGATCTTCCATCATTGGGTGATGGAGTTTATGTTTGTGGTGTTAACCCATTTTTGAGTCGGACAGCGACAACTTTGGTAAGACGCGAAAAATGTCAATTAATTGGAGCTCCTTTTCCTATCGGTCCAGACGGAACGCGTGCTTGGATTGAAAAGATTTGTCCTGTATTTGATGTTGAACCCCAAGGTTTGGAGGAAAGGGAGGAACGGATATGGGAAAGCTTAAAGGATTATCTTGATTTGGTACGTGGTAAATCTGTCTTTTTCATGGGAGATAATCTGCTAGAAGTATCTCTAGCAAGATTCTTAATCAGATGTGGAATGATTGTTCATGAAATTGGCATTCCATATATGGATAAGCGATATCAAGCTGCTGAATTATCACTTTTACAAGATACATGTATAAAGATGTGTGTACCAATACCACGAATTGTGGAGAAACCAGATAATTCGAATCAAATACGACGTATACGCGAATTACAACCCGATTTAGCTATCACGGGAAACAACCCGATTTAGCTATCACGGGAATGGCTCATGCTAACCCGTTAGAGGCAAGAGGAATTAGTACTAAATGGTCAGTTGAATTTACTTTTGCCCAGATTCATGGGTTTGCCAATGCAAGAGATGTACCTTTGTGAGGTTTAATCTCATGTATTCAAATATTTGTGAGGTTTATTTTATTTAGTATTTCTTATTGATTTACCTTTTAAATCTCTATTTTTTTTTTATTGATTTATCTTTTTTAATTTATTTGAATCTTTCTATTTTTTTTATTTATCTTTTATCTTTGATTTATTTATTTCATTTTTAATTTATCTATTATAAAGATTCTCAAATCTTTGTGATTTATCTATGATTTCCCTTTGTCATTAAATCTCTTTAGTTTATTTCTTTGATCTTTTAATTTATATTTTTATCTTTGATTCATTTATTTGATATTTTAATCAAATCTTTGTGATCAAATCTCTGATTTTTTTCATTTTTATTGATTTATCTTCATTTCTCTTTTTATCAAATCTATTTGATTTATTTATTTGATTTTTTAATTTATTTATTTTTATCTTCAAGATTTAATTATTTCATCAAATCTTTTTGTTTTGATTTTTCTATTTTATGAAATCTTTTTTATTTTTATTTTTTTTGTTTCATCAAATCTCTTTGATTTTGACTTTATTTTTTAGTTCAAATGCCTTTCATTGATATTTTTATTTGATCTTTTAATTAACTTATTTTTTAATATTTGATTTATTTATTTGTTTTTTAATTTATTTTATAATAAATATTTTCAAATCTTTGTGATTTATCTTTCGTTTATTTTTGTGATCAAATTTCTTTTTTTTTTTTCCAACAAATCTCTTTTATTTGATTTTTTTGTTTCATCAAATCTCTTTGTTTTGATTTTTTTGTTTCATCAAATATATTTGATTTTGATTTTTTTGTTTCATGAAATCTCTTTGTTTTGATTTTTCTATTTCATAAAATCTCTTTGATTTTGATTTTTTTGTTTCATCAAATTTCTTTGATTTGGATTTTTTGTTTCATCAAATCTTTTTTATTTTGATTTTTTGTTTCATCAAATCTTTTTTATTTTGATTTTTTTGTTAGTTCAAATGTCTTTCATCAAATCTTTTTCATTTTGACTTTTTGTTAGTTCAAATGTCTTTCATTTTAATATTTTTATTTGATCAAATTTCTTTAATTGCGTGATCATTTTAGTGTAGTAATAGAATTCTAGCCCACTAAGATCACCTCCTCTTTCTTTTGATTTTTATAGATAGTCTCATCCTTAGAATTAAATAATAATAATTAATATTAACTATTATTTTATTCTCTATAATTTTAAATATTTTCACACAACATTTTGTTCATTATCAAACATATCATACCATGATATGGTTGGTCATATGACTACAGATATCAAAAGTGAAATATCTTCATCATCATGGCTGTAGCATTCTATTTCTCAAACTTTTGACTTAATAATTTAAAATCTTAATACCTTTTCTTGATGAAAAAGTGAGTCACATATATGAGCTAGTTTTCCTTATATCCAATTTAGCTTAATTGAATTTATTCCATCGCTGATTTGTAGCGGAGCTCTATAGGTATGGATTTTGTACTCAAATAGATATTCAAAAAATAAGAATTACCTACAAATGTGATGGTTGACTGGTGATAAAATATCACGCAGCTTTAGAATATCACACGTATAATTGTTTTTTTTCAAATCTAAAGATGGTATGGCTGAGAATTGCTGGCATTTCTTGTAACCAACAACTTAGAATTTAATCCAAAAAATCAGTGCCCAAAAAAATCATATTGAAGCCAATACATAAAACGGTTTTGTTTTGTTAGAGTAAGACCTTCTTTGGGAATAAGGAGGGTTTCAAAATGACTGAGAACAATGCTAACAAACTTGTACGAATGCGTTAAAACAGAAACAAAACATGTGAAATCTTATAGAAATTTTAGAACTATATGGCACTGGTATTGTAAGAAATCAACTTATATGGCCCTGCAAATTTAGTATGGCCAACATAATATGGAAAAGATATCCAGCGATCACTTTTTTATCAGTTATAAATCAACAAAAAAAATACCCCAAAAAAACCTTGAAGCAATAATATTTCATTGTGCAATTTTACAGTCTGCTCTATGTCAGGCACCAGTCACAATCTGAATTAATATTAACATCAGAATAAGCATTAATATTTAATATTTAACATATTGATATTAACATCAGAATCTGCATCCTCCTCTTGAACACTGAAGCACCAGTCACACACTTCTCCGATACTCTCAGCTGATTCTTTCTCATAATATGATCTGCTGCAATATCTGAACAACAGAGAAAAACCCATATGATCAAAATTGATGGCCTTTGTACAAATGGAAGCAATGAAATCCAAAAATCCCAAACAGCTTTTAATTTATAAATTAGTATATACTACATAGAGCTTGTCTATCTAAATTAAATAAGCTGGAAGCAATAAGGAGGGTAAAAGTTATTTTACTGGTGCTGAAAACGTATTAGACATTTTCTGCATTGTCGCCATACAGACTGCACTTCGTTGTTGTTTCTTCTTCTACTTCAAATGACATTGTAATATTGTACCTCAGAAAACACCAGCAGCGAATACTACAATGCAGCGGTGTGGAATAGGATACGCCCCACACTTACAAAGAAAACACCAGCCGTTATAGGTCATGCATGCAAAACGGTTCAAACGTCAGTGAATGCCAGCGACGACTTCCCTCTAATTTCAGACGTTACTCACAGCACATTAATGGATTTGTGGCGAATATCACACTTTATTTAGCACATTAATATGAGACGTTACATCACTTCTTTATTGCTTGAACGTCAGTTTGTTGCTCAAAACTACTGGCAGCTGCCTGTGAAATTTTTCAAAAAAGCCCAAAAAGTTAACAAAGATTTGGCTGCCACTGTAGATCGCCTCTGGCGAAATTATCATAGCCATCCATAAATCACATGAATCTTCATAATTCTCTTGTGTTCCATAACGACACATACAATATCCAAGGTGACCACCATATCGAACAAGAACTCCTTTCATCCTCCAACATGCCACTTGTTAGGCAAATCAAATTGCTCATAATTATTAAAAGTTGTTTGTTTGTTGATAAGGTAATTAAGTGTTTTAAAGAGTTTTGAGTTTTTTTCAAAAGATCCTAATGCCTTGATTCAGTATTCTCCATGTTTTCATATGATGAGGGAAGTTTCACATTGAAATTTAGAGTCTTTGAAAGGAGTTTGAGTCGAGCGTCTTAAGGTTTTATCTTTCTAAAGATCTTGTAGCAGTTTCTAAGTTAACATGGCGGCCGGTGATGATCAAACTTCAACGAAAGACTATAAAGGGTTTTATATTGGATGCAAGATCTGCATGATTGGTTCCATCGAGAGAGGAATAAATGCAATGCTTTCTTTTCACTATTTTTTGTGTTCAGGCGCCATGTGAGCTATGTTGCAGGTTAGTTCCACGTTGAAAAAGGCATTAATAAAGATAGGTTAACCGTGGAAATGATTGTGAAATCATTCAACATTATCACCTTTCACCCATGCAAAAACAGTGCATGCCAGTTAAAGGAAAAATACAGTGGATAGAGTTCAGGAGCCAAAGGGCAGAGGCCACTTACAGAGAAAAGCTAAGAAAGGACTATAATAGTCTATACCAAATATAAGCAAGTCTCTTTTCTTCATGCTTAGAGGCATTGAGTTCACAAGTTTCTAGTGGGCAGCTTAGTGTAAAATAAAGGTGATATTGATGGACTATGAAGGAAAACAAAGCTACAGGTCTGTCATATAAATACCAAGACAGAAATCATAACAAAACAAAAGAAATAAAGACAACAAAATTTGATTATCCAAGGAATAAATGCATAGTCCTATTGAGGAAAACGGAGTGGTCAGAGCTGCATTAGAAGTTGAGCCTCCATAGTGGATGCTAGATAGACTGAAAATTGTTGCTTACTGTGTCAAACTCTTTTCAAACCCACACTGTGTGGCCGTCATCATTGTCATCTGTGGGGGAATATTCTATTATAACTGCTCCACTGGAAGGTGTTTACTTCCTGTTAAGTTTCAGGAGAGGAATCCACAAAGGGTTTGTGATATATGTTATTAGAGGCTTGAACGAATACTTTGGAGATGTGACAGCCAAAGGAGAGTGCATTAGCAATATTACAGATCTGTTTGCTGTGGAATCCTTTCTTGAGACGGGATGAGTTCCTTCAGTAAAGAAGGAAGTATGAAGGAGGACCTATTCATTGGTTTTGGAATGGACTTTGATATAGTCAATTTCCTCACTCATGATCTATTTCATCTTGAATGATTGGCTGCATCATGTTTTGTGGCTCCTGCAATAGTATTATCAAAACATCGTAAAGTTGTGAAAAGGTTCTCCAAACCTTAAGTGTCATGTCTAAAGATTATTGAAGGTTTACGGAGAAGTGTTGATAGGCTAAAAGATGACAAAGCATGTTATAGGTTACACAGTGACTAGAGAATGGCAGTGAAGCCAGCGTGATATGCTCCAGGAATGGCATAAATGAAACTGTAAAAGTGTGCAGCCTCATGATTGACAACAATGATCAGGTTTAGTCTTTGAAACTCCTATCATTTAAGCATGAGAAACCTGGAATTACTTATTATTTATTTTCTTGCAAACACTTGTTGCATAAGGTTTTGGGGGTTTTTTCATATGTGAATGATAATGGAAATACGATAATACTATATTCTTATGCCAAGAATGAATGTCAAGCAAGGAATGCATCATCGGGCTGTACACAATCTTTTATAAAGATTCTGAAGGCCTAATAAAAGCACTTGAAGGTGTTTTTGCGAGTTGACCAAACGCCATTGCAGATGTTGGTGGCATTATTGAATTCTCAGGGTTTTTTTTTGCAAGCTGATCCAAAACCATCCCGTGTATTGTGTTATCAGCTGCTTTGGTCTGTTAACATGCAGGAAGCCTTCAATTTACAAGGAAAAATGCAGCAGATAGCACTGTAAAACTCTCAACTCCGGGGACAGGTGCAAGTAAAATACATGAAGAAGAAGGCATAGGTCTAGATTGATGAAAAGAAGGTGACAGTTAAATGCAAAGGATGACAGTCTAGAGGACAACCAATATCAATAATGCAGTTTATGGTTAAGAAAGAATATGATAGTGAAGTTAACCAAAGGACAGTAAACCATGAATGTGTCTACAAAGGCAAAACTACAGAAGACTTATCTGTCTAAAGTATTATTAGATGCACAATATACAGAGACATCTGAGATAGATGAAGATACAATATATATCTCAAAGAAGGTTGATGAGGTAGTCAAGGCTTGTGTAGAAAGTGAGGAACTTCCTGCTGGTGTTAACTTCCCTAGGGCAGCTGCAGGCAGCAGAATGCAGTGACCATATAAACTTGACTATAAATGTACATGAAGAGACATAAATGATGAAGACTGTGCAAAAGCTATTCAAAATGATAAGTATCACAATCAATCTACAGGGAACAATCATCGCTTATGTTTTGGATCAAGTCCATTACAACTCCTACAAATACAAAAAAGGGCATTAATCTTGATGGATCAAGGTGATGCAAGGACAGTTCATAAGGTTTGCTACAATGGACAGTATACTGAAATTACCATGATAGGATTATTGTTGCCATCAAGGGAAAAAATGATTGTGTGTTATCAAGTAGGTGAGAATAAGGCTACTGCCCTTACCACATAGGACAAATGTTTGCTACTCCTTTGAACTTAATGTTGTTTTCTATTCTTGCACATATTTATTTGGTTAGCCCTGCATGACAGTCATTTCATTGGATGAGTAGAAGACAGTACAATCAACTGCCCATCTCCATGACACAAATGACATTAATTAGAGGACAGGTCTGTGTAAGCAGTTACAGTCAAGTTAAATGGAGTTATGAAGGCTTCAAGTTTTAAAAGAACAGTCATAAAGGACAACATTTTGTGAAGTTTGCAGTTGTCATAAAGTGAAATTCAAGGGAATATGTGACAGGTCTGTGAAGGAGTAACATCTTACTCCTGCAAGCATGAAGCATGAGAATGGGACTTAAAGTCTCTTGGAAAAGCATTTCATGGTGAAGTGCAGAAGGACCTTGGTAATGCAGGTGTGAATCTATATGCCCATTATATTAATGATGTTGAGGGACTTGAGAAGACAAAGAGACTGCAAAGTCATGATGATAGTGAGATTTATGAGAAAGCGGTAAGAATATTAGAGACATACTGACAGGAAGATTAACATTGTGATATTGCTATCAAGATTCAACCACGGTGTAGTTTTACGAGTCAAACTCATTGACCCATGTTTCATGAGTAGAACTACACAGGTCAATGAGTAGAACTACTTATGAAACATGGGTCAATGAGTTTGACTCGTAAAACTATACAGTTGAATCCTAATAGTGATTTCACAATTTGACATGCTATGGAAATACCTCCTACTTATCAGGAAGATCAACAGTTGATGACAACAAAATGATTTTAGTTGTTTTATGATAGAAAATGTATAAATGGAAGTTCAACCTTCAAAGGAGTCATGACTATTTGAACAACACATGAATGTCATAGTGAACTACTTATAAGGACAACATGACGCAATCCTTTCACCATTAATGCAGCGAGAGTTAGAATAGAGTGATGTTTCATTTGGTTTGAAGCCTGAAATGATGTAGTATGACAAAGGTAGTCTTAACCATGATAGTGTGCATGAAAAGGGACAGCAAGGAATGGCAGGTAGTGATGAACAGTTAGTATAAAACACCTACAAGTAGCTCAGCTGAAGATGCATCCAAAAAATAATGTGTGTTGGAGGACAACAAATCTGTCAATATACATGGATCTAGAAAATAAGAATCTAACACTGGACTGAATGGTGTTGTATTTTTCTTCTGATGTTGGTTTTGTGATGATTAATGAAATATTTAAAGACCTTAGTATGCATGATTAATGATAGCCTAAGTAAAATAACAAAGAAAATGTTAAAGAATGCATAAATGATAGGGGTAAAAGTGATGAGCAAATGGTGAAAATCTGAGGAAAGGAGATCTTAGTGAGTAGCACATGTGGCAGAACTTGACCCTTGAAGTTCTCCTACACCCTCCTAAGGAAATTGACTATTTCAAACTCTCATCCACATGACCTATAATTAACATGTTTGACTCAGTCACGAGAAATGACAAGCATCTAGGAGAGGTTGAATGAGTTGTGCAACAAATTGAGAGAATAAATAGGCAATTTTGACTCAATTTGAGCCTTTTGAGGGCATCTAGGAGCTATTTAAGGTGCCTTGATGGTAGATAAGGTCAAGGAAAGACTCTTTCTTCACTCAAGTACCCTTTTAGAGCACTTTTAGGGGCTACAAAGTAGGGATTATTATTTTGGACGCCCAAAGGAGTTTGACTTAGCAAGCACATGTTCCTAATCTTTTGCAACTGTTGAGCAACATATAAGGCAAGCCTAAGGACAGATTTAGGGCAAGGTCCCATGGAGGGGGTCTTCCTAAAAAAGTTGAGTGAGTGCTACTAAGAATTTTTAGGAATATTTTGAAGGTAGTGGTCCCATGAATTTAGTAGTATAGTTTAGCTTAAAATTTAAGCTCTGAAATTTAGGGAAGCTGGTGGTCCCATGAAGCTGGAATGGAATGCCGTGAATAAAAAATTAATAAATAAACATCATTTCCCTTGTGGGAATCTAAATTTCTAGATGTGTGACAAGTGGCAAAAAAAAATCCTAAGTTGGGGGGGCAATTTCTAGCCCCGCCCCAATTTCACCAACTGAAATATTCAATCCTAAAAGGTAGGAGCTGTTACTTTTTAGGAAAATATTCTAATTGATCCTATAGCATAATTTTTTTTTCATCATGAGACCTCCCACTTCATGAAAAAATATTCCCAACCCCCCCCATGGGACCATACTATTAGAGTTATATCTTGCTCTCTTAGCTGTTGTATTGTAACTAGTTTTCAGGTTCTTTCAAGCTAAGACAGCCTTGTAACTCAATTTGCAAGCATGTGCAGCTATTTGTAACACCTTTTTATCAATAAATTTAAGCATTTTTGGCCTTCTTAGATACTGTCTTATTGTGTGTAATCAAATGATTGATGTGATTTCTTGTGACATATGCGATAATCCATGTTGTTGTGTCTCATTATTAGCACCTTTCGGCAAAAAATGTATGCATTATTACAGGTTGTAGGTTGTGTAAATGATGTAAACAATTCAAAGTTGTGAAGAGATAGTAGATTTTCCTTCTAGGATTGTGAACATCATAACCTTATTATGAAATATTGATGCATGGGCATAATAAACCTCTGAGTTGTGTATGAACCAACTTTATTATTGATCAATTGTGTGTGCAAAGGCAGTTGTGAAGGTCTCAAATATCATTTGGTGCATCACCTTTTAATCTTAGGATTCACTTTCATGTTTCCTTTCATCCCTTTTCTCAACATCAACAGTAGTATAGGTTAGATTAGGTGAAGTTCCAAGGGAACCAACCCTCTTTGGAGGTTGATCTCCACAATCTAAGCCCACAGTCAGGGGGATCATTCCATGCTTCACGAGGTGGTTAGGTATTTCTATTAACTCAGAGAGGGTGCACACTTCCGTGACAACAGTTTTTGGCACTCCGAGTGGGACTATTTGAAGTGTCTCATTTCAAAACTCATCCTTGCATTGCTGGTATTTGGTGTGTATATCAGCAATATCTTCCTTTGGAGGCAAAATATTCACACTCCTGGCAGCTCCAAGATTGATTTACTGGTTTCAAGAAGACTTAGTGCTAGTATGTGCTCAAGTTATACAAAAAATTAGTCTTTATTATTCGGATTTTAAGAACATTTCTATAAGTTTCCAATTTATTTGAATGTTGCATAATGTCTTCTTTTAGTGAAGATAAGTTTTACCATCCTCCATTTTATGAAAATACTGCTTATGTCACTTCCTATCAGCCATACCAAACAGAAAATACTACTAGTTTCAGACCAAATAACCCATTAATAGCAGGTTATTAGCATATTCATCATGCTTACCACCCACCCATCCCTACTCAAGCCTCATGGCAGCCTTCATATGTCCAAACTCAACCCCATGAAGACCATTTTGTCTCCAACCAGCATAGATATCCTCATAGCCAACCTTCAAATGTTGATAACATAAGCATCAAGGATATAATGTTGGATTTTCAAAAACAAATGGGTGAAATTGAAGAAGATCAAGAGTATGACTTTCAACAAGAAGAGTTGGCTTATCAAAGCTACCAACACCAGCAGGAGTTGGATTACCGAAAGGAGAGATATGAAGAATCTCTTGCAAGAGAGATTGCTTCCAAACAAGAGTAGATGAAGCTTTTGCTTCTCCAAACACAAAGGATAGAAGACCAATCAGCCTCTTGCAATTTGCATCAGCATGCAAAAGAAGAGTCTCCCAAGTACAAATTTCCAAGCTTCAAGCAAAGTAAGCCTCTTGAGTCTTCAAGTTATTCTTTTGAGCTTGAAATTCCAAATTTTAGAGACCTTCATCCTTTGCAATACTTTGAACATTAGCCTAGTATCCCTCAAGAACAACCTTCTCCAAAACTTATGCTTCCTCAAGAAACCCAACAAGACTCCTATAATCAGCATTCTTGTCTTGGCACCATTCGCCTTTGCAAAGATGGGCCCATTGTCTACCACGATAGTTGGTTTAGTGAATAAGAAGAGGAGGTTTTTGGGGAAGAATAAGAAGAGTTTCTTGATGTTCACACCCTTGAACATGATGCACAAAACAAAAAAATCAGACTTGTTGCAAAGGGATGATGAACATGACCATGTAGGACAACAGTTTGAAAGGAAAGTATTAAGCATGAAGATTTCACTAAGTTATTTGATGAACCTCTTTGTTTTGCTGTTGAAGATGAAGAGAACATGCCTATGTCAACAAGTTAGTTGGGACAACAAAATAGCAAGAAAGAAAGGTATAATGTAAATGAGGTTTTAATATTCTCATTTGATGAACTTCCTTGTTTTCTTGATGACGATGAAGGGAGTATTAAAATTTCAAACTCATCACATGTTTTGGGGTAGGTAGAAGATGAAAATCAACATGAAAAGATGTTGGTCTATGAAGAGACAAATGAGGACAGTCTTGTTTTGCAAGATAGAGAAGAAGTTGACAAACACATGAAGAGTTGTAATGAACTCAAAAGCAATCCTCTTATACAGAAAAGAAAGGAAGAGGTTGAAGAAGATCTATTTTGGGATTATTTGGAGGCAGTTTGTTCAAATTTAGATGCCAAGCCAACACTAATGGAAGAAGAAAATCATGAGCAGCAAGAACATAAGGCAAAAATCTCTATGTTTTTGCCAAAACAATCACAAGAAGTGGTTTTTACAAATCAAGAAGATGATGAAGAAGCAATGCTTACACAAGAGACCAGCAAGGAAAGCCCAAAGTTTATCCTTTCAAGAGGATTTCCTATCGGGCATTTAGCTAGAATGGAGGCCACCAAAGTACCACAATTCATGCTTGCACCCAAGTATGAAGTTTCAGCTGAAGATGAAAGCATTCAGCCTACTTATCCACTCCAAAACAACAGTTTGCATGACCAATATGAAAAGGTAAGTAGATTTGCTTTCATTCTTCAAGAGATATTGCAACCATTAGTTAAACATTTGTTCAATCTCTACTTTTTCTTGGCTTCTCATAAGAATGTGAACGATTGCAAACTCATGAATAAGGGAAGCTATTTCAAGGAACCAGTTAATGGTTTCATTTGAGTAGGTCTTGTTGCCGGTTAGTGTAGGTTAGAATAGGTTTTTTTCAAGTTAATAAGTGTTGATGCACAATGTTAGCCTTTCTTTCCTTCAAGTGTTGAAGCACTAGTTTAGGTGCTTAGTTAGTTGTTCTTGAAGTGTTACATCTTGTTGTCAAGTCTGTCCTTCAATTTGTTTTATGTATCTCTTGACTCCTATTCCCAATGGATATGCAAGGCTACTAGTCTATCAGTTTTAGTAGGAAAAACATCTGCTTAGATCACCGAAAGTGTTAGCCTATTTTGCACTAGTCTAAATAGGCAAATCAAATTGCTCATAGTTATTAATGGTTGTTTGTTGATAAGGCAATTAAGTGTTTTAAAGAGTTTTGAGTTTCTGTCAAAAGATCCTAATTCCTTGACTCGGTATTCTCCCTGTTTCCATATGATGACAGAAGTTTCACATTGAAATTTAGAGTCGTGATTTGAAAGGGTTTGAGTCGAGCATCTTAGGGTTTTATCTTTCTAAAGATCTTGTAGCAGTTTCCAAGTTAACATGGCGGCCAGTGATGATCAAAATTCAACGAAAGACTATAAAGGGTTTTGTATTGGATGCAAGATCTACATGACTGGTTCCATCGAGAGAGGAATGCATACAATGCTTTCTTTTCACTATTTTTTGTGTTCAGACACCATTGGAGCTATGTTGTAGGTTAGTTCCACATTGAAAAGGCATTAATAAAGATAGGTTAATTGTGGAAATGATTGTGAAATCATTCAACATTATCACTTTTCACCCATGCAAAAGCAGTGCATGCCAGTTTAGGAAAAAGATAGTGGATAGAATTCAGGAGCCAAAGGGTAGAGACCACTTGCAGAGAAAAGCTAAGAAAGAACTATAATAGTCTATACCAAATATAAGCAAGTCTCTTTTCTTCATGCTTAGAGGCATTGAGTTCACAAGTTTCTAGATAGTGGACTATGAAGGAAAACAAATCTACAAGTCTCTCATATAAATAGCAAGACAAAAATCATAACAAAATAAAAGAAATAAAGACAACAACATTTGATCATCCAAGGAATAAATGCACAGTCCTATTGAGGAAAAAGAAGTGGTCAGAGCTACATTAGAAGTTGAGCCTCCACAGTGGATGCTAGATAGCACTGCAAATTGTTGCTTACTGTGTCAAACTCTTTTCAAACCCGCACTATGTGGTTGTCATCATTGCCATCTGTGGGGGCATATTTTGTTATAACTGCTCCACTGGAAGGTGTTTTCTTCCTATTAAGTTTCAAGAGAGGAATCCACAAAGAGTTTGTGATATATGTTATCACAAGCTTGAACCAATACATTGAGGATGTGACAGCCAAAGGAGAATGCATTAGCAATATTGCAGATCTGTTAGTTGTGGAATCCTTTCTTGAGACGGGATAATTTTCTTCAGTAAAGAAGGAAGTATGAAGGAGAAGATATTCATTGGTTTTGGAATGGACTTTGGTATAGTCAATTTCCTCACTCATGATCTATTTCATCTTGAATGATAGGTTGCATCATGTTTTGTGGCTCCTGCAATAGTATTATCAGAACATCGTAAAATTGTGAAAAGGTTCTCCAAATCTTAAGTATCATGTCTAAAGATTATTGAAGGTTTACGGAGAAGTGTTGATAGGTTAAAAGATGACAAAGCATGTTATAGGTTACACAGTGACTAGAAAATGACAGTGAAGCCAGTATGATCTGCTCTAGGAATGACATAAATGAAACTGTAAAAGTGTGCAACCTCATGATTGACAACAATGATCAGGTTTAGTCTTTAAAACTCCTATCATTTAAGTATGAGAAACCTGGAATTACTTATTATTTATTTTCTTGCAAACACTTGTTGCATAAGGTTTTGGGGGTTTTTTCATATGTGAATGATAATGGAAATAGGATAATACTAGATTCTTATGCCAAGAATGAATGTCAAGCATGGAATGCATCACCGGGCTGTACATAATCTTTTGTAAAGATTCTAAAGGTCTAATAAAAGCACTAAAAGGTGTTTTTGCGAGTTGACCAAATGCCATTGCAAATGTTGGTGGCATTATTGAGTTCTCAGGGGTGTTTTTGCAAGCTGATCCAAAACCATCCTGTGTATTATGCTATCAGTTACTTTGGTCTGTTAACATGCAGGAAGCCATCAATTTACAAGGGAAAATGCAGCAGATAGCACTGTAAAACTCTCAACTCCAGGGAGAGGTGCAAGTAAAATACATGAAGAAGAAGGCATAGGTCTAAATTAATGAAAAGAAGGTGACAGTTAAATGCAAAGGATGGCAGTCTAGATGACATCCAATATCAATAATACAGTTCATGGTTAAGAAAAAATATGACTGTGAAGTTAACCAAAGGACAGTAAACCATGAATGTGTCTACAAAGGCAGAACTACAAAAGACTTCTCTGTCTAAAGTATTATTAGATGCACAAGATACAGAGACATCTGAGATAGATGAAGATGCAATATATATCTCAAAGAAGGTTGATGAGGTAGTCAAGGATTTTGTAGAAAGTGAGGAACTTCTTGCTGGTATTAACTTCCCTAAGGCAGCTGCAGGCACCAAAATGCAGTGACCATATAAACTTGACTATAAATGTACATGAAGAGATATAATTTTATAAATGATGAAGATTGTGCAAAAGCTATTCAAAATGATAAGTATGACAGTCAATCTATAGGGGACAGTCATGGCTTATGTTTTGGATCAAGTCCATTACAACTCCTACAAATACAACAAATGGCAGTAATCCTGATGGATCAAGGTGATGCAAGGATAGTTCATAAGGTTTGCTACAATGAACAGTATACTAAAATTACCATGATATTATTCTTGTTTCCATCAAGGGAAAAATGACTGTGTTATCAAGTAGGAGAGAATAAGGTTACTGCCCTTACCACATAGGACAAATGTTTATTGCACCTTTGAACTTAATGTTGTCTTTTATTCATGCACATCTTTATTTGGTTAACCCTGCATGACAGTCATTTCATTGAATGAGTAGAAAGTACAATCAACTGCCCATCTCCATGACACAAATGACATTAATTAGAGGACAGGTCTATGTAAGCAGGTACAGTCAAGTTAAATGGAGTTATGAAGGCTTCAAGTTTTAAAAGCACAATCATAAAGGATAACATTTTGTGAAGTTTGTAGTTGTCATAAAGTGAAATTCAAGGAAATATGTGAGGTCTGTGAAGGAGTAACATGTTACTCCTGCAAGCATGAAGCACTAGATTGGGACTTAAAGTCTCTTGGAAAAGCATTTCACGGTGAAGTGGAGAAGGACCTTGGTAATGCAGGAGGTGTGAATCTGTATGCCCATTATATTAATAATGTTAAAGGACTTGAGAAGATAGAGAGATTGTAAAGTCATGATGATAGTGAGATTTATGAGAAAGCAGTAAGAATATTAGAAACATACTGACAAGTATTTTTCACCATTTTAAAATTCTGGCAAATCTATTGAGAAATTGAACATCCTAGAAAAGAAGTTAAAAGCAGAATTAGTAGAGTTTACAACAATTATTATCAATCAAGATTCATGTTAGCAATGCATCAAGTTTTTATGTGAGTTTATTCATGTTTTATGTTCATTTGTTTTGTGAGCACTAACACTTATAGGAATTCAAATCAAGCATCCAATTCTCCTTTAAGGTGATGAGTACAAAGACTTCAATCCATCAAGGAAAGTAGATCTGAGTGGTAAGTTGCAACACATGTCAATTTTTCATTCTTTTCTCTATTTGTCTCTGCTCGAACTAGGTAATCACTCTTTTACATTATCATAGTCGTTGTGGAGGTTATACGACACAACCTTTTCTCTCCTCTCTTGTGTGCAAGTGAAAAATCTGAAACAAATTTGGGAAAGGATTGAAGACGTATTTCCTCAATCAAGCATTCAAGCCTCACATGTTAACACATTAGGGAAAGTGGAATTACTCATTGATAGATGAAGCTCAGACACTAGGTTGAAAAGGAAGAACCTACAGACAGTGGACATCTAAGATTTGATTTCTAATTTTGAAGGTCTGCATTTCCAAGTATAGGGTGCCAACACCCTTGTCTAGTTAATTTAAGCTCAAATTTACATGTCAGGTCTTTTGTCACTGCACTTTGTTGTTCTATGAACCTTTTCTAGTTTTTGTTATGTGTTGTTCTGAAATCATAATAGTTTACTCTTGTTGCATATTTAACTTAAGTATACATTTGCATCATCAAATTTAGTCAATTATTAATCAATCAATCAACCCCAAAAGAAAGAACCAAAACCTCGATCCACCATTTTGGCTCTTTCATTAAGGTTAGTAGCCAAGTGGGTGTTTGTGATAATTTTTTGTTCCTTCCATTGTGATGTAGGAGAAGGTGTGATTTAGACCCAAGAGCCCTTTTTCCTACATCACATATAGTCCACATTGAATTCATCCCACTAAAACCAATGGGTGATAACCAATTTTAATCTCCAATTCTTCATTTTGAAAGCTCTCTTGGATGATTTTTTTGGGGCAACCTCTTGAGGGGTCATTACATCACCACCTTTTCTTCACTATTTCTTCTAACTAATTGGGGCATATAATTATTTTCCTTGATATAATGTCACTTCTTTCAATCGTGATGCCATATCAAAGAGGGGCAAAATTTAGACACCCCAAAATCAACCACTTGCTTGCAACTCGTATAATTGATTAAATAAATATTTAATTAATTATTTTTGTAATTCATCACTTTTCTGTATTCTCATAACTAATTAAATAATCTATTATTTAATTAATATACATTCCCATAATTAATTAAAAACATGCTATCTAATTAATTACTTCCAACATATTCTAAGGTTATTTAATTTGGCCAAATTAATTTTAACCATATAGCCCCCTTCACTAATTCTTCTCATTTCAATTAATTAGTTAATCATTGATTAATAACTTAATTGACCTTTATTTACTACCACTAATATTTCTTTCAATTTTAAATTCCTAAAACTTTCCATCATCTAATAAGTGTTAACTCCCCCTCTAATGTTCACACATGTGTGAACATGCCACCTCAACCCACTCATTTTCTCACACATGTGTGAGAATTCAAGCATGTAAGCTCCAATCACTCACATGCCTCCACCTCATCTTTGTCTTATATGGCCTAGGCCCACTCCTTTTCTCACACATGTGTAACCACCCTATTTATTACACATGTGTGAGCACACCTAACTCTTACAACCTTGACTTGTGTCAATTTCATGCTTCCCCTTTGTGACACTTGTCACAATGCTAAGCCATTAACCCATGAACTCATACTCATTCAATCTTAGCCATCCATCAAATTCACATCCTAGCCCTTCATTCCTATCACCAAAAAATTATAACTAGGAGGCCTTTTATCCCATTTTAGCATCCACTTCAAAACTATCCATATGCTATCCATTTAAGAACATAAATTTATCATCGTAATATTATTATGCTAGTTTGTTAAACAATCCATACTTCAAATACTACAACTAGCCATCAAATTAAAGAGAAAATCAAGTGGAAGAAGGGTACACTTCATTTCAGCTCAATCAGATGAGGAAGTTAACAAAATTAAAAGGTTTGGTTATTGCATTGAATCTTTGTGATCTTATCCTAATTTATTTTATTATCTTTAATAGAGTTAGGAAGGAATGACTCTAGATATTTTCCTAAATTTGGAAGTGATTTTTAAGCTACAATGGTTGTAGAGTTTCTAATCAAGTGATAACTAAATAAATTCATTGAGTAATTAAAATGAACCAAGATATAAGTTAGTGGCAGACAAAGAGATTTTACATAGGCTCGGTATGACTATTCAATTATATGAAACACTTGGGGTAGGGTGGTGGATGCCACTTGGGTACTCCCACCTTGCAATGGGAATATGTACTTATTCCACATAGCCATCCTTTGATGTTATTGCAATGACACTCATTTCCTTTCTCTAGGATCTTCATCCTTATTTCCATTAGATTTCAAATCTAGTATATTGTCTTACTCTTACTATGGGTGTGATTGGTTGAGATCTTGCATTCAAGTTCATATTATTTTGTATGCTTAATTGTTGGCATGAGTATGCTATGTGTTGTGTACTTTCTCTTATGCCTATATTTTAGTGCTATTTCTCTTGTATGTTTGTTTTATGATTTTAATCATTCCTATTGGTAAATTTGTGCTTTGATGGTTACTCATACTTGTTTCCATGTGTATAATTTGATGGTTGTTCATATTGTTTGGCATGTATGTGATCCATAGTCCCTTATTTGTGTGAGTGTGTGTGGTTTTTCCCAAGTGACTATCTCATAACACAGTGGGGTAGACTATCATGTGCCATGTGGTTAGTGGTGTGGAACCACTATGGGGACTTGAAAGATCTTAGAAGAGCTTGGATGATGTGTTGATGGGAGTTCTATACTCCTTTCCTTATTTTCTCATTTGTAATATTTGTAAAATGTATAATTTGAGACATTTTAATCTTCTTAAGCAATGATAATACTATTCTTTGTACCATTTATATATTCAAGTATATTATTATGATCTCATAGGATTGTCATTAGATCCTTGTTGGAAGGAAATTATCATTTTTTATTTTTACCTTATGCATAGAAATGATTAATTTGGTATTTTAGTGCCCTCTTTTTATTTGTTATAATTATAATCATAAATAATTATGTGTTGTAGGGTAATTTTCCCACAAAATAGTTGCATGTTGTATTGTTTCGTTTGGCCTATCTCTATGTTGGTGTTAAACAAGCCTAACATTCCATTTCAATTTTTTCCTATTCTATTTTTTGGTGCCTTTCACTTTGATAAGAAGCAAGTGTATCTTTTATCCTTGTTCCTTAGGATCCATGTCCTTTGGGAGGCTCTCATCTAGCCAAGTTGCCGTCCATGACCCCTTGAGCTTTTTCCCTAAATCATTTAACAATTACTCATAAATCAAGAAAGGTATGCCTTGATGAGTGAAGAAACTAATTTTGTTAGTTTTTTTTATACCTTAGTGCATTTTCTTAGTTTGGATTCTAAAGGTGTGTGTGTGTGTTGAACTTGAGTAAAGTTTGATAACCTATGTTAGGTATCAAACTTGAGGTAAGTTCGATAGTATGTTTTAAGTATTGAACTTGAGACAAGTCTAATAACCTATGCTAGGTAATAGACTTGATGCAAATCTAATACCTTATGTTTATATCAAACTTGAGGCAAGTTCAATACCAAGTGTTAGGAATCTAAATGGAGGAAATTTTGATACATTATTGGAGGTATCAAACTTGTGGGACGTCTGATAGATTCTCATAAAGGGTTAAAGCCCAATACCTTGTTAGGGCATTGAGGGTCAAAGAAAATGGGTTACCTCCAAAAAAAGAATTAAGGTTCAATATGAAATGAATGACCATGGGATGTTTGAAAAGGGTGTGGCTTAAAGGTGGATAATTCCTTCATCATCTTCTTGTGTTGTTTTCATGAGAGAACATGATCATGGATTATAACTCAATCATCACCATGGTGGGGTTCCACTCTCTCATAGGTTCATCATGGTGGCCTATCTCAAGATCAATAATTCTTCCATATGTGCCACCTTGCTTGGAGCAATGATGATGTTGTCTTCTATGTATGTCAATTGTGCCTGACACATCACTTAGAGTGCATGTTAATGCATAATGGAGCATGCCATTGTTGTACCTTAATTTCATCAATGTTGTTCTTACAAAAAACATTGCATGGTTAATGCCTTGGGTATGCTACTTGGGCCATTACACAAATTTTGTGTCAATGATTGGAAAATAACATTTTTGTATAATGTGAAGAAAACACATTTTTCTCGAGAGTAGAAATTTGTGGGGGTCATTGCTAGGCCCAACAATACCTTTGGGCTTGGTCATTATGGATATTCATTATAAATTAATATCTTTATTTCCTACCAAAGAGTTGTTCCCTCCAATTTCATCTTTCTAGTGCAATGGATCTAGGCTTGGGACTATCAAACCTATATTTTCTATGCTAATTACTAGTTTATATGTTTTTATACACTTTTCACAACTTTATCTTTGATGTTAATGAATTTTTTTAATTCAAACTTTATAAAAAGAATAGGGTAATATCAGGAACACTTTGAGGATTCTAAAAATATAATATATGCTTGATTATAATTTTAACACAATACTAATTATTTTTCTACATATATATTATGTCTAAATTCCTTATAAACATAATAATTGAAAAATGTCAATAACTTTAAAACCATTTATCCTTTCTTTTTAAATTTGAAACATATGTCACACTCTACAATTTGTTGGCTATAGGTTATATATATATATATGGCCTAGTTAATTCGCACAAAAATAAAATAAAAATTAATACTTTAAAGTTCTCATTAAAAAATAATTAATTATTACTTTTTAAAAAATCACAAAAATATGTCACTTGTGTCATTTACTTATATCCAAATATTTTAAAAAAATCTTATACTTGGTCAAATTGATACCTACTTTTTATTTTTATTATTTTTTCAATAACTTGTCTTATTGAAATATCCAAATTTTACCATAATAATTAATTTTTTTAGAAAAAAGGTAGCCTATAAAATATGCTCAAATTTCTACAAATCTTGTTTCTATAATTTTTTTTAGATTACATTTCCATATAAAATCGTTTAAGTTTATTTTTTAGCATTTTTATTGTCACTTAGAGATATTGTTTGGCCCATCATGATCTAGCATTCGACTATTGTAGAGCCTTGAGATAAAACAAGACAAAAGAAACCTTTGGGTTTAACACTTAATTGACTAAGTAACTATTGTAATATGAGATAATTTTGATAATTCAATTAATTAGACATTAGTACAAAAAATATTAGTATACATTAGCCAACATGATGATAATGTCAAATAGAGCTTCCCCAATAACATTGCTTTAGAATAACATGTTTCTCTTAATTTTGGTCAGTATCCAAATGGAGTTTCTCTACCCAAAATGTCTCCTCTTATGAGGAGGTTGATCCCTAAGGTGAAACATCTAGAATATCAAAATTTTATTTCAAACCCATTAGATGAATTTCTATCATTTGCACAATGTTTCCTTCAGACACTCAACTAAAATGTCATAATAGACATTGTTTGAACACATTCCTTAGATGAAGAGTATCTAGGCCAAAAAAGTAGTCCACAAGTGCCAACACCATAAACTTGCAAGTCTAAAATAGTTGCTCCATGTGTTTGGGGAGGGTTCCATTTGTGTTAATTTTTAGGATGAATCATTTTTCAAGGAACCACACATAGTTTTCATTAAATTTATGAGATTGTAGTTGTAAAAAGAAAAGAAATGCAATGCCAACCAAAAATATAATTGTATCACATCAAGAAGATGGTGCTTATGTTTGATTATGTGATGTTTTATTAAGATTTGACTATGAGTTTTTTAAGTTAGTTTTATTGATCCGTATTTTATGAATACTGGTTTTTATTATTAGAATGAGTGACTTCTTGGAAAGTCTTATGATTTAACAGTGTGAGCATGACCTAGATGCAATGAGTACTAAGCAAACCATTCATACTCATGAGAGATTAATTTTTGTGAACCATCAATGATATATGGGTCAATAATACTTCTTCAAAAGCTATGTAATTGAGTTTTGATAAAACATCACATAATTTTACATATTGAAGAAAAAATCACATTGTTGAAAGTGAATGAGCTAAGGAGTTCTCTAATGAATTATTATAGGGCACAAAACTTGTTGAAACTTTCGTAAATAGGGTAGCAAGCTCATTTTGTTTGATCTTGGGGGAAACTATATGGTTAAGCATGCTTGAGTTAGAGTAGTATCAAGATGTGTAACCTACTCAAAACTCTTGATGCTTCACCTCTTTGAATATCACCTAAATGCAATGAGTGTTAAGTGAAAGATTCATGCTCATAAACAATAAATTTGGTTATCAAATATTATTCATAAAATATGAGTCAATAACATTGAATCAATAATTATATCTCAAAAATCATAACCATTATATTTTCATAATTATAAATTATAGAATAAATAAATATATTATTTATAATTATTATAAAAATAGTTAAATATAAACTTTAGTAATTCTGATCAACTTTATTAGTACTTGCATAGGCCAATGAGTTTTGTTTTTCTTAGTTAATTAGTTATTAATAAGTTAGTTTTCAACCAATCAAAAACAATAAAAAAAATTTGAAAAAAAATTAAATTCAATTTTTAAAGTGAACTTGCAAAATATTTAATTTTATAAATAATAAAAATTATTTTTCATCAATATGATTGGCTAAGAAATTGTGTGTATTATTGGAGGATTGTTAGGAAAAGTGAAAATGAACTATTATTTTGCCTAGTTTTGAGAACTAAGAACTATTATTTTGGCTACATTCAACCATTGTTTATATAACTTTCATCATTATTGCACAAAACTATTATATAAATTTTATGTTTAAATAATAATTATTTAATTCTTTCATATACTTATACTATATAATCATTTCATTTTATTTATATTTTATTTAATATAAAATAATTTAAAAAATTCTTTTTTAAATTTATATTATATAATCAATGAATATTATTTACTATAATATAATAAATTTATAGTATATTATACATATTATTATGTAATATAATTATTAGATAAATTTTATATTTATATAATTATAATTTTTTTCTTTTAATTATATTATACTATCATTTGAATTTTTTTTTTATATTTATAATATCTTTATAATACATTTTATTCTATTAATATAAACATGCAATATAATACAATTTACATTATAATGTTAATTATTTATATAATTTTAATAAAAATTAACATTAATTGTGACATTTTTAAATATTATATGAATACTATAATTAACAAAATTAACATTTAGTTTTATTCACATTAACAAAACTTACATTTATTTTTATTAGATTTAAAATACTATAATTAAAATATTATAAAGGCAAGTACTAGCCACTAGGTGACACTTGTTTAACTGAATTTTGATCAACTCTTACAGATCCCACCTAAAAAGTATATGGTCTTGTAAGAGAATCCAGAAATGAAGAATGGGGAATCAATTATACTTCCCAAGAAGACAATGAAAAACACACTTCCATGAAAGAGAGAGATGGTGTTCAATTGAAAAACAAAGCAAAACATGCAAAATGGATTTGACTGCATATTTTGAATTCTGTTGCGCCTATGGTCATGAATGCTGCATATTTGAAAGAGAGAGATGGTGTCCAAAAAATGACGCCTCAGAATTTTAAAAAAGTTATGATTCTGTTGCGCGAATGGTCATGAATGCTGCAGCTTAAAAATGTAAATTGGCGCCGCCCAGACTTGAACTGGAGACCTTCAGTGTGTTAGACTGACGTGATAACCAACTACACCACGGCACCGACACATGGGTATTATTTTATTTGTTTAATTGATTCCTGAAATAAAATATGTTTTCAGGCATTTCATACAAGTGCTTATTCACTGGTAACGACATGGCAGCAATGTTATAGTCAGTCAAACTTTTCTTGTCCTAATGTATGACATGATTGTTGGTATGGAAAGGAGTTAGAAGAAGTGGAAGGGTCCAAATTTAAATTTGAAGAGATTGAATCTGTCTAAATTAGGATGATGTTGATAATGTTGATAGCCACCAGCTATGATGTATAGAGGATTATTTGGTGGAAGTATAAAAGTGTATTTTATTCATATAAAATAAATTTTGGAATGAAATAATTGTTGAACATCTTTTAATGGAAGTTCTTCATATGAAGATATAATGTTTGCTACACGACATACAGCAAATTCACTGCCAGCAATTCACCGAGGGAAAATTCACCACCATGACAATTCACCATGCAAAAAATTAATTGCATGATTTTTTGGCAGTTAATTTTCCATGGCGGTGAATTGCTAGAGGCGATGAATTTTCCCGCAGTGAATTGTTGATGGTGAATTTTATGTCAGTGAATTGCTGACGGTGAATTTTCCTAGAGCCTTGCCACACGTAAATAGAGTATGAATGAAGGGGGATTCGATATGAGACCCCTTTCTCCATTTTTAAATGTTGCATACCCAAAACATGCACAAGGGACCTTCAATCAAAAGTACCTTCATATGAAAGACCTTTAGTTGAAGGTCCTTTGTACAAGACCCCTTCGAATAAAGGCCTTTTCATGAACCTACAACTTGTGTTCATTTAGTTTTTGATAGAAATTTTTATTTTGCAGCAACATTTTAACAACCAAAAGGAGTAACCAAGATGTGAGATTTTGTAGAGTTATTGCCCTTTAAGTAAGTTTTTTTTTTTAAGTAGAATTTGAAATATATTTTTTTAATTATAGTTTTTTAATTTCTATTTTTGTTGAACATAATTTTTTTGTCAAACATAAAGATTTACATTTGACACACATGAAAAAAAATTAGAAAAAGTTATAAGAATACATGTACCTTCCATATTAGTGAACAAAAAAATCATGCATTGTGACATAACATTACTTTAATTATAATTAATCTAAATTAAAAAAATTAATAATAAATATAAATTAAAGAAATGCATGTCCTATCTATATCAATGATATGGATATGTGTTTAAGAAATTATTCTAATTTATCTTATTAAAAAAATATGCGTCATGATATAATACCATTCATTAAAAAAACTCTGAAGTATTAAAAACAAGATATTAACAAATGTTTATATATATATATGATCAACACAAGGTTCCTTTAGATGAGTGTGATTGATTCTCTCCTTGAAAATAGTCAAACCTCTTACGATAGGAAATCACAAGCCATTAAAGTTTAAAACATTGTTGCCAATAAGTCATGTTAGGGTGATGTTGAAACTCAAACCCATGTGGTAGTGTCTAGCATTAGTGGTGATGAGGTTGAGTCACCTAATACATGTTTTTTTCATCCAAAGAAGTTTGAAAAAAATATTTTATCTAGTGAGGATGGAAAAAAATTGTGACTTCCTAAGGATTGCTTTGATTTGTGCTCTCTTCTTCTAGATAATAGTGTGAAGAAAAAGAGAGCATTGTGATGCTTGGGTCTTGGATAGATGTATCTAATGATAGTTGGCATGAGATTGAAACTTTATGCTCTGAAACTTGATGTGTTGTTGAAATTTGCACTTAATTTATAAAATTATCTTGTGAATCTAGGTGGTGTCCAATGGCTACTTGCAAAAGGGGAGTTTAAGATTCCTTTTTAGTGTCAATTTCACTCTACTTAAACAATAAATATGCTTAATTTAATCTACTAAATTGAATTTATTAATTTAAGAACAAAAACTTCTCTTGCTAAATTGAATAGATTAACAATAGAATATGAATTATTTACACTAAATCAAAGAAATAAATATTTGTTTCTTATGCTTGAATAGTATTGCTTATGTCAATCAAAAGATTATCTAGGGAACAACACAAAAACAAAAAAAATTGATATTTCTCTTTCTTATGCACACATAACTTGTGATATAAAATGCAATATTCTCATGGGTAATGTAATATAAGCAACATAATGTATTTAATCATGCAAATGAGCAAAAAAAATATACCTAATCATGCAATAAATAAATGCTTATCTCTACCTTATGGGTTCTTGTCTCCAAAAGAATGGCTAGTTTTATACATATGAGAACACACTCTCTCAATCTATTACATTCAACAAAAACTATTAGGAACTACAAGAAAATGCTATTTTATTTTCTACTTCAAATATCCATATGCAAAATAAAGATATGATTGAGTAATTGGATTCCATTGCATATATTGTGCTTCAAAAAAATAATAATAGTTAACCCTATTTAGTGGAAAGAAGAAAGTTTCCTTCATTACTACACACCAAAATTTATTTTTCTACCCTCTTCATTTCTCTATATTTTTCTCTAAATAGTTAATTTTCCTCCACTAAATGTTTCCTTTTTTTTCTCTAAGACAACTAGTGCTACCTTTTTCTACAAGAAAACTAAAAGCTTGATGTTTATTAGAATCAAATTTTATGTCAATGATTGCAAAATAGAATATTTTTGTTTGTAATGTGTAGAAATTGTATTTTTCTCAAGAGAATAATGTTTGTGGGGGTTATTATCAATCCCAATAGCTTGTTTGGGTATGGCCATAATGGACATCCGTTATGATAAAACTGATATGTATTATAAATGAATATATGTTTTCCCTACCAATTTGTTTCCCTCCAATTTGTCTTACTAATATTGGATTTAGGCTTGGTACTACCAAACCTATGTTTCCCATGCTAATAATAGGTTTAAAGGTTTCTATACACATTTCACAACTTTTCCTTTGATGTTGACATACTTTTTTAATTGAAATTTGATAAAATAAATAAAGTATATCAAGAAAACTCTCAAGATTCTAAAACTATAATATATGCTTTATTTTATAATTTTAATACATAATTATTATTATTTTCTACATGCACTTTAAACTTTCTAATAGACATAATAATTAAAAAATGACCATAACTTTAAAATCATTTATTCTTTTTCAAATTCAAAAAGATGCATCACACTCTATGCTTTGTTGGTTATAGGTATAAAAAATTAAATTTTATATATTTTTTGACCAAGTTAGGTTGTTTTTTCCACCACAGAAGCAAAGTACATGGCTGCTACACATGCCTCTAAAGAGGCAATTTGGTTACAGAGACTTGGGAAAGGTATTGGTTTTAATTGCAAGCAAATTAAACTTGAATGTGATAGTCAGAGTGCTATTTGTTTAGCCAAAAATCCTATGTATCATGCTCATACTAAGCATGTTGATGTACAATAAGACTTTGTGCGAGAAATGGTTGAGAGTGGAAAGCTATTGATTGAGAAAGTTGACACTTTGATCAATGTTGCAAATTATCTTACGAAACTAGTTCCTACAGATAAGTTCTCTTGGTGCAGGAAGGCCATTGGGCTTGAGTCATGTTCTTTATTTATAATAATGATTCCTTGTTTAGAATAATTGCAATGCATAATGTCAAATGTGAGAATGTTGGGAATAGGATGCCATTTAATTGCAATCCTAAACATATTTCATGTATCTCCTAAGTCCTTGGAAAGTGTTCCCCTACACTAGGATTAGAAAGAGATTAAATTCGAATGAAATGAACATGTAAATTGACATTTGCAATTATTCATAAATGATAGGAACATGTGGGGATGCCCAAGAAGAGCTCCTACAAAATAAGAGCACATGGGGCACCCACATGGAAGGCAAAACCCACCTTGCTTAAGTTAACTGTTTGGAGGATAAATAACACTTCAGTAATGCATGTAAAGATCCTACAAATTAGGGATTGATATTTACATGAGTGGAGTTCAGTTCAGTTCAGTTCAATTCAGTTCAGTTCAATTCAGTTCAATTTAGTTCAGTTTAGTTCAATTCAGTTCAGTTCAGTTCAGTTCAATTCAGTTTAGTTCAATTCAATTCAGTTCAGTTTAGTTCAGTTCAATATCAGTTTAGTTCAGTTAAGGTTCAGTTATCTTCAATTGTATGTAGTTAGTTTCAGTTGAATGCTAGTTGACTTCAATTGACTTGAGTTGCATGGCAAATAACAAGTGGATACATTCAATTAAGTGGGGATGATCAATCATGCATAATGTTTGCATGAATTGATAGAGAGATATGTTTCAATTAACAAAGATTGACTTAGAACCACCTTGGGTGCCCAAGTTGGCATCTTTGAGTTAACACCTTTTGCATGAGAAGATATTTATAAGGCTCAGTTAAGTGGGACCATTCTTGGGTGCCAACTTTGAGGAGAAGCTTGGAAGATATTTTCTTAACCAACAATCAGTTAAGTGTTCAATTTGGGGTGCCTAAATTGAGGAGACTTTGGTTTTAACTTCATGTTATAGTGTGGAACTCTACTTGCCCAATCTAGGTGTAGATATTTGTGAGGAGCTTTGTGCTCTTGTTTTGATCAACTCTTTGGAGTTTACAATGCTCATAATTGTCTATAAATTGCAACAAGTTGAGGAGAGTTTCATTAGAGTTTATTGCATGTTGTGAAGAAGGATTGTTGAAGGCAAAAGAAGCATATCAATTAAGGATTGATACAGTATTATTGCAATATTGTTCTAAGGTTAAATAATACAAGCACTATTAATTCTGGTGGTGGATTTTTTTCCCGAAAGGGTTTCTCCGGGTATATGTTGTGTCACTTCTATCTTCTTGTCTCATTCTTCTACAATCTTCTATCTCTTTCTACAATTGGTAAAATTGATCTAAACAGATAATCATACACAAAGAATTGTTAACAAAGAACATTTAATTAGATCTACAATCTCATAATAATACAAGTTTTAAGCTACATAATTGCCTCCATTTTCAACAAAATTCTTAATCTAACCCATCTGAAACTTATCATGTTTTGGAATTGGTGTCATGTTGATGTGAAATGATGACCCTTTCCCAATCTCGTGATCAATGAACCTGTTTCAATCGATTTTATGGAAGAGAATCGATGAAACCATTGTGATCGATGTATGAAAACCTAGTTTATGCTAAAAATGAACATGATGCAAGCTAAGTTACCATGATTTTATGCTAGAAATGCATTGATTATGCTACTGCTAAGCTAATCTAAGCTAATTCTAAGCTAAAAGATGAAAACCCTAATTTATAAACAAGCTAAGATGGATGCATGGAAGCCATTAATGGATGCTCTAAGCTATTATGCAATTGAAACCAGCTAAGATAAGCTAAAAAATGAGTAAATATGAGTGTGAGTGCATATGGAATTCAACAACATAAGTTTGCAATTGATAGATGGATGTATGAGTTTCAACAACATAAGTTTGCTCTTGACAGATGGATCCATTTGTCTCCAAATAGTGACCTATTTATAGGAAAGCAAATGAGGAATGAAGGGTTGAGATCAAAAATATTGATCAACGGTCCAAAATGAAGGAGATGAGAGGCATGGATCATGGATTCTCATCAATGGATGAGAATGCATGATGAGATTTTAATCAAGGGTTTACACTTGCCCCAAACAAACACACTTTTGACCTGCTCACACAGGTCAAAGATGACTTGTTCAAAAGGTTGAAGGTTAAAACTTGCTTAAGAAGCCAAGTGAAAATATCCCTTTTTCGAATGATGGAGGAATAAGAATATTATTTTGGAATATTCTCATGGGTGAGGAAAAAGGCAATTTACAAATTAATATAATGAAATTTAATTGTGCAAAAAGGGGATAAGGAATATTCTCTTTGCTTAAAGAGGAAATTTAGATTAACTGCTAATAAAACAAGATGTAATCATTCAATTAGGGGATTTGAAGAATTAAAGAGATATTTACTAAATTAAATGATTTAATAAATGGGGGAGAGGTGAAATGATATTTAATTGAATAACTTAGGGTTATTTAATTAAATAAGATTACTTAGGGAATTAAATTAAACATTTTGATTTATTTTATTTAATGAGATGAAATGTTAGTGTGAAGAGGAATGAATTAACTTGATTAAATTAATTAGGCCAATAGATGAAAATGATGCAATTAATTAGATAGGTAGGCTATTTAAATTAATTAAGCGAAAAGGGGATGGGTTAAAGAGGAAATGATGTTAGTAAATCTGTTTCGAGTGTATGATATTGATTAGGACATTTTTCAGTGTCTACATTTACACATATTTTTCTCACACATGGCTAAAATAATTAAATATTTATATTTAATTATGTATGTATTACCTCTACCAATTCAAAGAATAAATAACATCTAAGAACACTTGCCCTCATGGTTCCAATATTCTCTCCACCATTCCAAGAATAAAGGATTTGTAGACACCTAAATAATGTCATCTTCACCTAATCACCTGAGTCATTTATTCACCCCCTTGGACCTTGATGTTTATCATCTCCTAGGACCTTATCCACTAATCACAGATAATTGTCCCATCATTATCATCTAATTCATTCTTTCATCTCCTAGGTCCTCTTATCATCTATTTAATCACATCATCACCTTATCACCTAGGACACACATTATCACCTAGCATATAATAATTTAATGAAATAATTCTTAATTTATTTAATTAAATTTGGCTAGTATTATTTATCCATTTAATAGATTATTTATCCACATATTATCCATTAATAAATTAATTTAATATTAATTTTGATCTTATGTACACCAATTATTCAATTAACTAATTATTAAATAGATTAATTTTACCTCATTAGTTCACTCAAACTTACTCCTAATCCCACTCATCAATAAAATTCACTTAACTCATCCATGCAATCAGTTAACTATTTCATGCGATAATCAACTCTCTTTGATTCTCTCATGCACTTAGTTAACTCCTCTGTGTAGACAGATGACTATTCCATGCAATAATCAACTCCCTTTGATTCTCCCATGCACTTAGTTAACCCCTCCATGCAGGCAGTTGGCTATTCCATGCAATAATCAACTCCCTTTGATTCTCTCATGCACTTAGTTAAGTCCTCCATGCACACAATTGACTAATCAATTGTAGATATTGACTCCCTAGTCATATTGAGTTAATAAATTATAATTATTTTAATTAAAAATTAAAATAATGTGCAACTCTTCTATGCATGCCACATCTCCTCATCAATCCTCCAAGTCAAAGATTAAATCTCGGGTTCTAGATTAAATCCTAGTTATCCATCAAATTCTTTTGCAAATCTATAAATCAAACCCATCTCCAATCAATCAATCAAGCATTCATTATGCATCCAAACCCTATCAATTTCATATGGAGAGAATGCTAATTTTATGTTGACGAGTTGAACACCCACATCACAAATGAGAAAAAAATTACATTCAACTCAATAAAAGGTTTGCATTTGATTGATTTGAATGTTGAATTTGGCTTAATTTGATGCTACTTTGTTCATTTCATTTGCATGTTTATAAGAGTCGTAAGTAAACTTGTCCCTTATATCTCTCATGGTTGTAACCACTTAGTAAATTTAGTAAATGTATCATAGCCCTTCACATTCCAATAACTTCCATATCAACCATTCATTTTCTCCTCAATCTTAAGGAAATCCACTCATTCATCCTCCACCATTGATCTCTCCATCACATCTCCAACGTCCATTTCCTCTCCCAAAAATCTATAAATTGAGGCACATTCCCATCCATTTGAAAACCACATTTTGACCTAAGTATGTGTTGTTAAAATAGGTAATCTTCAAGCAAAGAGCATCCACATACCAATCACTTGGAGCATATCACATTCAACAATAGAGTATGGTAACATTTGTTTTCAGTTTTTGTTATTTCTTTGTTTGAATTCCTTTTTTGAGCTCTATTTAAGGTTTAAAATAATTTAGAATAAGAGTATTATGTTTTACATTTGTTTCCTAGTTCAATTCCGAAATGTTGCAGACATTTTGGTGACTCCACTAAGGACGGCCAGTCCTCATTTTATCACTTCTAACTCTTTTTGGAGGTTTTTGAAGGTTTTATGTTTATCAAATTAAGACACCATGATAGGAGGCTACCACTTATAGTCATCAATAAGCTGCTAAATTTATTAAAATCCCTAGTCTAGTTTAATATATGATTAGTTATGATCAGAGCTTTTAGGAGATGAATGTTAGGTCTTTTCAATAGCTCAAATTGGACAGCCCATTTCTTATTATATCTTCTGCTAAATTTTCTTGTTTGTCTTTTGTTACAGATGCATTGAAATAACCAAGGAAAAAAAAGAAAAAAAACTCCTGAGATTTAAAAGCAAAGATCAAATCATGAAACTGCCTGAACAGTTGTTCTCAACCAAAGTTTAGATATTTGTACAATTGGTATTCATGTGTATACTTATTAGGAACTAAAATTGTATCAAATGGTATGTGTGAAATCCTAAGCATGCTCTGTTTGTCTATGCCTTAAAGCTGGAATTCTACAATGGCTGTTCAATAAAATTGTGGACAATGTTCATGCCTATTCCAGATGGCTTGGAAACTCTCTCCCATGTCCAAGTAATATTTCTACTATAGCAAAACTAAACCATTTTGTAGGATCTTTACTGTTCCAGTGCCAAGTTTCCAAAATGGATATTAATATAGACACTCGACAAATAAATTCTCTGATTATAAGGCATCAAATAGAGAGAGGTGGCTTCCAAAAACACCAAGAATCTCTCACAACAATAGCAATATTGAAAGAATGTAGATTTTGATTTTCAAGACTTCTCTGACTTTTGGCCTGGTATTTTTTTCCATGTGACTGGTGGGAATTTTGATAATAAGAAATAGGCTTACTTTGAAGATCTACTAGATATTAGACGATTTCTAAATCGCTTTCCATTATTCGTTGGAGTCTTAGACACCTAGTCACTTCCTCGCACCTGTCTTGGGGAGATTTTTTACAAATCAAAATGATAGCTTGAATAAAGTTCAAAGTTTAGTCACAACAATCTAAGTTGCAACCATCACCTATAAATCTTAGACTTCCTCTTGTGCTATGTCTGGCCATAGTCGGCCATGACCACAACCATTCCTATAGTCTTTGATGCTACCTTTTAGTAGATAATATTCCCAAAAAGGCCAACAAATCCTGGAGTGCTGCTTAAGGTTGGTTATTTATCTATTCATTTTGTGAATAATATTGCGCCCACAAATATTTAAATTTTCAAAATAAAACTTGATGCCTCTTTTAAGCACACTTTTAATAATATAGCAGAATTTTTCAAAAAATTATTGAACGCATCAAAATATCCCCATTAATCATGTAAAAAATGTCAAAATAGTGTGTATTGATGAAAGCTAGAAGTGGCAACATCCTGCGTAGTAAGAAAATAACCAAATGTGAATTCCAATACCAAATCCAACACCAAATCAATTAAGGCAATGCAAGCACCTTTGAAGGGAAAGCGGGCTAAGGCAGATTGACCATTGAAAGAGTTACAAAATGTTGCAAAAGCACTCAATTCAATTGAAGAATATGTTGTGAATTAGTTAGATGTTAGCAAAGTTGATTTGAAACAGAGAACCTATATAGAAACAGAACCATAGCTCTTCTATACTCACCACAAAATCAAATCCTAAATACTCAAAAATGCTGTAGATGTTCAACAATATCAAATTTCAGGTGCAATAGTAAATATGTATGGCATAGCATAAGAAAGACTTTGAGTTTTTTAAAACTAAAAATCAATTACCTCCAAAATGCCGAACATACCATCTATTGTTCTATTGCAAAGAAATGGTAAATATTGACAAAGAAATAATATGTAATGAATGCCACAAATTAAAAAAAAAAAAAAACTAGAAAATAAATGCAAATCAATACTTCTTATTTTTAAATATAATACAAACCTTTAGATATAACAAATAGAGAATCAAACAAATATGTGAAACAAATGAAACAAATTTATTCAATGAACCGTAGGAAATAAATAACCTTGAATCATAAATAAATTTCTAATATGTCCTTTATTCTGCCCAAGATCTTGTGGATTTGGAGACATCACATCCTACAGCTTCCACTGAACTTAATGTATTTTGGGAGACTCTATTTCTAATGCCTAAATTTGAGTCAATTTTTGAACAAAGAATTTTGGGGGTCAAAATAATTACCATTAGATGGAAACCCAAATAAGGGTAGAAACCAAAGAGAAAATTAGAGAAGAATAGTTAGAAAATAGGAGTTGAAATGCAATAGCAAAGGAAACAACAACATCAAAGAACATGGCAGCAACTCCATAAAGTATATGCATTGCAACAACTTTAGAAACGTGAATACATCCAAGAGTTCCAAAGAGAACATACATAGTAGCAAGTAGATTTTTTTTATATTTTGTAATCTGTTTGTAAACATTTTGTACAAAATTTTTGATATAAAGGGAATATATTCTTTGAGTTTAAGAATTGTCTCTTTATGAGTCTCCATTATTATTATTTATTATTTTTTCAATAGATTGGTATCAAAAGCAGTAGCCTTTATTGTAGTTATTTTATAATGTGAACACCATTATGTAGTAGGGGAAGAGCACCAATAGTGGATATAGCTAACTTCACGCACCTACACATTCTAAATGATACATTTCGACAAATTTTTTTGTCATCTTCGTATGCGACTTAACTGCTTATAGCTATTGATCTAGCTTTTGGGTAGTAACGACGCATGTTGTGGAATTCGTTTAGTGCGGAAGGGTCAAAAAGTGGTCATTTTAAAGTGTCATATGATACATCACTCCTATAGTACCAGTATCGGTTCGCAAGACAACCAATAACAATTTTTAAAATATCCAATTACAAATTAAAAAAACACCTAATTTTAAGTGTTCATCCATGTGGGTCTACTCACATTAACGACTATAGTATTAGGAGGGGGGCCCAATTAAATAATCCAACCACCCTTTCATGTCCACCCTCCGCCATGTAGCCACCATCTCTACCGTGGGTTGGAGACCATCATTTAGCCCTAACTAAATTGTCTCCTGCCCTATTTTCCCCATTATTTTCCCCACCAGACTTCTTCTCGCCGACCTCTTATGGAAGTGACACTATGTGAAGGCTCCCTTCTATGCATGGTCTCCTCTCCATTTTGAAGGTAACACACATTGCATCCTTCCTCCTTGCATTTTGTAGGTTAAATATTCAATTTCTGCTACTTCCTACGTGCACTTTGTTGTATATTTTCATCATTTATCTGTATGGTGTCAAGGGTTTCATTGAAATGATTTTTTTGCACTTTATACTGTGAAATCATTACATAGAATGTGAAATAAATAGAACATTGTTTGGTTTTATTCAGAATCACTGGTTTATAATTATGAAATTTAATGGGTATATGGTTATTGTCCCAATTTTTTGATCGGTTTGAGGATTACACACCATGCATGCTATCCATGTGACATATATCATCGACTAATAATTTCTCCTTACATTTTTGCAATGATTTAATGTGTTTTCCTCCACATATGTTGTCAATTTTGCATCATTGTATGCATGTCATGTAGGGTTTCATTATACTGTGAAATAATTACACCGAATGTGAAGTAACTACAATTGTATTTTGGTATAGGGTTTCATTACATTGTGAAGAAACTATAATTTCACCAAATGCATTCTCCAGGTAGGGTTTGATTGCATTGTGAAATAATTATTTGTATGGCGTCGAGGGTTTCATTGAAATGATTTATTTCACTTCATACTATGAAATCATTACATAGAATGTGAAATAAATAGAACATCTAATTTTATTCTGAATCCCTGATTTATAATCATGACATTTGATGGGTATAGGGTTATTGTCCCAATTTTTTGTTTGATTTCAAGATTACACATCATGCATTATCTCTTGGCTTGAAAAAACCTCTACCATTGTTTCTCCTTACATTTTGCAAACAATGATATGGGTTAATCTGTTTTCCTCCTCTTATCTTGTCAATTTCACATCACTGTATGGATGCCCCTATATGGTTTCATTATACACTAAAATTATTTCAGCAACTGTGAAGTAATTACAATTCTATTTGGGTATGGGTTTTCTTTGTTTTAGTAATTACATTTTGCAAACAATAATATATTAGCATAAGATTAATTGTATATATGTATATATGTATATATATGTGTGTATATATATACATATACATATATAATCTAATATAGATATATATCTATATAAGATTGTATATATATACATATACATATATAATCTGATGTGTGTGTGTGTATATGCCCTGTAAATTAATGGGGAAAATAGGGTGCGAGACAATTTACTTAGGGCTAAATGATGGTCTTCAACTTGTGGTAGAGAGGGTAGCTACATGGCGAAGGGTGGACATGAAAGGGTGGTCAGATTATTAAATTGGCTCCCCCTCCTAACACTATAGTTGTTAATGTGAGCAGGCCCACATAGATGAACACTCAAAACAATTTCACATCACTGTATGGATGCCCCTATATGGTTTCATTATACACTGAAATTATTTCAGCAACTATGAAGTAATTACAATTCCATTTGGGTATGGGTTTTCTTTGTTTCGGTAATTACATTTTGCAGACAATGATATATTAGTATAAGATTAATTGTATATATATACATATATCAGATTATATATATCTATATAAGATTGTATATATATCCATATACATATATAATCTGATATAGATATATATCTATATAAGATTATATATATGCCTTGTAAATTAATGGGAAAAATAGGGTGTGAAACAATTTACTTAGGGCTAAATGATAGTCTCCAACCTGTGGTAGTGAGGGTAGCTACGTGGCGGAGGGTGGACATGAAAGGGTGGCCGGATTATTAAATTGGCTCCCCCTCCTAACACTATAGTCGTTAATGTGAGCAGGCCCACATGGATGAACACTTAGAATTAGGTGTTTTTTTAATTTGCAATTGGATATTTTAAAAATTGTTATTGGTTGTCTCCCGAATAGGTAATGTTGCAATAGGGGTCATGTATCAGGTGACACATTGATATATATGTATGTTGGTTATACTGTTTACACATCAACTCCATCTACTATTGATACCTACACAAATGGTAAGTTGTGTAAGGTTTCCTAATAAACAAAGAGAAAAACTTAAACCAAATATAAAATTGAATTCATTCAAGGCACCATTGAAATCAAACATAAATGGCAACTGCAATATGAAAGGATTGATTCTTTTCCACATATATGTAGATGTATATATAGTATGTCTATGTATATATAAGATGTATGTCTACATATATCATATTACATAAACCTCTTACCACAAATCAATGCATTCATTTTCCACATTCGAATGATGTAATGAGAGGGAATATCTAGTGTCATTTTCATTCTAAATTCACCTATGTTTTCACTGAATATCCCCTGCAAAATTCAGAGCTTATGAAGGAAACTATGATATGAACCTGATTGAAGAGCATTTATTCTGTTTAGTACACCTTGAATAACTAAACTCATGTTTTCATAAATCAAAATACAGTTATAAATATATGTACTCAGTGTCTAAAATATTGAGGCATACAAATTATACTGTTTCAGTCAGCTATTAAAAAATCAAAGGGTCCAAATTTAGAAACAACAACATTATCCTTTCTTAATCATATCACAATTACATCTTTACACCTACATCTTATCATTCATGTTAAGCTTTTCAATTGCATACATAAAATACATATATATGTGTGTGTGTGTGTGTGTGTGTAATGCGAGCTTAAGAAGGTAATCTTTACACATCAATTATTGAAGGGCGCTTATTCATATAAATGTATGTACATACATTTGTATGTATGTATATATATGCATAAGTATATAGATATGTATATGTATGTATTTATGCATATATATACTAACATACATATATATACATATATACCTATATATACATGTATATATATATATATGTATGTTGGTACACTTTATACAAATGTATGTACATATATGCATAAGTATGTAAATATGTATATGTATGTATTTATGCATATGCATATGTATGCATGAATGTATTTAAGCAAGGAAAACTTTAGTGGCGAATAATTGAAATTGAGATCTCCAGAAATGGCGAATAGTACAAGCTAAAAGGGATGCTGAATTGCCAAGTTTTTACAAAAAATTAATTGTCTTGATTAATTCGCCTATGCATTATTTTTTAAATGATGCGTCATTGGAACTGATTCACCAGTAGTTTATACTGCAATTACAAATATTAATTATATTCCCCAGTAATATTATATTCCTACCATTAATTTTGGGGCAATATCGCCACTACTAATAAATTACCATTTCATTTTAGGGATATTTTAGCCTTGAATAGGGCTTTTATTTATTGCCATCGATTAGTTTTTTAATCGGATGGTTGCAGGTTGATTCCATGACTTATATGCACGTACATTTTAAAAGGCTTATTGAGGCCCAAAACAAATTCCATGCCTCAACAATCCTTTTAAAAGGCACGTGCATATAGGTCGCGGACTCAACCTACAGCCATCTGATTAAAAAGCTAATAGATGGCAACAATTTCACTTTTCATATAGTCTTTTTTTTAAAGTGAGAATCTAAAAAAATGTTAATCCGTGTGTGCTCCAATGCATTTTCGATAGTGAATTTATGCTTGGTGGCCTGCCTGTATCGCGACAGGAGCGTGTCGGGGCCACTCTCCCTAGACCCCACGAGGGGGCATTGCCCCTTCGACCCCCACAAGGGGGCTCTGCCCCTTTGACCCCGCCGATGGCTGCCGCCCCTAGGCCCCTACTTCAATATTACCAAAAACAAAAAAAAATATGGGGGAACTGTGCTGACCAACTATGCAAATTTTTAAAGGAGAGATTCGCCATTGTAATTAATCTTTTTAGTGATTATTCACTAGGATTCGCCATTGTGATTATTATTTTTGCTAATTATTCATTAAGATTCACCAGGATTTTACAATTTTTTTAATAATTTGCATAGATTTGCCAGGAAAATTAATAAATTTTTTAAATAGAAGGAAAGATTCACCAAGATTTTACACCTTCACCAAGGGGGGGGTGGGGGTTTCTTCAAGTTATCCCTGTATTTAAGCATTGTTTTCTTGTTTATTGGGGAGCCTTAATCATTAATGGTGTGCAGGTACCAATAGTGGATGGAGTTAATGTATGAAGATGTCAAAGGAAGTCTGATAGAAAGTGCAATTGATAGCCCATAAAGCCGATAGCTATTTAATATTATGACATATTAGGCACCATTAAGTGTGCACATGTATATGTAAATAAGTTTTACATTAAGTTTTGGGCCACTTGCATAGAGTGGTAATTGTAAACATTAAAGTTTGGTTATAAATGTAAAAGTGAGTTATTTTGTGCAACTTGACTTCTTCTGGAAATAGATATGTACCATTAGTTGTTTATTTTTTGGGGTCAGTGAACATGTATTGGTGTAGGATGGAAATCTTTATTGACCCAATTAAAATTATGTCATGACTAAAATAGAAAAGATTACTGGGGTAGGTGCACTTGGAATAAACCATTATTGGAACTATATCCACTATTGGTGCTCTTCCCCTAGATATGATCCAATAGATGTGATTGCTCAACAATTTGCTTCAAATTTTGGTAACACATACATGTGGTTTCACATTCATGAATTTTTGGAATGATTGGATCTTTATGTTTTTTTGTGAGGGAGAATGACAATTGAGATTTGCTTAGAAGATCCATGATGGAAAATGCACCAGAAGATTTCCTTGGATCAAAGAGAAAGTGATAAAATTGTTACAAGGATTAAATAATTCACGTTTGTTTGTGTCATTAAAACATTATAAGTGGGTAATAAATGGAGATATTTGCATGAGAGTCTGAAATTGTAACTACTTGATGAACTAGTTAACTCATTAAAGCAATTGTTTGTTTGTTTCTTAAATGGAGGGAATATAATAATGAAATAATTAACTACTTTTTTGGGGTAGTTAACTCCATCAACTTATTTTGTTTTAAGTAGTTTATTTATTAAAAATGGTGAGAGAACATGTGAAGTGGAAATAAAATTAAAAGATAAAATGTTTTATTTGGATGTGAGGTTGAGTTACACTAATCAAATAAAACTTATTTAATTAGTTAGTGATGAGTTAAATTAATTAAATAATATAATTATTTATTAATTAATGATGATAAAAACATTAGTAAGATGACACCAATAGAATTCTAGTAGATGTGATAATAGACAAAATTTAGTTGTCTACAATAAAAAATGCATTGTATAAAGTCCTTGTGACTATCTAGAAAAGCAAGGATCCACCAAGACTTCCTTGGAATGGACATGCCAACTAAAGACAATCTCTGACAATCAAATAGTGCACCATGTAAATGATACAATTGGTATTGTATTAAAAAAGCTCTATTGATCAAAAGTGTCTTGCTTGTCCAATCTAAAATATAATAGAACACTTTTAATATCCATGAGGCCAAAGATAGCCTATGGGATAGTAGACCCTATTATTTTTTCTTTGTGAAGAGCTAATCTTCTACTATTTAATTTGATAATGAACTCTCGCATTCTCTTCACCTTCTCCTCGATGAATAAATCTTTTTAAAAGTTGTTGCAAAATTACTTGTGTACTTGACCTAGATGTCTTTATATGTTATGCAAATCTAAAATAAAGTGTTTTTTGTTTCCACTGTCTTTGCTATGAAAAAGACACATACCCTTTCTTCACAAACCTCTTTTTGCATTTTCCAACTACCTATTTCATATCGAAGACAATGCAAGTTAGTCCACAACTAGGCAATGAGAATCTTTGACCTCCAAAGGATATTGACCTATTAGTAGTCCTTTTGCTAATAGTCCGAAGTGGGGTTAAATTTTGATAGGTGATATTTCTTCTTTCTTCCTAACATCTTTTCCCCCATAATCTTGTGAAACTTATCTACAACAAAAATCTTCATTTCTTTACCATTATCATAGCAAGAATTCAAGTGAATGTGTCATTTGTTCATCTACCTACAAATTTGCTTCATCCATGACTTTTTTCTTTTGCTCAAGACATCTTTAAAGAGAACATTGGACCAACAATTTGTTTCCATCTGCTGAGTTTTTTTCAACTATCTTAAAAGATGCACCATAGTAATGGCTTCAATAGGAATTGCACCTATTTCAGCTAGAAGAATCTTGTAGGGGACCGATGCTTTTAACTTGAATTTGCTTGTGATTGTGCATTTTTCAATTCTTTTTGTTTGCATCCATTTGATGCCAAAAATACTAGTAACCCACATTTCACATCCATAAAACACCACTAGAATTACTAATAATCGAAATAAAGTTTAAATAGTATTCCAATCCCATAACTCTGCCCCTCTACATAAATTTTGATGAGAAAAATGTGTTATCCACCCTCCCAAAATTCTTTTTCTTATACAAGTTTCCTAACTAAACTTGTTGAAGTCAATCCCAAAGTATTCATACTCCATTAGTCCCTCTACCATACTTTCCACAACTTTTCTTGGTTTAAAATCAGGGTATCACAAGGATGTGTCCTTGTCTACCCCGTCCCCCATTAAAAGAAAAACCAAACATCCACACCATACCCACGATAACAAGACAGCTTCCATAGGGACCTAATGTCCCTGTTTAAGACACCCTTCGACCATTCCAGGGATGTTCAGACATCTCCACAGTGGTCTGCAATTTTGTCTTTTAAAATAAAAGAAAAGAAAAAAGACTGTACAGAAGTATATGATTACATACAACTGTAGAAAGTAAGTGTACGAATTTTTAAATGACTGCATACAGCTATAGAATGAAAGTGTATAATTGTTGAATGACAGTGTAATGACAACATACATTTCTTACCCTTTTCATCAATGGGAAATTGTCTGACCACATGCGACCATAGAAAGAAAACTTACATTTGTTCAATAACTACATGCTACTATGGAATGAAATCGTAACCTACTGAATGGCAACATATAGTTAACCCTTTCATCAACCGGCAATTCTATGGCTCTACAGCTGAAAGAGAGCAGAAAATTATAAAATGTGTGGAATGAGCAAAAGCATGATTGCATACAGTTGTAAAGTGAAACGATGCGTACATAAAATGAGAGTATATAGTTGTTACATGCAGTCACACAACTTCTCATTGTTGAAAAGGGTAAGAAATGCATGTTGTCAATACACTTTCATTTATGATTCGTAGCCTTTGAGTCTTTTGTCATAACGAAAGCATTGAATAATGAAATCAGACATCTCTATTTTTTATTGCTGCTAAAACACACACACACTACTGTCCCTATCCCCAAAATGCCATGGAACATAGTTTAAGGGTTTTCCCTATTAATTGTCTATTGACTATTTTTTACGCAGTCTCATTGAATACCAAGAATTTAAATGGTTCCCAAATTATAGCTTTCATAATTACCTTGCCATTCCTCCTTGCTTTGGAGTTTTTTTTTTGTGAAATTTTTGAGTCAAGTTCTTGAATCAAGGTGTCAATTTATGTTTTAATCATTCAGGTGCAAACAACACAATCTTTAGAGATATCAAGTTTTCACAATCTATACTGATTATTTACATCAATTTTTTCTTTTCTTCATAGGTAGTTGTATTTTTTCTTGTTTTTATATTTTTATGTTATTTATTTATTGGTTTGTTTTTTAGGATAAATATACATATACATACACAAACATATATGTATGTATATGAATATGTTTATGTATATGTATTTGTTCATGTTTGCATTTGTTCTTGCATTTCCTTGTTTCCTTTTTTATTTGCTTTGGTTTTCCTATTTTGAAGTTGTTTATAATTCTAGTGTATTTTTGCTCTTTTATTTTGGCTACCCTCCTTTATTTTCATGCTTTTATCTCCCTTTTGTTTTGTTTTTGTAATTTCTTTTCCCTATCCCCTTGTAGATTATGTATATATATATATTTGTGTGCTTTTGTAACTTTTTATATATTTATATTTTCCTTTTTTAATTAATTTTCTTATTCTTTTCAATTTTATAGTGTTTTGTTTGATTTGTTGTTTGGCTTTATTTTCTTATTCGTTTAATTTAGTCTCCATTGTTATTAAGTCTTTCTCTTCATTAGTTATTTTTCAATTGTTAATGTTTTTCTATTATTCTTTTTCTTCTCCTTTTGTCTTGTCTTGATTTCGTTGTGTTTTTAATCCTCTATTTTTTGGTCCTCCAAAGTTGTCTAAGTCTATTCTTCTTTTTTCTATTTCCCCTTTTCCATTTTTTATTCTTAATTGGTTTGTTTTTGTGGCTTCTTTCTACAACTTTTTTCATTTTTTCATTTTTATTCTTTCTTCCTATCTTTTTTTTATTTTTTATTTTTAATTGTGTAGCTCTTGTCTACCTCTCCTTCATGCAACCTTCTCTTTATCCCTTCCTGTTTTTAAGTCGATCTAGATCTACAACTATCCATTTTTCCTTCAGCTCTTTGCTTACATCCTGGTGATGGATAACAGAGTGTGATCCGAAAAGTTGATGCAAAAAAATTTGCGCAATCAAATCCAGAAACTTGACGTAAATAAGCACAATCTTTACCATAAATATGAGATTTACTCTCCCAGATTTGTTTTTATCTCCATACTTGAACCAGGTCAATTTGGGTTATAATCCAAGTACTGATTCTCCTTGGAAATGTCTCATGTTCTTCAGAACAATCATGTCCTTTCCAGAAAAATATCACAAACACTGTCAGTGATTCTATATGAACCTATGGTAGACTTTGCTGAAAATTTCTAAAATATTAGTTTAATCTAGTTTAAATTGTAATGTCCCTTCCTTAGGTAGCTCAAACTATAGCGGAGGTTGACCTACTATTAGGGTTCTCGTAGGTCAACAGAATGGTTAGGGGACCCAACCGAGGGCTGTGGAGTTTAGCTAGGAGCCTTATGAACTTTTCAGTTTGGAGTTTAGTTAATGAATCCAGGGTTAAAGTGAAAATATTAAGGTTTGCTTTAATGGAATAAAAAAAGGGTGAATAGTAACTGAAAATCATAAGGTGAATAGTGAAAAGTGCCCCATCCTAGCAACTCAAGTTGTTTTTAAAAAGTGGCTTTTTTCTTTGGATGAGGAAAGACCCTCAAGAAAATTATTTTATTGACTTTTATTTAAAAAGTCTATGAGAGGTTATAAAGCAATGTGTTTGGCTCCTTTTTAAGCATTCTATTCTCATTTTTACAAAAGCAATTGTAGGCTTGAGCTCTTGGAAGAGGGTTTGAGCAGCATACAAGTCTTCTGATGACGAAATCCCTTGGAGGATAGTGGATTGGACAAAAACCCAGTTCACAGAACAAGGAAATCTACTCTGGTTTCCATTTGGGCATCATTGGACTTCATTACAGGTTAATCTGCACTTAGAATTGATTGCAACAGGGAGTTATCATAAAATAATTATAGATTTTGATAGTTTATGGTAGCTAAGGCACATGGGTATTTGATTTTATTGCATATTCTTCCATGGCAACAATTTATCTTCGATTTGGTACCTTATTCGTGGAGTTTTGACCAAGGCTACTTGTTGGGTATTTTGGGAGGCACCTAGGGTTTGGTAAAAGGTTGATGTTCCTCATTTTTATCATTATTTCCATCCTATTGGTGATCCTCTACAACACTTATTTCGTCATCATACTTAGCCATACTGTTTGAAATTGTAACAACAAAGTGATTCATGATTTGACTTCAATAATCAAGCTACAATTGGAGCTATACATCCAAGTATGTGTTTATCATTTTGGGTAGTCAAATATTGCATTATATAAGGGTTTTAGACTATTGTTACAGTCTGATTTAATGTATATCAAACCTCAGAAACTTGTAATCAAATTTGATATAGTTGAAAAAAAGGGTTTCTATTGAGTTGCAATTGTTGTCTCTCACTTATGCAATAGTTCTCTTTCATTTCTATGCTTTCCTCTATGATTTTGCAATGAAAAACAAGCAATAAAACTCAAACAAACAATCAACAAAACCAAATCAGACTATGCAAGACAATTGTTTGACATTATGGCAAGAGGGAAAAACTGAAAAATTCGGGGTAGAATTTGTAAGGGATCTTTCATAAACTAACACAACCAATTTCCAACTTGTTGATGTGTTTTTGTGACCACACCAAACAGTAGAATAAAGTTTCCAACGGCTAATCTATTCTCTCTTGATCAAAGTATCTAGCATGCTAAGATTGTGAGAAATTTCGTGCGTTCAACTCCAAGGTTCCTTTCATGCAGTGGAATAGATTCAGTTGGTTCGTTGTGATTTGCTGGTATCACGAGGGGACTTACGTAATTGTTCGACAGCGGACAACAAACAACATATTAAAGGGTTTTCATGTGGTTCAAAAGATCTGTCAACGAAGTGCAAGTTTCCTAATACTAACCAGAAAAGTGTGGAATTGAATGGTTGCAGGGATTAGAAAATCTATGGACTATTCTAAGTGTGGGATGCGGAGATCAATTTCAGCAAACTTCAACCAGACTTCGTTTTGCCTCGCTTCAGACAGCTTCCACGGAGTCGGTGCAATCTTCAAGGGAGGTAACTAAAGATATTCAAATCACGACTTAACATGAAGGTACCATCATAACGACGCATACTAGCATTCAAACCGTAATTGAAGTTAAGTCCACAACGTTCTAGTTGACCTCGCAAGGAAAACACACCGTCAGTGAGTCCGCTAGTGGTATGGATAAGCGAAGCTTATTCAGATTAAACACCACATTCCACAGTTCTTATCTACTTGCATAAAATGAAATTTATTCTACTTTAAGTTCTACTTTAAAATGCTAAGTGATTCGGAAGGAAGGACGAAGGAGTCTTGCTAGCTACTCACAACAAAAGAAGAAATCACCATCAATGAAAACTCGTTTTATTATGAGAGTGTTCACAACTTCTTACAAAGCATTCAATGAGAGAGCTTTCCTTCCTCTTCAATCTAAGCTATGCTATCAAACTATGCTATCTATGCTATGTTATCTCCTAGTTGTCTCTTTATTCTCCTCTAATAATTACAAATGAGGGGGAATGCCCCTTTTATAGATGGCCAAATCTAGTGGACGACTCAAATTCAATTACAATGAAGGGCTTAGATTGAGCCACATAAACCCTAACCCTAAAAACCACCACCAAGAAGAGGGGTAATAAATAAGCAATTAATGTCCACCATCCTTCTAGAAGATTCTCGTCCAAAGACGTGTTCCCACTGTTCTTCCTCTTGACTACAAACTCTATGGCATAGCTTCAACTTCTTGAACTGGCATGGCAGGCACGTTCTCAATTCCAAGACTGCAACTTCTTTCTCCTGCTCGATGATGATTTTCCCTTTAGCTGTCATTCTTTAATTTTGAAGTGCTTGAGGATGATTTCTAACCCTTGGTCCTTCATTATTTCTCCATCCTGATCTTGAAGGATCTTCTAGTCTTGGACTCGAGCATGTCTTCCTTGCCACCTACCTCCTCGAGTTGGGTGCATATTGGGTCTTTGAGGAGAAATTCCAACACTTTGTTGTTTCTTCCAACATTTCCCTTCATGGTTTGGGTGCAGATGAGACTTCATGGAGGAACTTCAAACATGTAACTGTGTCCCCTTCCAAGGTTGCAATGTTGTCCTGGAGTACTTGCTCCATCGCCCCAAGTCTTCACGCTTTGGTCTGGTGTCCATCCTCCAGAACAAAAGAGAGCATCAAAACACTTATAGTATAAATCCACTTCACTTACCTAATTTCCATGTTTTGATTTCCAAGGTTGATCTTTGGATCTGATAAAATTCATCACTTTCTCTAGCAGACTTCGCCTTCTTCATAACCTTTCAACATTTGTGTGATAGGGCACATCTGGATGTCTGTATTTGGAGTATCTCCACCAATGCCTTAGAAATATTTAAGCATTTTGTTCACCTTGGGCATATATGACCCTTTGTGTCTTATGCTTCATCTTCGACGCCTTGGAGTTTTCATATCTTCATCCATCTTTTCTTAGGACCCTGATGTTTTGAGTTTCACTTCTTCTTGAGGGAGCCTTCCTTTATTTTCATGACTTAGACAAATTCAACTCATCTTGAGCTCAGGCGCATTTGGAGGCGTCTTCTTCCACTTTATGCCTTAGAAAATACTCACTTCAACTTGATGCCTAGGGGGCATTTTACCCCTTGATCTTTGTTTCATACCTTAGAAAGATTTCAATCTCCTCTCATCCATCTCTCAAGCGTATTTGACTCCACCTGCTTCACTTTTCCTTGCCTTAGAAATTTTCCTTCTTCTTGCTTCTTCTATGGCGTATTTTGATGTGGTGCTTCCATTTTATGACTTAGAAGGAACTTCCTATCCTCACTCCTTGCCAAGGGCGCATTTTGGGTGGGCTCATGCCATTTTCATACCTTAGAAAATTTTCATTAACTTGCTTCATGTTCTAGGTGCATTTGGAGGGGGTCAGCTTCCAGTTTCCTTGACTTAGAATCCTTTTATATCATCTTGACAACTTGGGCGCATATGGAGGGTGGAGCTTCCACTTTTCAAACTTTAGAATTTTTTTGTGCCTCCTTACACTTTGCTTGAGGGCGCATTTGGGGGGGTCAACTACCATTTTGAACACTTAAAAAGTCCTTTTAACTAACTCCCTCAAGTTGGGCGCATTCCACCCTTTGTCATTCCATTTTCAACACTAAGAAATATTTCCAAGTCGTTACATCTTGATGGGCGCATCTTGAGGGGTGTTCTTCCATTTGCAAACACTTAGAAACTTTTCCACTTATCTTTCCTTTCCTTGGGCACATTTGAGGCCATGTGCTTCCATTTTTCATACTTAGAAAAATTTCTAACTTCCTTTCAACTACCTTGGGCACATTTGAGAGGGGCTACTTCCACTTTCACTTGCCTTGGAAATTTTCCTTCTTCTAGCTTATGGTGGTTGAGAGGGGCTACTTCCACTTTCACTTGCCTTAGAAATTTTCCTTCTTCTAGCTTATGGTGGGCGCATTTTGATGGGTCTACTTCCAATTTTCACAGACTTAGAAATTTTTATGACCCTTCTCTCAACTTGGGCGCATTCTAGGGGTCTAGCTTCCACTTTCAATCACTTAGAATTTGTTTTTCCTTTGCACCTTACACCTTGAGCGCATATGGGAGGTGTTGCTCCCAGTTTCTACGACTTAGGAAATTTTCTTCACCTCATAACATGATGGGCACATTTCAAGGGTCATGCTTCCAATTTATGACTTAGAAATTTTTTTGACTTGCCTCCATCTTCTTCTAGAGGGCGTATTTAGGGGGCTGTTAGGAAATTTTCCTTGCCTTAGCAACTTTTCTCTAGCCTCCTCCATCAAGGGCGCATTTTTTTTTTTTTGGGAGGGAGGGGCTGCCAGTTTATCACCACCTAGAAACTTTTCAAGTTGTCTTACCTTGAAGGGCGCATTTAGGGGTATGTGAGGAAGTTTTCCATGACTTAGGCAAAATTTCAAGCCCCTTCTCCATGTTGGGCGCATTTGAGGGTGTGTACTGCCAATTTCTAACACTTAGAAAATTTCTCAGCCAACTCTTCTCAAGGGCGCATCCTTGACAAAAAATTCATGTTAGGGGTCTATTGTCGATTTTCAATGCCTTAGACAAAAAATTTATGCCACCTACTTGACTTGGGCGCATTTGACATGGGGAGCTTCCAATTTATGCCTTAGAAAACTTTTGAGCCTGTCTTCTCCTTCCTTGGGCGCATTTGAGGGGGTGAGCTTCCGTTTTTCCATGACTTAGAAAATTTTATGCCTCCTAGTTAGAGCTTGGGCGCATTTCACCCCTAAAGCTTCCATTTCCAACGCCTTAGAATTTCTTCAACTCATCTCACAAGCTGGGCACATTTCAAGGTGGCTACTTCCAGTTTTGAAGACTTAGAAAATTTCCAAGCTTGCTTGCTCCTGTTTACTATTTTTAGGAAGTTCTCTAATTCTCAAGCCTCTGCAACTTCGTCTGACTTGAAATTCGTTCCATGGGATGCTCATGACCTACTTGTCCCATTCACACTTGCCATTCGTGTTGACCTGCTATTTTTAGTAACTCCTTGGTTTTTAAACTTTTGCACATCCTATTGACTTGAATTTTGCCAAGCGTGACCCTCATGACCTGTTTGACCTGCTCACACTGGTGCCTCGTGTTGACCTGCTATTTATAGCCCTGTTTTAGAAGTGACTTACTATAAATAGTAAGTATTGAAATTGTGCTCAAATTTTACCAGTGGATTGCTTGAAAGACGTTGATTGCAATGGGATACATCAGTTTTCAGAGATTCTTGAGTTTTACCTCTCATTTTGAGTCCCGAAGCCGAAAACCCTAATCTGACTTGCATGTGCCTCAAATGACCTCCGTTTGACTCCATTTCTATTGCATGTTGCTTTGTTCGTGAAACTGAAGTGTTGGGGAGCTACTGGAGTGACCCTGCTAAAAATAGTAAATGCCTGAAAAAGTGACCAACTACCTGCCAGATGTGTTTGCATGCCACATTGCCTGAGAGATCTCAAAAAACCTAGAAAATTGGTTTGCATGCGAGCACTTGCTAAAAATAGTAAGTTCCTGAAAAATGATCAACTTGTCTTGCATGTCACATCGTTGCGAAGCTCTCGAAAAACCCATAAAGAATACCCTGACATGCATTGAAAAATCATACATGCAAACCCTAAAAATGGCTCTCAAAGCCAAAATTGTTGAAAGTCGTCATCTTGGCTTGCATGTTACACCATCACGAGGGTCTCGAAAAACCTAGAAAGATTCTCCAGACATGCATTGAAAAAGCACACATGCAAACCCTAAAAATGGCTCCAAAGTCGGAATAAAATAGCAAGTTGTCGAAATTCAGTGAAAATTTGATGGGAACCCGCTGGAAGCCCTCTAAACGCAGTGCCAAGCTCAAACTTCAATTTGCTCACTACATTGACCTCAAACAAGCCTGAAGAAATGCAAACCCTAATTTTACAAACTTAGCCAAATTTTCAACTAGGCCCAAAAGACAAGCACATCCCCGGAAAGACAGACGGAACCGAGAGAGACAACAACAAAACAACCCAAAAACCAAAGCCAAAAGACTGAATGGAGCAAAAAAAAGGGGGGTCCCCATCTTGAATGGGGTGATGTGTGAAAAGGTCACAACACAACCCCAAATCATCTTTTCCCCCCTCTACATCCAATCGCCTTTCTTTCCCTTCCATCCTCCAAACCTAACCCAAACACGGCCATACCCAAATCTAGTCATATTTCTATAATTTGTGAATAGATGTTTTCAGGACTACTGATACCAAGGCTGCCAAAAAGCTCAGCATTTTTCATACTCGTTCCTAATTCCATAAAAATTAAGAGATTTACAAAAGCATTGTGATTAAGTGCTCATCCTAGCAATTTTAGAAATTAGTAGACTCAAAAAAGATTGTTGATACCAACACGGAAAAAGAGATCTGTTGGTGATATAAGTTTGATTGCTTTCCCATTGACTGTAGCTGGGAAATTAGTTGCCATGGCCTAAGACCACCCTCCATATATTATACAAAAATATCTGTTAGATGAACTATTTTCCTAAAGGTTGGTGATGACTTTGGATTGGAGTAAATAAGTCAGAAATTAACATGGACCAACATAATCTAAGAATCCATTATTTGATATGCTTAACTGTATTAATTGTCTGAAACTTTAGAGACCAAACATGTAAAACAGGATGAATCTGATCACTGATGAGCCAAATGCAAGTAGCATCATTTTATGCATAACATAAAGAAAGGCAATAGAATTAATAAAATAGACAAAAAAAATTCCTTGCCAAGATATATGATATTTAATAAATGTTAGACAAAATCTTCCCCATCAACAAGAGTTGCAAGGTATTATTACTAAAAGCAAGAGGAATGATATAGGCTAATTTTCTATAAAAAATTGTTAGAAAAGCATGAGATGAAAAGTCCCTTCAATAATATCAAAGATTCAAAACTGTTTTCAACAAAAAGTCCATGTTTTGTTGAGAAGCAGCGAAGTTCATCATTCTAACCAAATCCTTTATCCCTGCCACTGTCAGCCAAAACGAATGATAGCTCTTATGAGAAGAAGAGCTCTGTGCACTGTTTGAGGGTATCTGCAGGACTTGTCACTGCACAACAAAAGTAAATATCGGATACAAATTTAGCAAAACAAAATGAAGAAGAATCAGTCAGATCCAAAGGTACAATAGTAATAAGAAATGTGTTTAAACTCGTGAAGTGAATGCTTGAATGAGGAAAAAAATTATGTTTGAATCATGGTAGGTAAGCATTGATATGGGAGAAAAGTTAACCGGAATACAAGGATTCCATAAACCACACTAGTAAGCATTGATATGTTTACCAGGCATACAAGGGCTGGAATATATATATATATATATATATATGCTTCTTTGATAATACTAAAGGAGGAAACAACAGTGAACAATGCACAGTACTGCATGGTAAATGTATTTGAATAGATAACATGGCTACCATTCTTATTAGGAAAACCTATTAAACCAAAACCTGGGCATATAGCCTCAAATGTATTTCTTTCACATGCAGAAGTGGTCAGTAATTACAATGCTTCGATGAATGTAAAAAAATCTAAGTTTTCTTGATTTCAATTTTCAATGAAGTGAATCATTTGAAAGCATCATTACAACATCAGATCAGATATAGCTCAAATCTGGCCAGATCCAGATTTTTTGGCCCAGCCAGGTTCGTCGGGTTCAGTTCAGATTATTCAATTCATATATAGAAATTTTACTTTTTTTTTAACTTTTAATACTGGATTTCCAAAATAATTTCACCTCCTGAACAAAGAGATATTTTCTAACCTGGTAACTATGCTTTAAATTTTTTAAGTCGCCATAGACTCCAAAATAAGAAACTAACCTGTATGACCCACTGTCTTTTCTGATTCAAAGATTTCATGGTCATTTCCCCCCTGTTAAATCAATAGCAATAATGATTTCAGATGTAAAACAAAAAAGGAAAGTAGTGCTGATCATAGACATCCCATACCATAACTAAGATACATTGCATTCTCATCAACCTATATATTTCTTTTCCATAAAATTGCTGCAACTACTGTTACAGTGCAAGGCTTGTTTTTATATGAAAGCACCCAATGCCCCATAGTCTCAACTCTCAAGATCCATACCTTGTAGGTTTTGTCCCCAAAGAAATGGATCTCATTAAAATCATTCTCTAAATATCTCAAGCAGTATGTTTTATCCCAGCCTTGAGGAAAAACCTGTAAAGCCACATTCCAATCATCTAAGACTTGAAAAATATGGGAGTTTTTAGCAGTAGTATATTGTCATTCTTCTCAATGACACTATTGAGAATCATACAAGGCCAAGTACTCACATCAAAGCTAATTTGTCCTCCAATGGAATAGGTTAGCTTTAAATGTGCAAATTTTTCACGAAGCACTTCAACCATTTTCATGCGTATGCCATGAATCTGCAAATGGAACAATAATCTCACAAAATAACTACAAATAATCATGTACATTGTATTGAACTTCAATAAAGAAATTTAAACCATTATAGCAATACTAAAGCAAGGCTTTTGCATTTCAATGTACCTTATCATATTGCTCAAATTCATCTCTTTCTTCTCGACTACAGTTTCTCCCAATAGGTGACACATTCAGCATCCCACTCCTGAACTCTATGAAAGTCCCCCTAAGAATATAAGCAGGACAACAATTAAATACACAAGTTCTTTAGCCATGCAATATATTTGAAGATAATGCTCTGAGCTCACCTTTTTAGAGGGATATCCAAGTCAGCAATGTAATGAAGAGTAAAATTAATTAACTCCTGCAAAAATTTCATGCATTGAGTTATTATAAAGAACCATTTATAAACCAGAAAAATGAATTCACAAGTAATGTAAAACAAATTTTACCTTTAGCTTTTCCTCCCCAAGGAAATCTTTAAAGCTCTGCAGGAATCACATTAAAAATTCTGCCAGTTACATTCAAGAATAACTTAAAGCAAAGAGTTAAGGACACTCTGAATTAGTAAATATCTAAGTTTCATGGGATGTAGATACGTATAGTTTCAGTTTCAACTGAGAATTTTTTTGAAAACCTAGAACAGTATATAGAAAGGGTTGGTGTTCTCATATATGATAAACGTATATGCTGACTACATACAATGAAGCCATAAAAAATAACTAATATTACAGAGACAGAGAGAATATAACAGTTAGGGGACATGATATTTTTAAAGAGCAGCTATAAAATAAAGGAATAATACAACTTGCCACCAAATAATCCTCATACAAACCTTTTGAACAAATATAAGCTAGAGCTACACACACTCATAGCAGAGTTGGAAAACAATTGTAATAAGTTAATAACAGAAGGCTGATTGGATCTGGACAGTATGTATTGATAAACTGAATGCAGAACAAAACAATTACTAGAGTACTTTTGGTTTTTTTAGTCTTTTTCAAATCCTTTTGCTACAACATTTGAAGGACACATTCTATGCAGGCTGTTAAGGACCAATTATTTACATTCTACCTGCTGGATACACTTGTAGTGAGTTAATGGACTCAAACACAACTTTGCATGTATATCAAAGAGTATTGAAAAAGTAATGATACATATTCTGTGATATTTAACATGATTGAATCTCTCTGTGAAAACCATCAATATATGAAGCTTCATTAATAATATGAAAAGAACCTTTTCATAGACCGTTCATATATCTAGAGGTTCCAAAGGCTTGAAAACTGATTTGCTTCCTTCAGTATACAGAATTTCTAATAGCAAGGAAACATTACATAAATATTATTAAGAGAACTACGACAATTTTTTGTACATGCAGAACAGATGCAATCTAATATCTTTAATTGGCCATGCATGGAAAACATAATGGTTTCTTTGTCCTAACATGAGGAAACTCTCATGGAAACAATTCAAACTCACACTTGATTGGAAAAAAGATGTTCAATAATTACAAAGCAATAGAAGGATAGTTAAATAAATAACTAGTTGTTCCTGCCTGTCTACAAATAACAGGGAAGGTCACCAATATCTCAAGTAACACTGTGAGAGCACAAAAACATGCTAAACCATGCACATATAACATGAAAAAAGATACAGGAACAGTAGAATTACATTCCAATTCAAGTAACTTATGGATATTTAGGTTCACTTCCTCATAAGATAAAAAGAAAATAATTAAGAATCAATATCACAATGCAACAATATCTGTTCCGAGTTGCCTACAAGAATGGGTTTCAATGCAAGGGTTGAAAGGATTCTAAGCAGTGATACACAGGGATGCATCCCTGGGTCTTTTCCAGGCATCCCTGACCACGTCACCTTTTGGGGATGTGGGGATGCCTTAGAAATGTCCCTGGGGCCATCCCCAGGTCCTTGGCCAGACCAGAAACATTCCAGAAATGGCCAGGCAGAATTTTAACCCAAAAAAAAATAAAAATAAAGGAAAATAAATGGGGGAGGAGGGGCAGGGTGGGGGTACCCTACAAGCTCATTAAAAAATATATATATGTTTCTATTCTTAGAAAATAGAAAATTTCTGATTTTGTTTGTTCTCTTGAGTCATTTCTATTTTCTTGGAAAATGTGTGGTAGTGAGAATTTGTTTCTAAACACCCATAAAGCTTTGAAATATTGCACTACCTGAACATCAGAGATCAGATCAATCTCTTAAAAAAGGGTGTAGAACCATAGTAGCAGAAATCTCAGATTTATCCCAATGAATCACCGATTCCCCCCCCTCCCCCAGTCAATTTTATCTTTTAAATGATACACAATTTTTTTATTTAATCATCAGGCTGAATTTTGACTAGTTTTTGGGCGATTTTATTAGGAAAATATAAAGATTTCTTGGTCAAAACAATTAGAATTTCTGGATGGTTTTTATAATTTCTGTGGCAATTTTTTGAATTTTCTGATTTTCTTCCTAACACTAACCCTAACCTAACCCAAACCGAAACCCAATATTTTTATGATTAATAGAAAAAATCTTTATCTTTTGTTTGCCAATTTATTTTTAAGGAGATTTTTCTTACTATGTGTAGAACAATACAAAGGGGATCTGATAATGTCCATATTGCAGCTCTTTGAAGTGTACTATTCTGTTTTGGCCAGAACATAGGAAAATCCATGCCTGTAGTTTGCCGCATTCTAATGACAGTCCAGGAATACATCATGCAGAAAACAAGTCCAGAAATTTGTCATAAAGAATCTGAACAACAATAAAAATTAGTGGCAATTTGAGGTCATTTTTGGAACATAACAGCAGGGGCAGAGCCATCCTTGCTGGTTTCCTTTCTTTTATCAGCACAAATTCTCTTCTTATCAACCTTTGAAGATTGCTGTTGAAATTCTATTAATTTGTGTGTTGACTCCCATCTGAATTCTCAATTCAACTCTAATGTTACAAAATGTGGTTCTATAATGAGTATGATGAATGACTTGTAAATGTGTTAATTTTAGCATAGTTGTAAAACTCTACAAGTACTCACAAGCTAAAGCCTATGGCAAGTAACTAGCCACATTACTCAGCCCCAGGTAATTTAAAAAAATTATAACGAGTTATTCTGAATCAAATGCCAAAATCGCAGGTTTAATCACCAAAAACTCGAGATTCAGGGAAAAATAACTTGTCTGGCTTTGAAAGGTTGGTTTTGTGACTATTTTTCACATTTAGAGGTTTGTTTTTGGTTTACATTTTTCTGCAAGGGTGTTGAATGAAATTTCCAGGGCTATTTAAGTGTTGAACTAAGTTTATTTACAAGCTAAGCTGCTGAGGCTTTGGTCTGGTTAACTAGTAAAATCGCAGGTTTAAGGCTACAGCATGGGTTGCAGGTCATGGCTGTGTAAAACAGTGAAATCTTGGGTCGTGTCTCTTGGTCTGTATCAGTATAATCGTAGGTATGCACATTGCATTCATTGCAATGTTTAAAACTTTAAAAAATATATTCAAAATTTTTTTCCTTCGTATTGTACCTCTGCAATAAACATTGTTTTTGAAAGTGAACATTTTTTTATCGGTTGAAGCTTGAAACTTGATGAGAATAAATGCGCAATAAGTCAAAATGATCAAGTTTCTCTGGATTTGACTTCTCAATGCCAGTTAATGTCACCTATAATTTACATTTTATAGTGTATTGAACTCTAATTTTGATATATATATTAAGGAAATGAGTAATATGTTCCATAAATTCAGTCATATGCATGTTTTTGAAGAATATTTTTAAAAAATTTATGTATTTTTTAATGTTTGATAAATTTGCTAAGTTATTGCCAAGTTTATCCCCAAGTTTTTGCTAAGTCCTGAGTTTTATAAAATTTTGGGTCAGCCAAGTAATTGCTGAGTCCAAGTCTTTAACTAATTCTCTATTTTTTAAATTTCCCTATTGTGTACTTGGCATACCCTCCCGTCCCCCAAAAAAGAGCCCCCATTCCCTGCCATCCCAGAAATGTGTTCTCCTGTTTCCTACCATCCCTTCACGAAAACACAGTGGAACATGGATTGTAAGTTAGAACACTCAATTTAAGCTTATTTACATCCAAACTACAGCCTTGAAAAAAGAGATCCTTTTGGAACAAATCCTTATTTTTGTTCCTTCCTTGGATAAGTAATTAACAGTTCTAACACCCGAATACAAGAATTGGACTCCAGAATATAGGATATTAAGCCTGTTAAATGTTGCAAAGACACTTGTATCTTGATGACCTTATGTTGTAACAAAATAGATCATCTCGGAATGATTCCCCATTGCAGTCAGTTATGCATCTTTTCTTTTATCATTGAAAATTTTGGTAAAATATTACCAAGGAATGATCATATGGCCTACCCATGAAGAATGGACCATGGTGGATAAAACTAATTTGAGATTATTAAAAATCAAATACAATTGATGTGAAGAACTACTAAAATTTTGAAAATAAAGTAAAAAGATTCAGGATACAAACATTGGATGTTAGATAAATTCCAAAGGCACTAACCCCATGTCCCCATGCAGTTGCTTAAGTGTGTTTTTTGCTTAAATTTAAGCAGCTGGAGTGTTCCCATGCAAATTTTTAATTATTGGAAAAGGATAATTTGGGATATTTCCCTATTTTAAAGGAGCATCTATTCTTTAGGAATTGAAAATAAGCTGTGGAAAAAAGAAGGGGCTAGAAATAAGCAGCAACTGCATATTACCAAAAATGTCACCTGGCTCCATAAATTTCTTTCCCTCTTTTTTAGCACTTGGCATTTGCCTCCATTTTTTTTTTCTAAATTTTTACAGCACAAATCGTTATTAATACTATTAATACAATTTTAAGATGACTGCTTCAAAATAAGCAGAAAACTTGAATATTCATGGGGCCACCAGCTCCACAAATAATTCCTAAATAAGTTGAGCAGTGGCTGCTAGCCAAAATATGGTAAGCAGCCACATGAGGACCTGCCTTAAAAGGAAATAAAGAAATTATAATAAAAGTAGTTCAATTGACTCAAAAATACAAGTTACATTAGCAAGTGGGTGTTAAAAGAAATCCAGGAGCTGAAAATATAAATAAAACTAAACCAACAGAAGGCCTGACTATAAGGGGTGAACCCAAAATAGGTAAACCCCAATATAGGTCACAATGATAAGACATGTGATGAAAAAACTAGTAGTAAAATGGATTCACATGAGAACAACAGAATTCAATAATGAGATAAGCTGCCAAAACTGATGTCTGTGCACTTTTAGTTATGTGTCAAATATATTTACAAGGATGAGAAGAAATGCTAGCTAAATAAGGCCAAGTATACACAAAATTATTAAGAAATAAGAAATTAAAGACAACTGGGCTATTCAAGTTTCAACTATATATGCCATTATATAGCACTACAGAGACATATGTCAAGAGTATATGCAGATGTTTACAATGAGGGAGATATTTAGAAGGTTACAGATCACTACACCAAGTTATCCCCAAATTATATAATAGAATTAAAAAAACCTCCATAGAAGCTCCACCAGAGATTGACTTTGCCAGTATCAGCATCTTTGTTCACAAAGTTGTATCTCATCTAAGTCAATAATGACGTCTTGGTCATTGTAGGAAGGAATATGAATTAGTCTGATAGATCAATTCAAATATGTGTTCATTGTAAGGCCTTAGTAGCATTTTGACTAAGCATATCAGTATATATTTGTTAGCCTATTTTACTCTTTGTATCAAAATAGCCTTTTAAACAAATTGATCATGTTTTTTTTAGAAGGTTGTAGCCTTGTTTTAGGAGTTTGAAAAAAAACATTAAGTTTCAAATGAAAGCCTTAAAAAGGTCAAAACCACTTGCATAATTTAGAGGGAATCCATGTTTCAAAAGATTTTGAGTTCAAAGGGAGTGAGTCAAGCATTTCTAGGGTTTGGTTATCTCTTACATTTGTTACACAGCAGTTTCAAGCTAATATGGCAGTCAACATTGTTTGAAGCACCATTTTGAAGGAGATGGAATGCCTAAAAGCTTGCCTGAAGATATTATGCATTATAGCCACAAGATATGCCTGCTACAGTTGATAAGTGGGTTGAAGATGGTAATGATTTAAACAGGAAAGAAGTTATCAACATTACCCAGCAACTTCAAATGCAAAAAAAGTATGGATGAACCCTTGAGGTTTCAAAATGGTTGTGTCAAAAGGGGTCTTTTATGTTCAGTGAAAGTGATCATGCAGTTCGGTTGGGTTTCATTTTCAAGCTATATGGCATTTCTAGAGCTGAGAAGTATTTTGAGACTATACCATCAGAAATGAGAGGATACAAAGTTCACCAGATTCTCTTGACATATACTGACGCGGATGAGTTGAATACATAATATTTTTTGGAATAGAGCTCTGGTCCAGGAACATGTTTGAAGATGGTATTTTGTTCTCAGATTCATCATGAAGAACCTTATGAAATGGGTATTGGATATTGGAGCCCGTGGTTTACGCTCAATCATTGAGAATGTTTTGAGTCTTTTGACAAATGCCATGTTTGAGATTCCAGATGTGAAGACAGGACCTGAAAAAGTAGGTACTGTTGTGATGGACAGAGAGGCTATAGGTACTCTAGAATCACAGGGATATGAGGCCAAAATTCTTCATGGTGAAGGTGCAATGGAACGTTCTCTTGCTGAGCATAAAGAAAAGAGGTACATTGGCATTTGCTGTTTGTGGATTATTGGCTTTCCATGTATGGCTATAATCCATTTTTTTAAAAGCAGCAGTTAATAACTTCCCAAGTTAGTTTTCTCATCATCATATGTATGATTATCAATTTGCTCTTAGTAAGATTGCAGTATCTATGGTAATGAAATATGCAGATAATAGTGTCAAAGGTTTACTTCACTTCGTTGCGATGCTTCTCATAACAGTTATATCAATGGCTCTTTTTGGATTTCACTTGACTTTTCCCTTTGTCCCTGGTTCTATGGTTGTGTCTGTATTGGTTTATTTGCATTCTAAGGGAAAGTGCCAAGGTAATATCCAACTGTTGAGTGAAGTCAGGGATAAATATTCCCAGAAGTTAACAAATTGATTCTTCTTTAAGGTTATTCTGCAATTTCGAACTGCTATGGATAGACCTCAAATGTCATATGTACCAGAAATGTTTGAGCTGCTTGTTGATAGTGTGAGTAATCCAGCATTTCTTGATTGGGAAAACGACTTTGACAAAAGGATGCATGAACAACCATTAGAGATATAGTCAAAAGAGAAAACTCCACACGGAGCATGCAGAGGGACTAAGCATAAAGTAACCAGTGGTGTAAGGGATGCTGCTAGTCCAAGGATTTCCAATGTATCAACATCTGCATCTACTTTTGAGTTAGCATCTGATGCCTGTGATTATAAGACTAAGCACAACTTATCCAAGGAAGTAAGCAATGCTGCTACTCTCAAATGAAGAAATCACAAGAGTCACAGATTGTAAATCATAAACCCCTAAAAAGAGACCTAAAAGACAGTCATAACAGTCATAACACAAAAAAGGAAGTATGGCAGTCTTAAAAAGGCACAAGGTACCAGTTAACAAAGGGCAGTGACCTAAGTATAGACTATCATACAAAAGACAAGAAATAGATCATTGATGAAGCTTTGGTTCATTTCAAACAATTTGATTGTTGACTCCAGTACCAATGGCTGAGATGCCAACTTGACGACAAAGACTTTATAGTGATGCATGAATATGAATGATCCCTCTTACTGGGGCCAGGGTTTAATTGAAGTGTATGAGGATCATCTTTTCATAGCAGATGAAGGAAGAAAACCCTTGGTTGAAGCCACTGTCAAGAACTTCAGAACAGGTTGAATGCCCTATATGCTTGCATTGCTTTCAACTAAATCATGGATTCAGAACAAAGATATTCTATAAATAGAGTCACCCTCCTCCAGAAACTTCATATGTTGAAAATCAATGTTTTTGACTCAGCCATGAAATAGTGTAGAGCTTCTATCCACCATCTTGGAAGCAGCAGCAGAACTGGAGGGATCTACTCCAACTTATGGTGGTTGGGTAAATGCTGTGTCAATTTGACTTGGTGGTTACCCAGGCTGAGGAAGGCGTTGAGTTTCAAAATGTTGTGTGCTTATTCAAGGAAGATGGTCATGATAGACAAGCTTCTTTTACAGCAGTCGCCTAGTTACTGATTGTGATTCAGAGAAGGTGAGGAAGAGATTCTGGATTTGTATTTGGTAGAGGTTGTTCAAACTGAAATGCTAATAAGCTACTTGTGAAATCTCCAATTGGTGCTTCTATAGTTACAAATGGCTTTTGCTATACACGAGGCAAACTCTTTGACATATACAGGAACCTTAAAATCTTCTAAACCTCCCTTGGTATTCGCAATGGATTTGTTGAAGTTTCTGAAATAACATCATCTGATCATGTTGGGCCATTAACATTCATTCCACCTGAAACAGAAGAGCAGGCCAGTTGATGAGAACACAAGTTTTATACAATCCTAGAAGTCCGCTGTTGAGCACAAAAAGTATGATAATAATATGCTTACTCAGCAAATAAAGACTGGTGAAAGAGATGGGTAGTAGTTTGGAAAGCAGTAACAGGGCTCTAAGCACAAAGATCTATTCTAATTCTGACAACCATAGATGAATGAACAAACGTGGCAGATCATAGTCATTGGGGAAGAATTTTCCTTTTACAAGGTCTTTGAAGTTGACTTAAGCTTATTTGGAAACAGTTAGTAAATAAAATCACAATAGGGACAGAGGCATTAACATAGGACAGAGTAAGAACAAAATCTTACTATGCATGAAACCTACAGAACTCTGTGCATGAGATCTTCTAAAGACTGTCAAAGCAATCTAGGGATTTGAAAGAACATATAGTGAAAAACTTCAAGAGGAGTAAGTTGCAATGATAAGCACACTTCATGGCATGACTATGTGTTTGCATAAGTGACAAGCTTGGTAAAGATGATACATAGCAAGAGTCATGTGACAGTTCAATAACCTCAAAGGGACAAAACACACAGGTCTCTTGTCAAGAGAAGCCAAGAAAAGATTGTATAATCTAGAGAACAGCAAGAACTTGAAAAAGTTCAGTCCAAGTTCAAAAGGAATGATTGATGTGTGAAAGATAGCTCGTTGCAAACAGTCTTCTAACAATCAATGATAACAATGCTAATTGCCAAGATCACAGTCATCTAATGACAAGACCCAGGGGAGAATTTAGAAGGTTTTTTAAGCATGAGAAAACATTTTATCACCTGTAGGTTGACAATAGATATAGGTCAACATAATGGACAGTCACAAAGATCACGTGACAGTGCTAGGTGATTAAGAGCATGTGTGACAATCCAAGAAAAGGATGACAGTGTCATAATAGAAAAGACAGTCCCTGAGGAGGTTATTCTACAGTGATATCAAATACCAAGTTTACCCTACTAAAATGTATGGTAAAGCAAGGAAGCAATGCTAGAGGTGAGATCACAGCATTTTTAGGGTTTTAAAGAAAACCTTGAGAGCCCTAGAGGATTTTTTGTAACAGTGAGTTGCAGGTCTGTGAAAGACAAAGAAATGATTTATACCCTGCTCAACAGTCTAGGGTAGTTACTACAAGAAGACGATGCAAGTATAGAGACAGTTAGAAGTTAGGAAAGGGACAGTCATGCTATTGAGAGTATGACAGTACAAAGTACAGTGAACAGTTTAGGCAGTGGTCAGAAAATGGTCCACAAAGGTAAGACTGATCACCATGACAGTACCAAGGAACCTACAGAGAATCTTGTTATGCAGGCAGATATCACAATTTGTGTGAACTGTGAAGACATGATGGCATGGGATAGAGAAAAGTGAAGAAGACATGATAACGCAAAAGGATATATGACAGTCAAACTCAACAGGGCATGAATACTAAGGGCTTAGCATAGTCAAAGGTAGAGGACAGGTGGCATAGAGAAAAAGTTCAAGGCAATAGTCATCAAAGCAAGTCATGATATTTCAAAGAGGGCAGTTTCAAAACCCTATGCAAGACCTTTGTCACATCCAATGAAATGATAAAAAATAACAGTCAATGAGATGATGACTTCATGGTGAGAAAGACCCCAAGAAGATAGGGTAACAGTTTTCTTGCAAAGGACAGTCTTAAGGGAGACAATAACAAACTACAGTGAACTAATGACACTAGAGCCGAGGTCTTTTATGATAATGGGGATGCAAGCAAGAATTCTATCCACAAATAATTCAAGATACAAAACAATGACAGACCCTAGTCAAAGGACATGAATCTTGACAGTGCACTAAAAATCATAGAGTACATAGAGGCCATGAAGAGGTCCTCTATTAAGTGGTGGTCGAAAGGACAGTGGGCATTCAATGTTAAAAGAACAGTCAAGAGTCATGCCTAAGACAGTCATAAGGACACAGGAAAAAAACCCTGCAAGATCATATTCAAGTCCACAAGCCAACAAAGTAGACACCTGTAAGTGAAATCAAGCAATGTATAGCTGTCCAGAAGGTAGTGAGCATGTCAGCGCAAAGGACAGTCATAGATAGTGACAGTTTCAAGAGGAAAACATGCACAAGGGATTAATGTGAAACCCTAAGTACTCAGAATATTGTAGGATAGAAGACCAACCATGGGATTCATACCTAATCTATCCAATATCAATACACTCTCTGATGTTGATAGTATGGGACAACATGCTAGTATTGGAAATATGATTGAAACTCCACATATAAGCTGGGATCATGGATACCCAAATAACATGGGACAGAAGACAAATGCCCAACAGTCAGATGTGAATGACAGTTAAACAAAGAGAAGAACATATTTTCAGATCATAAAAAGCAAAGGACAGGGGTTTTGGAGGTTAACCATACATGGAAGAAGAATGGAGATTGACAAGGTATTAGAGCATGGACAAACAAACACTACAGGTTTGGCTGCAGTAGTTCTAAACTTCCAGAAGAAAAGGATATTTGTCGGTGGCATGTTGAGCCAAAAATCTGTTCAAGGACCATCCTATATACAAGGTCAAAATAGGGCATATTAATGGAAAATTGTCATGAAATGATTCAAGAAATAGTCTAGTACTCATTAGTATAAAGGACAGGTTTGAAGGAAGGCATTCCATAAGGTCTGTTACAATGGGAAAAGGGACAACTCTGTTGTTGATTGCTAATAACAGTGCCTACAATCCAGCATGAAAACCAAAGAATGACAATCTTTGTGATAATGACCATTGTAATGACAATGAGAAGACAACAAAATCAAAACCTCAAAGGACAGTCCAATTGAAGATGGTCAAAAGATAATGGCGACAGTGATGCCAAAATAAGTATGACAGGGTGATCACAGGTAGTCAAGGAACAGTGGAGGACCATGTTAAACCCAAGTAAGTATGGCATATAAGAAAACTATCAAGATGACTGTTGAAAGAATAGTTGTAAAGCCTAGAAGAACAGATAGCTACATTGATATTATTCTCTCCAAATATTCAGTATGCTGAAAATAGTCTTATGACATATGGAACCCTACTCATGCATTGATTAAGGATAATGAAGAAACCTTTGAAGATGCATTGAAAGAATCCTTAATGTACACCATCATAGAGATCTCTTTAATTAAAAAATATTAAAGTCACATGACCTAAAAGCAGGGAGACGTTAGTCATGGCAGTTTGGAGAAGTTATGGACAGTTGCAAACATCTAGGGGCAGTTTGGTGGATTGTGCAAAACAGATGGAGAGAATAAAGGCAGTTTTGACCCAGTTTGAAGCATCTAGGAGCTGTTCAAGGAGTCTTAGCTGATAGATTGGGTCAAGACAAGAAGTTTTCTTCATCCAAACACTTTTTGGACCATTTTAAGGGGCTGGAAATTAGGGATGAAAATTTTTGACGCCCAATAAGGTTGACTTAGGAAGCTGAAGTAAACACTTGTCTTTCCTTTCTTAACACATGTTCCTAATATCTAGCAAGCTGTTGAGCAGCTTATAAGCAAGCCTAAGGGCAGATTTTCTCTAGTTCTTTCTCTCTTAGCTTTCTATTGTAACTTCTTTCAAAAGTTCTTTCAAGTTGGAGCAGCCTTGTAACTCCATTTTCAAGCATGTACAGCAGTATGTAAACCTTTTGATCAATAAAGATAAGCTACTTTACCTTCTCATTGCTGTTTATTGTGCAAATCTCTCAAGATAGTTGATGTAATCTTGTGGTGGTATCTTTTCCCCTTGATTTTTGTCCTATTCTCATTGCCTTTGAGCAGAGAGTATGCATTTTTGCAGGTCATAACTAGTGTTAACTAGTTAAGAATAGAGTTTAAGTTGTGATAGCACTCATAGCTCCTTCTAAACGTTATTTTTGACACACTAAACCTTGTTGTGAAACACTTTTGCAAAGACATACAGAATACTAAGTTGTGTATGTGTTGGGTTTAAATTGTTGATCATTTTGTGTTTCCAAACAGCAGTATAGGCTTTAAAATCATTTTGGTGCATCACCTTATTAGTCTTAGGTTTCATTTTATGTTTCCTTTCAACCCTTTTCTCAACATGCAGCAATAGGATAGGTTAATTAGGTGAAGTCTCAAAGGAAACCAGCCCTCTCTGGAGGTTTATCTCCACTATTTGAGTCCACACTCAGGGAGATCATCCCATATTTTATGAGGTGGTTGAGTGTTTCTATCAGCTCAGCAATGGTGCACACTTTTGTGACAACAATTTTTGGCATGTCCGATGGGACTGTTTGAACTATCTCAACTCAAAACTTGTCCTTTCATTGCTAGTATTTGGTGTGTATGTCAGCAATTTCTGTCTTTGGAGGCAAAAAACATTCACACCTGGCAACTCCAAGTTTATTCTACTGGTTTCAAGTGGACCAAGTGCTAGTATGTGCTGAAAATTTTTACAAAAAATCAATCTTCAATATTTGGTTTTAAGAACATTTCAATAAATTTCTAGCTGGTTTGAATGTTGTATCATGTCTTCATTTCATGGAAGTATGTTTTATAACCCTCCATTCCACGAAAATGCTGCTTACATGACCTCTTATCAGCCACATCAAACTGAACATGTAGCTGGTTTATTACACCTCATTGTGTTATTAACTATTTACTATTACTTGATGAGTTAAAATGCTTTAATATATGATTATGTTTTGTATATTTTGATGGAAAATGTGATGAATGAATGTGCTATGCAATATGATACTTTAAATGATATGAAGATGAAAATATTTGATGCATATGAATGTAATGTTATCAGCTAACTACTGTTGTGATGTACTAAGTTGGATGTAGGAAAAGAATCGGACCTCCAAAAGAGAGGGGGAGTATCACTTAGGAGAAGAGCTTGGTTTGGTAACCCTTAATATGTTTGTTTGAGCTATCACACACTCACATCCTAGTTTGGTTAAGTTGAGTCAAGTTAGTTCCGGAATTGGTAAGTAAACCTTCAGTCATAGTTTGGGGATGATTTGTTATGGTTTTGGTTTTGGTCTTTGATTTCGTGATTGTTTCTTAGTTTGGATTATGTGACTAATCTCTGTATTAAGTATAAGTTCTTCTTCGTGTATCTTATATTTATGTATTGATCGATGAGTATATACATAGAATGTCTATATGTATATATGCATGTGATTGCGATAACTCATACATGTGATAATATACATACGTGCGTATATGTAGGTAGAAGTACTTATGCATGCTCACGTGCAAATATATCATATGCATGAGAATATTGATTGGACATATACCACACACACACACACACACATATATACATTTTGTATATATATACCAATTGATGAATATATAAATGTGTTTATTATGATAATAAAATAATGATATATGTATATGAGTACGTTAATGTATACGTATATACATACATATTAATATATATAATTGTTATATATTTAAATATCAATCAATGATTTTAATATATATATATATATATATATATAAATTTGAAATGTTATAAAGTAAACTTTGGCGCATATGTAACGCGGACCGTATTAAGAGCAAATGGCTGTGTAAAGCCAAGTAACATTTAAATCATATGCTGCGCATATGTAAGAATGCTTAAATGCAAGTTAAAGCGCATAAATGGCACATAGTATATAATGTATTGTTTATAAAGTGAAAAGTAATCAGCAAAGTTTATGGAGTGCATAATTTGCGCTATGCAAAGTGAGACGATGCATTTAAATATTGTTGTATGTATTAAAACCAACGCATAGTTTAAAAAGGTGTGTATTATGTGAAGAGTGGCGCCATATTATGAAGTTTGTTTCAAATATAAGTCTTTGAACTGTGCACAGACTTGATAAAGCTTAAGACTTAGTCAAATGGCCATGAGCTGGCTCAAGCTTGGAGTTAGTCAACTTAGTCTGCAATATGAAACCTGTAGGTAAGCATTTCTGTGCTGACTCGGTAAATTAGCAGTTATTGGCAGTTAAAAGAAGGCAACTCAGCCATATTAGAGAGTCTGGAAATGCTTGGACTGTTTATGTGTGTGCATATTAACTGTTTGAGCAGCCACATTTCACTTCCAATAGCTTAGTTGACTCATTTAGAGGTTAAGTTAGTTTTTGCTATTAAGTGGTGGTAGTTGGAAGAGAAAAGGTGGCGGATTGTAGAGCTAGTTTGTAGCAATACATTTCATAGATTTTAGTATAAGTAGAGGCAGCTTCTTAGCCTTTTGCTCATTCATTCATTATCATTACTTTGAAGTTCATTGTTGTAGTTTCCTGTGCAAAATAGTTGTAGCATGCATTAGTGAGAAAAGATAGATTGCTTTGTGAATTTGTAGTTTGTTGAGAGTTTTGAGAAAGGCTAGGATTGAAGATAGGTTGATCATAGGAGCAGCAAGCATGATTGAGCGAGTTAAGCTTTGGAGGCAGTATCTTTATAGGAAGCTATAATTCCAAGCATGTTGATTTTACTTCTCTATTCTTTTATGCTGAAATCGTATTTGTTTGTGAATGCAAGTGTTTGAGGAAAAGATGAATTATATGTTGTGATTGCTTGAACTTTGATTATTTCTTATTTGGTGAGCTTGCATAATCTTTGGTGAATTCTTATTTTGGTGAAACCATGATGGTTGATACTTTCATTTATATTTATTCCTTATGTTGGAAATTGTATGGTTGTATTTTTTATACGAGATAATCATAGCGTATTAGTATAATACCTAGGTTGTCATAGAATGTATGTATGCTTGCATAAAGTATGAAGTATGAGAAATGATATTATCTCGAAGTACTATGTTGAAAATGTTAGTTTGCAATGCTATATATGTATGGTTAGTTTGGTTGATCCCATGGTTAGAATAATCAATGGATGGGAGTAACCTAGTGGTCACCTAATTAGGTCATCACCTTTTGGATTGAAACCATATTATGATTGGAAAGAGTATGAATGGTCATATACCAAATCGAGCTAAGGGGTGGGTGAACATATGACTATGCTCGAAGTACTGAGCAATTGTATTTATATACTGAATCTTTGGCCAAAGTAGTGTAAGTAGCCACTAATTACGCTTGTCAGTTCATTGTGAGCCAGGTTTGCATAATTAAGCTGGGAATGTCATGTGTGTAGGTTGTAGCCAATGTATGGTAGCTTTAGTTATGAAGGACACAACACCATGCTCAGGAAGGTTAGTATTATGAGGTTATCAAACCAATCTCTTCATCGAAGGGTAGGGCCATCTTACCAGTTAGGTAGATGTGTTGGGGACCGCAGTAAGTCCGTGGTTGGTGGAAAAGTGCTTGAGTGATACTCTTCCTCAATTGGCAGCTGAAATTTGAGGATGTATGCCAGCAAGGACATCTAGACCATTTGTATCTCTATTTCATTAAAATCTCTTGGAAGCTATGTATGTATTCATGTATCTCTATCTTTATGGAATTGTAAATGGAAAAATGTTATCTTTACATGGGGTTATGTAATATGAAATCGTTACTTGGGATTATGTAATGTTTTCTTATAAATGCAATGGAAGTTTGAAATGGGATTATTTCGAATGTGCATCTTGTTATTGATTTAGAAAAGAAAAAATTTATTGCTTTATGTTAAATTATTCCCATGTGAGTCAAAACAAAGGTAAAAACCAAAGGGTAAAAACATTGGGCATGTTACATAGTTTTACCCCAAATTCCTTTGCTATACAAAGAAACCAGCATTTTCAAATAATTTCCACGCACCCACCCCTACTCAAGCCTCATGGCAGCCTACATATGTTCAAACTCAACCACAAGAAGGGCATTTTGTTTCAAACTAGCATAGCTACCCTCATAAACAACCTCAAAATGTTAGTAACCTAAGCATCAAGGATATTATGTTGGACTTTCAACAACAAATAAGTGAAATTGAAGGAGATCAAGAGCATAACTTGCAATAGGAAAAGTTGGCTTATCAAGCCTACCAACACTAGCAGGAGTTGGCTCACCAAAGGGAGAGATATGAAGAGTCTCTTGCAAAAAAGATTTCTACCAAACAAGAGCAAATGAGGTTATTGCTTGTCCAAGTACAAAGGTTGGAAGCCCAATCAACTTCTTACATTCTAGATCAACTTGCAAAAGAAGAGTTTCCAAAATATGAGATTCCAAGCTTCAAGCAAGGTATGACTCCTAAGTCTTCAAGTCAATCTTTTGAGCTTGAAATTCCAAGTTTTAGGGATCTTCATCATTTGCAAGACTCTAAACATAAACAAAAGCAGCCTTCCCCAAAACTTATAATTTTTCAAAAAATGCAACAAGACCTCTATGACCAGCCTTCTTGTCCTAGCACCATTTTCCTTTACAAAGGTAGACCCATTGTCTACCAAGATAGTTGGTTTAGTGAACAAGAAAAGGAAGTTCTTGGGAAAGAACAAGAAGAGTCTTTTGTTGTTGATACATTTGCACATGATGTAAAAAAAGGAAAAATCAGACTAGCTGCAAGAGGTGGATGAGCATGACAAGTTAGGACAGCAATTTGAAGGACAAACAAGAGGTGTCATACAAGAAGTTTTCACTAACTTTTCCAATGAACTCCCATCTTTTGTTGAAGATGAGGAGAATATGCCTATGCCAACAAATCAGTTGGGACAGCAGAATAACAAGCAAGAAGGGGTTGGTGAAAAGAAAAGTTCTACATTCTTGTTTGATGAGCTGCCTTCTTTTGTTGTGCAAGATGAAGAAGACATGCTCATACCAACATCAGCAACTTTGGGTCAATTGAAATAAGTTGACGCACACAAGAGCTTCCATGAAGTCAAAATCAGTCCTCTCATACAGAAAAGCAAAGAAGAGGTTGAAGAAGACATATTTTGGGATGATCTAGAGGTATTTTGTTCAAATTTAGATATCAAGCCATCACCTTTGAAGAGGAAAATCACGAGCAGCAGAAGCACAGTGTATAAATCTCTATGTTTCTACCAAAACAGTCACAAGAAGTGGTCTTCACAAGTCAGCAAAATGATGAGACAGCAAACCACAAGCAAGAAACCAGAAAGGAGAGCTCAAAGTTTATTCTTTACAAGGGTGTCCCATTAGACACCTAGCCAAGATGGAGGCAAACAAAGCATCACAAGTCATGTTTGCACCCAAGCATGAAGTTGCAGCTAAAGAAGAATCCATTTAGTTTACCCATGCACTTCAAGACAGCAGTATGAGTGGTCAACATAAAGAGGTAAGGGAGTTTGTTTTCATTCTTCAAGAGGTATTGCAGCAGTTGGTTAAGCATTTATCATTGTTTCACCTCCTCTTGGCTATTCATAAATATGAGAACCATTGCAAATTGATGAAAAAAGGAAGATATTTCAAAGAACCAGTCAATGGTTTTGTTTGAGTAAGTCTTGTTGTTGATTAGGATAGGTTTTCTTTCAAGTTAATAAGTGCTGATGCACAATGTTAGATTTTTGTTTTCTCCAAGTGCTGAGGCACAGTTAGTCAGTCTCTAGTTTAGGTGTTTGGTTAGTTGTTCAAGGGTGTTTATAGTTGGTTCTCAAGTTTTTTTGAGTTTGTTTCAGGTCTCCTTAACTCCTATGCCCAATGGATATGCAATACTACTGGTATTATAAGTTTTAGCAGGCAAAACATTCACAAAAGTCGCAAAAAGTGTTAGCCTATTTTACTCCTTGTTTCAAAATATTCTTTTAAACAAATTGATCATGTTGTTTTTAAGAAGATTGTAGCTCTCTTTTAGGAGTTTGAAAAAAAAGTATAAAGTTTCAAATAAAAGCCTTAGAAAAGGTCAAAACCATGTGCATACTTTAGAAGGAATCCATGTTTCAAAATGTTTCGAGTTCAAAGGAAGTAAGTCGAGCACTTCTAGGGTTTGGTTATCTCTTGCATTTGTTACACAGCAGTTTCAAGCTAATATGGCGATCAAGATTGTTTGAAGCACCATTTTGAAGGAGATGGAATACCTAAAAGTTTGCTTGAAGATATTATGCATTATAGCCACAAGATGTGCCTGCTAGAGTTCATAAGTGGGTTGGAGATGGTAATGATTTAAACAGGAAAGAAGTTATCAACATTACCCAGCAGCTTCAAATGCAAAAAATGTATGGAAAACCCTCAAGGTTTCAAAATGGTTGTGTAAAAAGGGGTCTTTTATGTTCAATGAAAGTGATCATGCAGTTCGGTTGGGTTTCATTTTCAAGCTATATGGCATTTCTAGATCTGAGAAGTATTTTGAGAATATACCATCAGAAATGAGAGGATACAAAGTTCACCAGATTCTCTTGACATATACTGATGTGGATGAGTTGAATCCATAATATTTTTGGAAATAGAGCTCCAGTCCAGGAACATGTTTGAAGATGGTATTTTGTTCTCAGATTCATCATGAAAAACCTCATGAAATGGGTATTGAATATTGGAGCCCGTGGTTTACACTCAATCATTGAGAATGTTTTGAGTCTTTTGACAAATGCCATGTTTGAGATTCCAGATATGAAGACAGGACCTGAAATAATAGGTGCTGTTGTGATTGACAGAGAGGCTATAGGTACTCTAGAATCACAGCGATATGAGCCCAAAATTCTTCATGGTGAAGGTGCATTAGAACATTATCTTACTAAGCATAAAGAAAAGAGGTACATTGGCATTTGCTGTTTGTGGATTATTGGGTTTCATTGTATGGCTATCATCCATTTTTTTTAAAAGCAGCAGTAAATAACTTCCCAAGTTATTTTTCTCATCATTGTATGTACGATTATCAACCTTGCTCTTAATAAGATTGCAGTATCTATGGTAATGAAATATGCAGATAATAGTGTCAAAGGTTTACTTCACTTCATTGCAATGCTTCTCATAACTGTTATATCAATGGTTCCTATTGGATCTCACTTGACTTTTCCCTTTGTCCCTGGTTCCATGGTTGTGTTTGTATCGGTTTATTTGCATACTAAGGGAAAGTGCCAAGGTAATATCCAACTGTTGAATGAAGTCAGGGATAAATATTCCCAGAAGTTAACAAATTGATTCTTCTTTAAGGTGATTCTGCAATTTCGAACTGCTATGGATAGACCTCAAATGTCATATGTACCAGAAATGTTTGAGCTGCTCGTTGATAGTGTGAGTAATCCAGCATTTCTTGATTGGGAGGACGACTTTGACAAAAGGATGCATGAACAACCATTAGAGATATAGACAAAAGAGAAAACTCCACATGGAGCATGCAGAGGGACTACGCATACAGTAAACAGTGATGTAAGGGATGCTCCTAGTCCAAGGATTTCCAAGGCATCAACATCTGCATCTACTTTTGAGTTAGCATCTGATGCCTGTGATTATAAGACTAAGCACAACTTATCCAAGGAAGTGAGCAATGCTGCTACTCTCAAATGAAGTAATCACAAGAGTTACAGATTGTAAATTATAAACCCCTAAAAAGATACCTAAAAGACAGTCATAACAGTCCTAACACACAAAAGGCAGTATGACAGTCTTAAAAAGGCACAAGGTACCAGTGAACAGAGGGCAGTGAACTAAGTAGCCATCATACAAAAGACAAGGAATAGATCATTGATGAAGCTTTGGTTCACTTACAATATCAGATTGTTGACTCCAGGACCAATGACTGAGATACTAACTTGAAGACAAAGACTTTATAGTGATACATGAATATGAATGATCCCTCTTACTGGGGCCAGGGTTTAATTGCGGTGTATTTGGATCATCTTTTCATAGCAGATGAAGGAAGAAAACCCTTTGTTGAAGCTACTGTCAAGAACTTCAGAACAGGTTGATTGCCCTATATGCTTGCATTGCTTTCAACTAAATCAGGGATTCAGAACAAAGATATTCTATTTCCATAAATAGAGTCACCCTCCTTCATCAGAAACTTCATATGTTGAAATCAATGTTTTTGACTCAGCCATGAAATACTGTAGAGCTTATATCCACCATCTTGGAAGCAGCAGCATAACTGGAGGGATCTACTCCAACTTATGGTGGTTGGGTAAATGCTGTGTCAATTTGACTTGGTGGTTACCCAAGCTGAGGAAGGTGTTGAGTTTCAAAATGTTGTGTGCCTATTCAAGGAAGATGGTCATGATAGACAAGCTTCTTTTCCAGCAGTTGCCTAGTTATTGATCGTGACTTAGAGAAGGTGAGGAAGAGGTTCTGGATTTGTATTTGGTAGAGGACGTTCAAACTGAAATGCTAATAAGCTACCTATGAAATCTCCAATTGGTGCTTCTATAGTTACAAATGGTTTTTGTTGTCCACAAGGCAAACTCTTTGACATATACAGGGACCTTAAAATCTTTTCAACTTCCCTTGGTATTCCCAATGGACTTGTTGAAGTTTATGGAATAACATCATCCGATCATGTTGGGCCATTAACATTCGTTCCATCTGAAACGGAAGAGCAGGCTGGTTGATGAGAACACAAAGCTCTATACAATCCTTGAAGTCAGCTGTTGAGCACAAAAAGCATGATAATAATATGCTTACTCAGCAAATAAATACTGGTGAAAGAGATGGACAGCAGTAACAGGGATCTAAGCACAAAGATATATTCTAATTCTGACAAACATAGATGAACATACAAACATGGCATATCACAGTCATTGGGGAAGAATTTTCCTTTTACAAGGTCTTTGAAGTTGACTAAAGCTTCTTTGGAAACAGTTAGTAAATAAAATCACAATAGGGACAGAGGCAATAACATAGGACAGAGTAAGAACAAAATCTTACTATACATGAAACCTACAGAACACTGTGCATGAGATCTTCTAAAGGCTGTCAAAGCATGTAATGTCCCCTAATTGGAGTATGCCTGATTTTTCCCAAAAGTAACAATTCCAACAATATAATCTGTTTTACAAATAGTATTCTAAAATTAAATCTTATAAAAGTTATTGAACTTAAGAGTAAATGAACAATTAAGATAAATAACATCACCTATTTGGATCTAATCTATAGTTTCATTCCAATAACCAACCATAGTAAGGATTGGAGAGGAAAGCACAATTTGGTGCCTGGAAACTATTTATCACAATTAAGCCCAAGAGCATGGTATAACACGCCTTGGCCCACAAGTGGCAGGAACTCTTGTCCATCCAACATGGGGTGGCCTACTTACATTGTGGAACCGGTCTGCTGCCTCTACCAGTCATGTTTCCTTGCTAATCCATGCCTGATTGCTTATAGGGAAGCAAATAGATTAAATCATTAATTATAAGAGCCTTAAATAGATTAGCAATTCCCATTAGTAACTATATTAATGATAAATAAGAGAATATATATATATATATATACTATGTTACCGGATTCGCCCATATAGGCCCCGGGTTCGGTTCAGGTTCAGTTCGGGTCCGGAATTCGGGTCCGGCCCGCCCGAATTCGCTGTGGGTCCGAAAATGGGCCTGTGGGTTCGGCCAAGGTTCGGACCCCTGACTATGGGTCCGGCCAGGGTTCGAAAATTTCGAACCCGGGCAGAATTTCATGCCTAGGCGCGATTTTTAACACGTTTTTTGGTTTTTTTAATATTTTTTTGACTTTTTTTTTACTTTTAAATAGTTTTTTATTCTTTCTAACCCTAATACTTGCCTCTAAAACATGAAATAGGTAAAGTGATACTCATTTTACCAATTTGTGAATGAGAAAAAAGGATTTTTTGCCTCCATTGCTGAACTTTCTCTTTTGCTTGCACAAGCTGGAATAGACTTGAAGGCTGATCGTAGATTGTTCAAAGTTGATTGTTGTGCTATTCCTAAGCACTTGCAAGTGTCTATTCGTTGCTAAGAAGATCGTAGAGCAAGATTTCTTCAAAAGAGGTAGGTTTTTTGAAGTTTTTTGATTATTTTTTTTACATTTTTTTTCACAAGTGAACTTCAACTCTTTTGTTTTGCTTTTTAATTATTGTTTTGTTTTACTTTTCATTCTTCTAAATGTCTATAACACATGTTCAATTTTTTCATTTTTTTGAAATTAATTAAGTCTTTTAGTTTCAAATTCAATGAATCAATACCAAAATTTCAATATGTTGTGCCTTAGGTATTCACTATTCCGTATTACAATGGCAACCGGTACCTCCTCAGGCTCAATCCAATCTCGTTTCAAAATAAACCCAACCTCTCCCCTTTGGAAATATGTAGAAATGGTTCAGCAACTTCCAGGTGGTGGAGGATATGTTTGGATTTGTAGTCATTGCAATGTTCAATATTCGAGCTCATACAGTCGAGTAAAAGGGCACTTGTGCGGGATCCCTGAAACAGGCATCAAAAATTGTCCAGGTGAAAACAACGAAGGCATTCCAAAAGATATAGTGTTGAAATATATTGCTGAGCAAGAAAAGGCAGACCAAAAAACAACCAGTGGTAAAACAAGCCATCCTTTGAAGAAAGGATCTCGATCCATGAAACCCCCTACACCACCTTCTTATTTTCCACCTATAGAAAGCCATCCATTTATGGACATCCCTCAAGAGCAAACCATGCCCTCTTCAAATAAAAGATCTAAGGGACCGTTGGAAGCTTCATTTCAGAATGAGGCAAGAGAGATTGCTGATCAAGACATAGCAAGATGTGTCTATGCCAATGGATTGGCATTCAATGTTGTTCGTTCACCATATTGGCAAAAAATGGTGAAATCTATTAATGAGGCTCCAAAGGGGTATAAGGGCCCAAGTTTTGAGAAGGTGCGTTGCACCTTATTGGAGAAAGAGGTGAAACATGTAGCAGACTCTTTGAAGCCCATAAGGGATTCGTGGATCGAAACAGGGGTGACCATAGTTTCTGATGGATGGAAAGATGCAAGAAATCGCCCATTGATCAATGTTATTGCTGTGTCCCCTAAAGGGGCAATGTTTTTGAGAGCAGTGGATTGTGAAGGACAGGTGAAAGATGGTCCATTTATTGCTGACATCCTTTGCCAAGCTATTGAAGAAGTGGGCATCAAAATGTTGTGCAAGTTGTAACCGACAATGCCAAAAATTGTAGGGCTGCTGGGTTATTGGTTGAGGAGAAGTATCCACACATTTTTTGGACACCTTGTGCTGTCCACTCCCTCAATCTAATGCTACAAAAAATTGGATCCAAAATTGAATGGATCAAACAGGTGTATGCCGAGGGCGAAGACATCCAAATGTTTGTCACCAACCACCATATGACGCAAGGAATATTTAGACAATTCTCAAAATTGGAGTTGTTGAAGGTAAGTTAATTCTCAATATTTTTAAATTTTTGAATTTTCTTTTAAATTTTTGATTTTGTATATTTAAATTATATTTTAATTTTAATTTTGATTTTCAAACAGGTTGCCGAGACCCGTTTTGCCTCCAACACAATTGTGTTGAGACAACTTATAAAGGTTCGTGAGGCACTATGTGCCATGGTAATCAGCCCTAATTGGGTTGTATGGAGGCAATCTAGCAATGAAAGGGCAAATAGGATCAAGCAAAGGATCCTAGATGATGGTTGGTGGGATCGTGTTGAGTATCTCGTCAGTTTCACCGAGCCCATACTGAGCATGATCCGTTACACTGACTTGGATAGACCTTGTTTGGGCGAAGTATATGATGGTATCGACTCAATGATTGAGAAGATGAGATCCATCATCAATGCAAAAGAGGAAGATCCTGAAGAAAAATTCTTCAAAGAGCTACAGGAAATCATGGTTGATAGATGGAACAAAATGACCACTCCCTTGCATCTTCTCGCTTTTGCATTGAGTCCCAAATATTATAGCCCTGAGATACTTTCTACTTCATCAAGAGTTGCTCCATATAGGGATGGTGAAGTGGCCCAAGGGTACAAGGCAGCAATTCGTAGAATCTTCAGTGATCGTGACCAACGTGATCGAGTGAGGGCTGAGTTTATGGCTTTTGCATGCTCTGGGAGTGTTGATCAGAATATGGATGCTCTTCGAGACAAGTGTAGGGTGGCTGCTCATAGTTGGTGGTACTTCCATGGGCAAGAATACATGCACCTCCAACCTATTGCAATAAAAGTTTTATCCCAAGTAAGTTTTATAATTTATATTTGTAATTTTAATTTTAATTTTAATTAATAATTTTGTTTAGTTAATTTTTGTAACTCTTAACTATTTATTAATTTAATTTGGTCTTAATAGGTTGCTAGTTCATCCTCTTCTGAGAGGAATTGGAGCACATACTCCTTCATCCACTCAATAAAACGCAATAGGCTACATTCAAAAAAGGCTGAGGACTTGGGCCTCCTTACACACAAACATAGTTCTTACAAAGAAGGAGACACAAGGAGGTGGGATATTGAGCCAGAGCAGCTTGACTTGGATGCTTCCACAAGTCACTTAGCTGCACTTGATATTGATGATGACTATCAGCCTGAAGCAGCTACTACTAAGCATGAGAGCGGTAGTGTTAGTGCTAGTGGCAGTGCTTGTGCGAGTGCCACTAATGCTATTTGTGGTTCTACACAAAATGTAGCATCTAATGATGCTGATGATGCTGCTTTTTTTGATGACCCATATGATTCAGATTGATCAATGATCAATAATTAATAATTATTAATGGCTGATTGTAAACTTTAATTTATAATTCTATATCATGACATTTGACTTTTGAGTATAAACTATAAAGTGGTGGTGTATTTTTGCTATGTTATTTGACTATTAATATGGTGGTGTATTCTGAACTTAATTGCTGCTGCAAATATGTATATATTTCTGATTTTTATATGTTTTTGTATTACCGAACCCAAACCCAAAAAAAAAAATTCCCGAACCGGTGAACCGGGTTCTCGAACCCGAACCCGAACCCAAAACCGAACCGGTAACTTAGTATGTATATATATAAAACATTATACTCCATCATGATGCATACCAATCACTTATTAAATCCAATGGCTGCTGCTTTTCTGAATGCAGATATTTATATATTATCTGGTCTTCTTCGATTTATCCTTTTTCCAATCTGCTGACTTTATCCAGATTTCCAATTTTTTTCCTTTCTTCATTACTTCCATCTCCTTTTATATCCTTCTTTGGGGGATTAAAAGTCCCGTCCCTTTTTAATCATCACATCCTCCCACAAAGGGACGCATCCTTCCTTAATCCCAATGGCAATGCATGCTTTATTAATTATTTTTGTTTGGGCACTGCTAATTAATAAGTATGTTTGGTCTTATTTAATAATTGCTACCACTAATAAATTTTTTTATTACGGAAATCGTGGTATGCTGTGAAGAGAATTCACTGCAGATTTTATGCCTTCATGGTAGGCACATGACAAAGCAATCTAGAGATTTGAAAGAACATACAGTGACAAGCTTCAAGAGGAGTAAATTGCAATTATAAGCACAATTCATGCAATGACTGTGTTTGCATAAGTGACAAGCCTGTTAAAGATGATACATAGCAAGAGTCATGTGACAGTTCAATAACCTCAAAGGGACAAAACACACAGGTCTCTTGTCAAGAGAAGCCAAGAAAAGATTGTATAATCTAGAGGACAGTAAGAACTTGACAAAGTTCAGTCCAAGTTCAAAAGGAATGATTGATGTGTGAAAGATATCTCATTGCAAACAATCTTCAAACAATCAATGATAACAATGCTAATTGCCAAGATCACAGCCATCTAATGACAAGACCCAGGGGAGAATTTAGAAGGTTTTTTAAGCATAAGACAACATTTTATCACCTGTAGGTTGACAACAGACATAGGTCTACATAATGGACGGTCACAGAGATCACATGACGGTGCTAGGTGATGAAGAGCATGTGTGACAATCCAAGAAAAGAATGACAGTGTCATAATAGAAAAGACAGTCCCTGAGGAGGTTATTCTACAGTGATATCAAATGCCAAGTTTACCCTACTAAAATGTATGGTGAAGCAAAGAAGCAATGCTAGAGGTGAGATCATAGCCTTTTTAGGGTTTTAAAGAAAACCTTGATAGCTCTAGAGGATTTTTCCTAAGAGTGAGTTTCAGGTCTGTGAAAGACAAAGAAATGATTTAAACCCTGCTCATCAGTCTAGGGTAGTTACTACAAGAAGACCATGCAAGCATAGAGGCAGTCAGAAGTTAGGAAAGGGACAGTCATGCTATTGAGAGTATGACAGTACAAAGTATAGTGAACAGTTTAGGTAGTGGACAGAAGATGGTCCAAAAAGGTGAGACTGATCACCATGAAGTACCAAGGAACCTACAGAGAGTCTTGCTGTGCAGGCAGATATCACAATTTGTGTGAACTGTGAAGACATGATGGCATGGGATAGAGAAAAGTGAAGAAGACATGATAATGCAAAACGATATATGACAGTCAAACTCAACAGGGCATGAACACTAAGGGCTTAGCACACTCAAAGGTAGAGGATAGGTGGCATAGAGAAAAAGTTCAAGGCAATAGTCTTCAAAGTAAGTAATGACAGTTCAAAGAGGGCAGTTTCAAAACCCTATGCAAGACCTTTGTCGCATCGAATGAAATAATAAAAAATAACAGTCACTGAGATGATGATTTGGCAGTGAGAAAGACCCCAAGAAGCTAGGGTAGTAGTTTTCTTGCAAAGGACAGTCTTTAGGGAGACAATAACAAACTACAGTGAACTAATCAGACCAGAGCAGAGGTCTTTTATGATACTGGGGATGCAAGCAAGAATTCTATCCACAAATAATTCAAGATATGAAACAATGACAAACCCTAGTCAAAAGACATGAATCTTGACAGTGCACTGAAGATTACAGACTACATAGAGGCCATGAAGAGGTGGTCTGTTAAGTGGTGGTCGAAAGGACAGTAGGCATTTAATGTTAAAAGAACAGTCAATGGTCATGCCTAAGACAGTCATAAAGACACAGGAAAAAAACCCCACAAGATCATATTCAAGTCCACAAGCCAACAACGTAGACACCTGTAAGTAAAATCGAGCAATGTATAACTGCCCAGAATGTAGTGAGCATGTCAGTGCAAAGGACAGTCATAGATGGTGACAGTTTCAAGAGGAAAACATGCACAAGGGATTAATGTGAAACCCTAAGTACTCAGATTATTGCAGGATAGAAGACCAACCACGGGATTCATACCTAATCTGTCCAATATTAATACACTCTCTGATGTTGATGGCATGGGACAGCATGCTAGTATTGGAAATATGATTGAAACTCCACATATAAGCTGGGACCATGGATACCCAGATAACATGGGACAGAAGACACATGCCCAACAGTCAAATGTGAATGACAGTTAAACAAAGATAAGAGCATATTTTCAGATCATAAAAAGCAAAGGACAGGGGTTTTGGAGGTTAACCATACATGGAAGAAGAATGGAGAGTGACTAAGGTATTAGAGCATGGACAAACAAACACTACAGATTTGGCTGCAGTAGTACTAAACTTCCAGATGAAAATGATATTTGTAGGTGGCATGTTTCATTGAGTCGAAAATCTGTTCAAACTTCAAGGACCATCTTATATACAAGGTCAAAATAGGGCATATTAATGGAAAATTGTCATGAAATGATTCAAGAAATAGTCTAGTACTCATTAGCATAAAGGACAGGTTTGAAGGCATTCCATAAGGTCTGTTACAATGGGAAAACGGACAACTCTGTTGTTGATTGCTAATAACAGTGCCTACAATCCAGCAAGAAAACCAAAGAATGACAATCTTTGTGATAATGATCATTGTAATGACAATGAGAAGACAATAAAATCAAAACCTCAAAGGGCAGTCCAATTGCAGATGGTCAAAAGATAATGGTGACAGTGATGTCAAAATAAGTATGACAGGGTGATCACAGGTAGTCAAGGAACAATGGAGGACCATGTTAAACACAATTAAGTATGGCATATAAGAAAACTATCAAGATGACTGTTGAAAGAATAGTTGTAAAGCCTAGAAGAACAGATAGCTACATTGATATTATTCTCTCCAAATATTCAGTATGCTGAAAATAGTCTTATGCCATATGGAACCCTACTCATGCATTGAATAAGGATAATGAAGAATCCTTTGAAGATGCATTGAAAGAATTCTTAATGTACGCCATCATAGAGATCTCTTTAATTCAAAAATATTAAAGTCACATGACCTAAAAGCAGGGAGAGGTTAGTCATGGCAGTTTGGAGAAGTTATGGACAGTTGACAAACATCTAGGGGCAGTTTGGTGGATTGTACAAAATAGATGGAGAGAATATAGGGCAGTTTTGACCCAGTTTGAAGCATCTAGGAGCTGTTCAAGGAGTCTTGGCAAGGAGTTTTCTTCATCCAAACACCTTTTTGGAGTATTTTAAGGGGCTGGAAAGTAGGGATGACAGTTTTGGACGCCCAAGAAGGTTGACTCAACGAGCTGAAGTAAACACTTGTCTTTCCTTTCTTAACACATGTTCCTAATATCTAGCAAGCTGTTGAGCAGCTTATAAGCAAGCCTAAGGGCAGATTTTCTCTAGTTCTTTCTTTCTTAGCTTTGTATTGCAACTTCTTTCAAAAGTTCTTTCAAGTTGGAGCAACCTTGTAACTCCATTTTCAAGCATGTACAGCAGTATGTAAACCTTTTGATCAATAAAGATAAGCTACTTTACCTTCTCATTGCTGTTTATTGTGCAAATCTCTCAAGATAGTTGATGTAATCTTGTGGTGATATCTTTTCCCCTTGATTTTTGTCCTATTCTCATTGCCTTTGAGCAAAAAGTATGCATTTTTGCAGGTCATAACTTGTGTTAACTAGTTAAGAATAAATTTTAAGTTGCGATAGCACTCATAGCTCCTTCTAAATGCTATTTTTGACACACTAACCCTTGTTATGGAACACTTTTCCAAAGACATATGAAATACTGAGTTGTGTATATGTTGGGTTTAAATTGTTGATCATTTTGTGTTTCCAAACAGCAGTATAGGCTTTAAAATCATTTCGGTGCATCACCTTATTAGTCTTAGGTTTCATTTTATGTTTCCTTTCACCCCTTTTTCTCAACGTGCAGCAGTAGGATAGGTTAATTAGGTGAAGTCTCAAAGGGAACTAGCTTTCTCTGGAGGTTGATCTCCACCATCTAAGCCCACACTCATGGAGATCATCCCATGTTTCACGAGGTGGCTGAGTGTTTCTATCAGCTCAGCAAGGGTGCACACTTCTGTGACAACAATATTAATCTGTTGTAATAATTCAGACCCATCAAATCTTTGCAATGTTTTGTTAATGGGGATGATTTTGTTGCATAGTTATGAATGTCTACTCCACAAATGAGGATGGTAGTGTGCCTAGCAAGTTTTAATGTCCAAGTGGCAATATGTATTCCTATGACATGGACCATATTATAATATACATGTTAATTTTATTATTATTTCACAAATCCATTCTTGGGAAGCATGAGACTTACCTGATTACCAATCATTTTGCCATCTTTGTAAGCAACAAGACCATTTTCTGAGAAGACATAATCATAATCTGAAATAACTGCAAGTGCAAAGATCAAAACAATCACCAAATAAATCATGTTGAGTGGTTCATATTTTAGAAAAAAAAATTAAAGAGAAATTAGATTCTAAAATTCATTTTGGTCAACAGTCACAATGAAGAGTCTTTATCCATTTAAAAGTCAAGTGCAAATTCAATAAGATAAAAGCTTAAGCAAGCTATTGTGAACAGAATACTCCACTCAGCAAAAAAGTATAATCTCTTTAATAATAAGTTAACAGTAAATATTTTCTTAATCCTTGACTACATGTCTACATCCACAATGGAAGTCCATTCATTTCAAATCTCATTGCATTTAGGTACTATTGTGTTATTGAGAGTAAAGAATCTGCACCTCTATTTCATGAGCCTTGTTAGATCTGTGTGACAAACTATCAAATGTTCAGAGTCCTATTGCGGCTTGTTTTCTTGCCAAATGCACATGTAGACTAGGTCACGAGAAATATAGCCTCTTAAATTAAATATTTTTGCACCCTTTTTACATCTCAATTGATATATTTCATATTTGAAGATTTGTTCTTCTGGTTGTAGAGAACCATGGACATACAGAACCACTTCGTAAACTGCTTACCTTTAGTTGATAGTTCATGAGCATTTTTAGAACTTCTTGACAAAATTCTATCATTTGTAGTCTTATTGTGACATTTTTCCTTGCCAAAGGTTGTGTGTAGGTGGACTAATAGCCTCTTAAATCAAAATTTGGGCACCCCTTTCATCTCAACCTATACAATAATAAATTTCTCTTCCTTGTTGAAAGGAAGGAATCATGGCATACAGAACTATAAATTGTCAAGAACGCTTCATATTTAACATCATTTTCCACATGGACAGAAGTGTGATATTATATTTCTTATTTCTCTCTAATCTCATTTCTTCTTCCATTTGAAAGAGATTTGAAAGCAATCAGTGCAAACCACTTTTGCCGAGCTGTTCAGTTATTTTTGCTAGGTCTGAGCCACCTACAACTCCCACTGCCACAACCTGCATGCCAAAAAGTATAGTTATTCCATGTATTATACCATACCAAAAACCAGCATACTCTTAATATTATTTTATAGAATTGGAAAAAACTTCAGAAAAATAGCAATTTTAGTCCATGAATGGAAGCCAGTGCTAAAGAGAGCAAGCCAGTAATGCAATTACCTTACGCAAGTTTTGCATGAATTGTAACATCTCTTGAGATATTTCCTGTCACGGGAAATAGAAAAATGAAGATGAGTTACAAAGAGAATAAATTCAAGAGCCATAAATTGCCAACAAACATCACTCAGAATTTCAGCTTTGTACATATAGGTTGTGCACGTTAGCCTAGAGACAAGGCATCTACTTCAGTAATCTTCTTTGTGACATCCCTTAGCAAATACAAAGACAAGAAATGGAAGAAGAAATTATTCTATAACAGCGACAAATGCATAAGAAATTTGCATTGTAGACCTGAATATTTATAACAAAATAAAGGTGCAGAGAGGAACAACTGCATCAACAGGAAAATAGGAACTAAAAGAATACTTTTCAATGAAAGCTAAATTCTGATGGAAATATTCATAGGAGTTCCCACAGTTGTAGCCTTGTAAATCCCTTATGTGGGTTGAACATATGTAAATTTCCAGAATATTTCTTGGCAGAAGTCTATATGTCATAACCAAGATGGTTAAAACCTGTGCATTGTTTGTGTATATACTCATACGAATGTTCAAATTGGTAACTGTTGTAAACTGTGTTATGATTAAAACTACAAATCCACAGCTGTTTTAAATCTTACAAAATCTGAAAATGAAATCGAACAACAATATGAAATTGGACAGAAAAATCTAAGTATAGAACTCTGTAACTGAGAACACATCAAAGATTTAAAACAAATATTATATTTGAATCAAAAAATCTGTAATATTGCTGGAAAAATCTGGATTTGCTTCTTTTGAAGAAATGAAATCTGTAACTACTAAAGAGAAGAAATATGTAGCTGTTGAAGAATACAATTTAGAACTGGATCAGAAAATGAAAAATAAAAATTTATGACTGAAAATATATTGAACAGCACATAAGAGAGACAAATCTTTCCTAAGAAGGTACAACTATGGATGCCAATTCAGACCCAGATATCCAAGGCAGTATGAGGACTGCACTTGGTCAAGAAGAATAGTCACTGAGACTAATAGTAGAACATCCAGCAGGCATGACTGAGTGGTAAAGATGCAGTGTTACCGCGACGAAGACCTAGATTCAAATCACCCTGGGAACCATTGAGCTTGCTTCTGTTGCAGTAGTATTAATGCCTAGAGAATGCATTCAAGAAAGTGCATAAGATGTGTGCCTAGCATCCAGGCCCTCGTTTGTGCCCCAGAGGCTGCAAGGCCATTAATCCTTCAATTTACCAGCCCAAAAAAAAAAGAAAGACTGATAGTAGCACAAATTCAGACTACTCAATAAGATTATTTAATCAGTCCAGGAAGTGAATTCTGAACTGTAAGAGAAAATCATCTATGTGCAGATAGATGAACAAATCAAGCTGGCACTCACCTGCTCTTGAAATGGTCAGCATAAAGTTTAAAAGAGCTGAATTAAACCATGTATATGCCATTTCATTGCCAATGATTTATGTCAAAAGGGATTTTTTGAATCATATATATAAGAAACATAAAAGACGAGAAACAGAATACCTTTCTTGCAGGAGTAAGTGTGCCATCAACATCAAACAAAGCAATCATGCCTGGCTTTCTTTGTGCCATCTTATTCAAGCAGTAGAATGTACCTGTAAAGGTCAGAATGTAAGTAATCATCTAGAGGAAACTTGAGGTGCAAAGTCAAAAAGCCTGGTAACATTCTTGTAAAGTTTATCCACAATTTTAAGAAAATTTAGGTGTCAAATACAAGTCACAAATTCAGAAAACTTTATTCTGCATAACTGCTATAGAAATCTGGATTGATCTGAAATTCTGACTATTAGGGTAACAAATTTGTAACATAGAGATCACTACTTCAAACAGAAAGTACATCCAGTCCAGCAGGAAAGTTTTTCTGCACCTTTATAGAGCAAACAAGGGTCTTGAAAACCATGTGAAAAACTCAGAAGCATGGCTTACATGGTAAGCTGTCAGAAATTAAAAAGCTGGACTAGGTATGCAAAAGGGGACAGTGATCTAGCAATTTCTCATTTTCTCATATATGCCTGAAACTCTAGGACATGAAAAAAATTGACATCCATAGAAATGATGTCTATCTCTATCTCAGAACCTTTCGTAAGCCAATGAAATCCTTTAGAAGTCTTACATTGACCCCAAAAAATCATGTTTAGATCCATAATAAAGTAAGTTTACTTTAACAGTTAGAATTGTCATTAAATACTTAACATACCAGAAGTCATTCAGTCAGAATGAGACTGCACACAGACCATATGTCTCTTCCTTTTTAAAACCTATGGGCAATTGGAACTCGCAATTAGATGATATGGATCTAATTGATACACAATGAGCATACAAGATACCCTAACGTCAAATGGTATAAAATATAGTGATGATGAAGGAAAAACAAATCTCACGGTTTTCCTTCCCTAGATCCAATTATCTCTGCCTGTTTTCTTTCAAATACAAAATCATTGGTGGAGGAGATCCCTAAATAGGTTTCTTCATCAAAAGATTGAAATAAGGAACCTAATAGCTAGTTATGACAATTTAATCATTACAGAAACAAACAAAAACAGTCCTTTATGGACTTCCCTAGCTCAGTGATTGCATATAAGTTGAATAAGAGCTCAATGGAACAATATTTCTGAGATACTCGAATTCTCAACCTGAACTCATCTTGCAAAAGAAGTAATCTGATATTAGTGCCTTAAATCGTGATCCAAATTCCTTCAACCTGGTATAGTTCAAAAACGCTAAATTGAAATGGCAGTGGCTGGATGGTGAAAACTTCATAGCAGCACAACTTCATGACACTATGAAGACCATCATGAAGAGAGATGAAAATCTTTTAGATATATGGAAAAGGAATATTAACATCACTGGTTTCAGCATTTAGATTGGTTTTTTAGATATGTTCTTACATGTCATGGATTCAGGATGTCCAAACCAATGGTAAAATGGAACAAAAGGAAAATTGTGAGTTTTTATGAACAACTTACAACAAGAAATAGGTTATAGACAGAAATGAGAATACGATGGGAGGATAGAGTATGCTCCACAAGCCACATTGGTGAAGTGGAGGGAAAACAGCACAGGTTGTTTTAAGTGTATAGATGAGGCCAAAGTTTGAGGATAAAGCAGATCTATCACTTAGAGCGATATGGAACAACAAATTTTCATCAGTCTTAAATGTCCAGTGAAATCAAAAGACATAACTCATATCATTTGTCAAGTGTTTCTCCTCTTAACAGTAGATTGTGGAGTACAATCCAAAACATCAATGCAAAATTTAACACAATTTTTTCCAGAAGCTCTTCTACTTAATATATCAAAGTTCCCTATGCTAGATCAATGCCTTTTCTCTGCTTTACATTAACTAGCACAATACCTCTTCCCTGCTTTACATAACTAGCACAATGCCTCTTCCCTACTTTACATTAACCAAACTATGACTCTGATTGAAAGATCCCAATCCAATTCAGAGATCAAAAAATACCACTTAATAGTAAAAACATATTTGCCTATAATGAGGCAAAGAACACACCAGGGATCCAAATGCCTTTTTTGATCTAGCCAAATTACAACTCCTGAAAACAATGCCTTAGTTATGACACATTACAACTAAAAATAATTAATAGTTAGGTTCCAAAAATCAAAATCAGCCACAAATTCTTTCATTATAATTGGTTTCTTCTAAGACTAAAGCTATAAAATTCACTGCAATTGAGATCTAAGTGAAATTCAGATCCAGAATGAAATTGATTTCGAGGAAACAAATAATGAAAGTACTTACCTCAAATAAGATGGAGGCAACGCAACCAAAATGAGAATCACCAGAGCATCCTCCCCTCAGCCTCCGTGGTTGATATAAATAGCAGAGTATTACTTATTCCTTGAAAGGCACGCTGTTGTCACTCATTAGACGCATAAAAGTTGCGCAAATTTCAGTGTCAAATATTTTACGGCACTGTGTACGTGCACTCCGAGGTGGAGGGAATGCACTCCAAACTCTTTGGATTGAAGCTGCACCATTCAAATTCCTTCAGCCAAGTAAACGTAGCTCGCGAGCAAGGCGGCGGTTAATTACGAAACAGGTGCAATCCATGCTTCTATCTATTCTCTTTCCACAAGATGCACGCAATTACATTTTTTAAAACTATAATTGTCGTATCCTTTTATATTTTTTATTTTCCGTTAATCTTTTCACCGTCTTTTTTTCTTGAAATGAACTATATTCGCGTTTTCCGTCCGCAGTGTTTTTCCTCCTGCACGCAGTTGCTGCTTACATTTAAACCGAGTACCACATTTGGTTTATTGTGAATAGATTGAAAGCATCTGGTTTAAAGATATTGGTTGACATTCATCTGATTTTTTTAGTCCCTGTCATTTGAGGCCGGAGACTATGTTTTCACTGTCTATTAATGCATTCGTCTCCTACATCGTATAATTAATGTTTATGCTATAGTTTGTGGAATTACTTTATTAATAAGAAATTTTGGCCCTTTATTTTATTTTTTCTAATTGCAAATTATTTTTGGGCAAGAAAAGGAAAAATTTAATCAATTCTTAATATTTTGTTGTATTGGAAATATTTCATGACTTTGTAATGTTCTTTGATATAGTCATCACCCAGTGTTTTTGTCAGATGTGGCGTTTTAACGAGAACATTGTGCATTTATTAGTTCCTAATTTTCATTTATTATGAATATTGCGCTCATGCCTATTAATGCATTTGTCAAAAATTGTGCTACTAAAGTTTATGCTATAGTTTGTGGGATTATGTTATTAATAGGGAATTTTGGCTTCTTCTTTTTTTGCAATTTTTTCATTAGTTGTTGGTATTTTCTCGTGGTTTTAAATTTTTCTAATTGCAAATTATTTTGAGGGCAAGAAAGGAAAAAATTTAATCAATTCCTAATGTTTTGTTGTTATTGGAAATATTTCATGACTTTGTAATGTTCTTTGATATAGTCGTGTCTTTGCACCTAGTGTTTCTATCGACGCATGGCGTTTTAATGAAAACATTGTGCATTTATTAGTCCCTAATTTTCATTTATTGTGAATAGACTAAAGTGCAGATGTCATTAATGGCTTATGGTGTGAAGTTTTAAGTCTGTCAAGCAAAGGATTATTTGTTTTGTTTATTTATTTGCTCAAATTGTTTGATGAGGGTGAAATCTATGTCTATTGAGATGGTTCATATCTATCATATTGGAAGCAAAAAAGGAGGCATTAGTAAGTTCCTATATCTTTTACACTGTCATTTTTGCGTTGTTTATTCATTTGCTCAGATTGTTTGATGAGGGTGAAATCTGTTTTTATTGAGAGGGTTTAGTCTATCGTATTGGAAGCGAAAAAGGGGTGTTTGTAAATTCCTATATCTATTACAGTGTCGCTTTATAGTTTTTTACATCTCTACATTTTATGGGTTAATGTCTACTCTTCCCTATCTTTGAGTACTTTTATGGGTTAGTCTATGTTGTTGAGTTAAAGACTTAACACCATAATTCATTAATGTCAACTTCTCTGCTAGCCACAATTAAGAATAGAACTAATCTTTTATCTGCATGCATGCATGCCAACTGCACTTCAATCTATTAAATAAAAATGAAAATTAGGTCTAAATAAGTGCAAAATGTCTCGATATAAAATCATTTCATCAATGGTAATGTCTTGTTACTATTAGAAATATTTCATGGCTTTGTAATGTTCTTTGATATAGTCATGTCTTCGCACCAAGTGTTTCTGTTGATGTGTGGCATTTTAACCAAGACATTTAGCATTTGTTAGTCCCTAATTTTCATTTATTGTCAATAGACTAAAGTGCAATCGTCATTAATGAATTGTGGTGTCAAGTTTTAAGGTTGTTAGGCAAAGGATTATTTGCATTGTTCATTCATTTGCTTAGATTGTTTGATGAGGGTGAAATTTGTCAAAAAAGGAGGTGTTTGTAATTTCCTATATCTTTTACACTATCATTTTTGTGTTGTTTATTCATTTTCTTAGATTGTTTGATGAGGGTGAAATCTATGTCTGTTGAGAGGGTTTATATATATCATGTTGGAATCAAAAAATGACTTGTTTGAAAGTTCCTATATCTTTTACACTATCATTTCATATTTTTTTATGTCCCTCTATTGGGTTAATCCTTGTTGTTCCTTATCATTGAATGCTTTTATGGGTTGATGTCTATTGTGCAGTTAAAGACTTAACACCATAATTCATAAATGTCGAGTTCTATGTTGGCCACCATTAACAATGCAACTAATCTTTTGTCTGTCATGCATGCATGCCATTGCACTTCAATCTATTAAATGAAAATTAGGTCTAGATAAATGCAAAATCTATTAGTGTAAAATCTATGGTTGTTGGGAGGGTTTATAACTATCTTGTTGGTATGCATGTTGTAACAAATATCTATGCATCATTTAAAAGCTCTTGTGTAGTTAGTCCCTACAATTTAAGGCAGGAGACTAATGTTTTCGGTGCGCTCATGCCTATTAATGCATTCATTGAAAATCGTGCTACTAATGTTTATGTTATAGTTTGTGGGATTTTTTTTGCTTCGTAAGATTGATTATATTATATTGCCAGAAAAGGAATACATGTGTCTGCAATGCAAGTGACCACCAACTATGGAGACCAAACCAGGGCCAACCAAAAAAAATAGGGCACCCTCTGCCCACCACGCTACCTGGCCCGGGACTGCAACAACAAGCAATACAATAGATCATCCTTTCTGCCTGATGCTTACACACCATAGACATGAAACCAAACCCTAACTTGTCGCCCCTACATATAGAGTGCTTTTCAAAAATGACTTTAAACCGAGACTACACTTATGGCCCATATTTACAAAAATATTAACCATTAACACAAAGCAAATTCATACCCTACCCTTTGACACCAAGCACAGAAGACACCAGACCTTACAGGAAGTCATTTGCTTTGGAAAATTGCTCAAATTCCCTGACCCATTTGAAGTCATTCACCACCTCCATCAAAAAAATATTCTTTAGAAAGTTGACCGCAACCACCACAACCATTCTATGTTTCACCATCGTCATCCCCTTTAAGTCCAGAAGGAACGGGTAGAGCTTTACCAAATCGCCTTGGGCTTTTACCATGTCCAAATCATGAGGTCATGGAATTACTTTGTTGAGAAAGGCAGCTTTCAAGGTCTCCTCCAAACCACCAAGCAGGCTCTTCTTGAATAGCTTGCCAACAAGTGCCTTCGCCTCCACCTTGGGTGTTCGATTGTCCAAGACCAAAGCCAGAAAATGCAACACAATCTGTGTGTTCGTCTTGAAATTTTCTTTGTCCTCCAGGTGCCCTTTCTCTAAGATCATCTTCACAACCACCATGGTAAGAGGATCGATATTAAGAAAAATTGTTTCAGGCACTGGTTGGTGACCTGCCGAAAAGCATTTTGCCTATCCTTTGTGTCGAGGGAAATTGGGGTGTTTGCCCCAAAGCATACTACCGACTCAACTAACATCTCCACAATGAATTTAGATTACCCTACCATTGCAACCTACACTAAGCTTTAAATTCCCACAGGAAGAAAAGGAAACTGAATATTTTCTCTAACCTCGCCAACTTCTCAAATAGAAGGGAGGAAGCCACCAACATTATTATGATGTACAATGTGCCACCTTGAAATCGCCAGAAAAAATTGAGTTGTTGTCATTCGGATGAGTGGGCATGAGGGAAAATGATGTCGGACTATCCAAACATAACCGCAAAACACCCACACAGATCTCCCTATTACCAAAGCCTTCGAATCATTAAAACCAACTCATAATTACTGCACTTGTCATCGAAATTTGAGGGGGCCCAAAACAAAAGATGACGTGGCTGCCATCTTACCCTTCCACCCAACTGCCACCATTGCCTCACCCCTCAAGATGGACTTGCCACCACTAGTGTGGCAAGTCACCTACCCATCTGCCCACAGTTTGTGGGATTATTTTATTAATAGGGAATTTTGGCTTTTTTTATAATTTTCTCATTGGTTGTTGGTATTTTCCTCATGGTTTTGTATTTTTCTAATTAGAAATTATTCTTCACAACAAGAAAGGGAAAAATTTAATCAATTCATAATGTTTTGTTGCTATTGGAAATATTTCATGACTTTGTAATGTTCTTTGATATAGTCGTGTCTTCACATCGAGTGTTTATGTTGACGTGTGGTGTTTTAACGAGGACATTGTGCATTTATTAGTCCCTAATTTTCATCTATTGTGAATAGACTGAAGTGCACATGTCATTAATGGCTTATGGTGTGAAGTTTTAAGTCTATCGAGCAATTTGTTAATTTGCTCAAATTGTTTGATGAGGGTGAAATTTATGTGTGTTGAGAGGGTTTATATCTGTGGTATTAAAAGCGGAAAAGGAGGCATTTGTAAGTTCCTATATCTTTTACACTGTGATTTTATAATTTTTTACATCTCTACAATGGTTTAATCTCTGTTGTTCTTTATCGATGAGTATTTTTATGGGTTAATCTTTGTTCTTTCAATTTCCTCATTGGTTGTTGATATTTTGCTTGTGGTTTTGTATTTTCCCAATCCAGATTAATTGTGTGTTCATGAAACAGTGATAGACATTGAAAATGTCTATGTGTTCAACATAGATCTGGTGTACCATGGATGTTTTGATGCATGGACATCACACATATCTTGAACAGATAAGACTTCTATTCAGGATGTCTATTTGGAATTATTAAAATGAAGTTTGGGCTTTTTTTTGCAATTGTCTCATTGGCAGTTGATATTTTGCTCTTGGTTTTGAATTTTCCCAATTGAAAATGATATGTTGTTATAGCATCTTCATTATTAAAGTGGAATTTGAGCTATATTCTTGCAATTTCCTAATTGGCTTTTGATATTTCAATTGTGGTTTTGTATTTTTTCAATCCAAATTAATTGTGTGTTCATGAAACAGTGATAGACATTGAAAGATGTCTATTTGTTTAAGATATATCTAATGTACCATGGATGTTTTGATGCATGTACATCATGCATATATTGAACAGATAAGTATTTTGTTGAAGATGTGTATTTAGAAATGTTAAAATGAAGTTTGTACTATTTTTTTTGCAATTTTCTCATTGGCATTTGATATTTTGTTCCTAGTTTTGTATTTTCCCAATTGCAAATTATTCTTGGGAGCAATGAAGGAATTTTTTTATCAATTCCTAATGTTTTGTTGCTATACATGTGTCCTTGTTGCAAGTGTTTCTATGGACACATGGCGTTGTCGATAGTAGTTCATGTATCTTGTGTGTATGACCACATTTTGCGTTTATTTGGATCTAATTTTCACTTATTGTAAATAGATTCAAGTGCATTTTCCATTAATGGATTATGGTGTTAAGTTTTATGGTTGTCAAGCAAAAGGTTCTTGTGTGCACTAGCACATTTTGCATTTATTTAGATCGGATTTTCATTTATTGTAAATAGATTCAAGTGTAGTCGCCATTAATGGATTATGGTGTTGAGTTTTGAGTCTATCAAGCAAAATATTATTTGTGTTGTTTATTCATTTTCTCAGAACATTGAATTAGGGTAAAATCTGTCTCTTGAGAGGGTTTATAGCTATTGCATTGGAAGCAAAAAAGGAGACTTGTGTAAGTTCCTATATCTATTGTCCCCTATCATTGAGTGCTTTTATGGGTTAATCTCTATTGTTCAGTTAAAGACTTAACACCATAATTTATTAATGTTGACTTCTTTGTTAGCCACCATTAACAATGCAATTAATGTTTTCTCTGTCATGCATGGATACCAACTACATTTCAATCTATTAAAACAAAATCACAAGTTCATGTCTACACTGCCTGATATATATATCCACATGTATACGTATACATATATGTATGTATATGTACATATAAGTATATATACATACATATATATATGCATATATATGAATGTATATATATAAGTATATACATACATATATGTGTGTGTGTATATATGTATGTATATATAAGTATATATACATACATATATATGTGTGTGTGTGTATGTACATATGTACGTATGTATATATATATACAATATCACATACACATGTGGTGTTCAAGACCCATTTATTTAGAAGCATGGCATAGTGTGTTTTGCAGTAGTCCTTGATTTTGCAGGGGTCTATGCCAACTGTTTATTGTTTGGCATCTGATCTCCACTGATGAAATAGATCTACTGCTACAACAATGTGAAAAGGTATGTTCTGAACCAATTTATGCATTTGCAGATACTATGACATGAAATCTGAAAGGAAGAGAACATAATATTTTATGCACAATGATTATTCTAATAGCTTTAACAATTACATCTACACTAGTATATATATATGTATGTATATGTATGTATATGTATTTATATGTATGTATATATATGTATGCATATATATGTATGTATGTATATATATGTATGTATATATATATGTATATATATATATATACATATCACATACACATGTGGTGTTCAAGACCCATTTATTTAGAAGCATGGCACAGTGTGTTTTGCAGTAGTCCTTGATTTGCAGGGGTCTATGCCAACTGTTTATTGTTTGGAATCTTACCTCCACTGATGAAATGGATCTACTACTACAACAATGTGAAAAGGTATGTTTTGAACCAGTTTATGCATTTGCAGATACTATGACATGAAATTTGAAAGGAAGAGAACATAATATTTTATGCAAAATGATTGTTCTAATAGATTTAACAATTACATCTACACTAAGTATGTAGGATACTTCATGTCAAAACTTTCAAATCAATTATATGTGCTTGAAGCTTAGCTTTTGCTACGATGTCATTCCCTTCATAGGTTTTTCAAATTGTGCCACACATTTATTTTTCCAATATATGATGCATCACCTTTACATATTCTAATTTATTTTATCTTTGGTTTATGTTTTATTTTGCTTCTAGTCTTAGTGATGCACCAATCACACTGCCACAATTGCCATAATCATTCATATGTTTGCATGCTAAAGACAATGTGTCTATTGGGTCACTATTCTATTTGTGTGTCAGTCTATATTCACATGACTTATAGTCATCATGGTCTCTTATATCATGGTGCATAACACTAAGTGCTACAAAAAAAAGGTGGCTACTTGCACATGAATTTACTATGGCAACATGTCTTACTTGTCCATTACATTTTTTATCTCACCATTTATCTATCATGTGTCATTTAGTTGCATTGTCATCTTTGGGAGATTTCATCATCCTACATGTGCATTCATGCAAATCTAATCTAATCATTCTAGTGACATGAATCAACATGATTAATCGTTAATAAATCATTTAGTCGTATATTCATGGCATGCATATCAACTAAATTCGATTTCTCCCGTGTCATATTTCATTCTTTATGACACATATTTTATCACCCTTTGTCTTTTCAACATACCAATTGGGTTCCATTTCACTCAACGATTCTCTTGAGGGGGCATCAATTACATCATGATCACTAAGCAATTGGGGCAACTTGCCACTTAAGCTTCATTTCATTCCATCCTACTTTTAATTCTTCTTTCACACAACGCCACTTAGTTGCATTGTATCAAAGAGGGACAAAATATAGAGAACTAAAATATTCCCTAGGACTGTTCATCACTTAATCCACAATCAATCAACTCCATCATCTATAGCTAAATGTATCAAATAGTCCTAATTAATCTAACACATCCCTTTCACCTAAAAACCATAACTTAATTAAATATTTGATTAACCAACCTTTTCCATCTTACATTTATAGTTATAAAGCATATTCATTGATACATAACTGATTGGTCTCAATTTGATCTATACAAAGAATCAATTTTGTAATAGTTCAACTATGACGTAGTGAGATGTATATGGAAATATATATATATATATATATAATTTTCCTTGGTTTTACTTTATACATGTAAATTAAATCATGAATAAAGCCATCAAATGGAAATAAGTTAAAATATTTTAAGATTGAAAAGGAGAATTAGAAACTGATAGAGATTAGTGTAGACTGATTCAAAAGCATGTATACACGTAAGCATGTATGTCAACTTTGTCTTTTTAAGTGGCAATGGATGTATACAGATAGATCCAAACAACTATACAACTATCATGACTAGAAATAAATGTAAATGGTAGCATTGATTTTCACTTTCATTCAATAATAAATTACAACTTGATATGGCTTTAGAATTTCTTAATTTTAGGATAAAAAATAAGTGTTGATAGTTAAATATATTGATAAAAAACCTAACTATTATTTTCTCTGTGTGGTTGACTAGCTTGATAAATTTTCCTCCAAGTAAATTGCAATGTCATTTCCTTTTCCAGGCTTAACACTTCTATTTAATGCATTATAGCATATGTTTGTAACCTCATCTTTGAACCAGTTTTGTAGCTGATCACAGATAGGGAAACTGGAATTGCACAAGGATTTGCATCTATGACAATGTCCACTAGTGAGGAAGTAGAGATAAGCATTGAGAAGTTCAACTAATATGTGAGTAACATTTTTATTATTTTGTCTTACATATTAATTTTTAAATGTTTCTTGAATTGTATGAAGTATGAAGATTAATATTAAAGCTAAAATGAACAATGCAGTATCTTTTTCCCATTTTTTCTCATTCACTCTTCTTATGCTTCTTACAAGATTATGAATGTAGTATTATAAACCTACAATTTATCTAATGAATCTTTCTAGGTTTTTCCAATGCATGGATTTAGTATTAGATTACAATTCATATTTATTTGGGATCATATTATGTGATTAGAATACAATTCATACTTATTATGTGTTATGGATATATGCTTGTTAGATGTTATCTAATAAAGTTGATGCAATCTATGTGAAGTGCAATAGACATTCTTTCAAATTTTATTCTAATGTTGGCCAGGTGTTGGTGAGTAATAATGGATGCAAGAGACATGTTACCTCAATTGGCAGTTTTTGCTGCTTTTGGACTCATGATTATGATAGTGCTATATACTATGGGACATATTTCTCCTGCTCACATGAACCTAGCTGTTAGTGTTTCTTCCTCAAACATTGGAAAACTTCATCTCAAACAAGTAACTAAAATCACAAGCACTAAAATCCTATTTGGTTAAAGTGATATTTGAGTTTACCAGCTACATCTATTGATTGCCTTGTAGTAGTAAGCTAGTGCTTCTATTATCAAGGCACCTATCAATCTTAATAGTAAATAAAATCTATGTAAAGATGCATTCCAATTTCCAATCAGACATGTTAACTACTATCAACAATGTGACCTACCCGCCATAGATGTTCACAGTGAAAATATATCTAAAGTAGCAAGACATTATAAATGGATGAATTTTTTCCGTTTCTTCATCCTAACAATAATTTGCAATTTGGAAAATAGAAAACAATGGCCAAAATATTTGGTGCCAATGAGAAAAATGCAAAAAAGAGCTAAGATCCCATTTTAACAATGAAAATGCTACAAAGTGCATAGGATAAGCATTTTCCTTCCTTTGTAGTGTGATTTACAACAAATGCATTAATAGGAAATAGGTTCCAAGTTTTTACATTTAATTGGGCAACTGAAATGCTAGCCAAAATTCCATTTCAATAATTTCAGATAGACATCTTCAACAAAAGTGTTATCTGTTTAAGATATACATGATGTCAATGGATCAAAACATACACGATACATGAGGCATATCTTGAATACATAGACATCTTTCAATGTCACAAATAAGAATCCTTTACTTGATAGCCATAAAAATTAACACCATAATCCATTGATGGCAACTACATTTGAATCTGATGATAATAAATGAAAATTAGATCTAAATATACGCAAAATGTGCTCACAGACACAAGGCACGTGAACTACTATCAACAATGCCATGTGTCCACAAAAACACTTGCAATGAAGACATGTGTATTGCAACAAAACATTAGGAATTGAATTTTTTGCCTTCAATGTTCCCAAGAATAATTTTGATCTGTATAGGATCTAGACTATATGCAGTATTGAATGCTTAATCTTTACAATGATTATTCCAAGTTAATTAAATCAAAATTAACTTAAGGAAATAAAAAAATGAAGGAATTAACAAACTGAGAGAAGGTGAGAGAGAAGAAGAGAAGTGCAAACAGTGTTTGATTACGGAGTTCGTCACAAATGTGACTACGTCTCCGGGTCCACTCCAATAGAGAGACTGATCCGATTAACTCCAAAAATCAATTACAAATGCACCACAACCATTCTTCAAGCACTTCGGCAGCGTAACGACACTCTGACGTACAAGAATGACTCAAAATAATATCTACAAGACCTCTCTTTTGTCACCTCAGCTTCAAGACTTCATCACCTGAAAAAAAAATTAATCCACACTCTCACCTTACACCCCTTTTTATACAAAAAAATGAATCAAATTGGTTACTAACCAATTGATTTTACAATATTCTCCAAATCCCCCTAAAAACAACTAAATCTCCCAATTTAACATTTAGATTTTAATAATCTCCCTTATAAAATATTCAAAATAATAATAACCTTTCAATTTGTTTAAGCCTTGTCGGCTATTTGGTTTTTGGGAGGTTATTGTTTGTTTTTATTTAAATTTAAGGGAGTTTGTTTTTAAAATTTGGAGGGAAATTGTTTCATTATAGGCATTCGGTTTATGGTTTCAACAAAGAAAACCGATGCCACATATATTCCAACGGAGTTCGGTGGCCGAACGGCTACTTACACTTTTGGTAACCCGAACATCCGGGTTCAAATCCCGCGGTCCCATAGAAATCTCAACATCCCGTCGGCTCCTTAACAAAACAATACCGGCTCTATTCATAGTAAACAGCGCGGATATGGTGGAACGGCTACGGGCTATGTTGGGTGGTGCGAGGTTGGGGGTTCAAACCCCCCAACAAACATTTTAACAAACAAAACAATTTTTTTCAACCAACGCAGACGAAAGAGGGAGAGGCCACGTGCCGCACCAGGAGGGTGCCACGTGGTGAGATATCATTCGCCAATAACGCTGACGTGTACGTCGACCGAGATGATGACATGTATGCTGACCGTGCCGACGGGTGCTGACGTGGCCTGCTGACTAGGCGTACGGAATGCTGACAGGGATGATGACTCATACGCTGACTGGACATGCCACGTCTATGCTGATTGGAACGAATGACACGTGTCAACGCATGACTCGCTGACCTTGCTGACGTCACCTGCCACATCATCGTGCCACGTCGACATGTACGGACCGTACGGACTGCCATGTGTCAACTTCTGATTGGTCCACTTCGGATTTCACACCATGTGCTGACATCAGCTGTACGGATGATGACGTCATCACTGTACCTTCAAGTCCACCAAGTCAACCTGAAACTTTGACCAGCTATATCTTGAGCATACGATGTCGATTTCGATGAAACGAACACCGTCGGAATCGTCTCGACGAGCTCTTCGCGATGATGCCAATTTTGACAACTTTTGACGACATTATTTTTTTCGCTTCCTGGACGCCCCCTGATCCCAGTTTGACCCAAGGTTTGACTGGCCATAACTTGCACAAACGGACTCCTTTTCACTCCGTTCAAGTTGCGTTGGAATCAGGACATCGAGCTCTTTCTGATGGTGCAGATTCTGGAGAGAAATGAGACACTTCAAATTTGCAATTGGGGAAATACAAAACTAGGAGCAAAATATCGACAACCAATGAGAAAAATACAAAAAATAGGCCAAATTTCATTTTAATAGTTTCAAATAGACATCTTGAATAGAAGTCTTATTTGTTGAAGATATGCATGATGTCCATGGATCAAAAGATACATGGAACACCAGGTATATCTTGAAAAGATAGACATGTTTCAATGACTATCACTATTTCATGGACACAATTAATTTGGATTGGGAAAATACAAAACCATGAGGAAAATACCGATAGCCAATGAGAAAATTGCAAAAAAAGCCCAAAATCCCTTTTAATAAAATAATGCCACAAACCATAGGATAAACATTAGTAGCACGATTTTTGACAAATGCATCAATAGGCAATACCACATAGAAAACATTAGTCTTTGCATCAATAATTATTACAAACGCCATGAGAAAATTATGAAAAACCTTTCCAAGACCCAAAACATGGTTAAAACAACACAAGTGCTTTAAAATGATGCAGAGATATTTGTTACAATATACATACCAATAGGATAGTTATAAATCCTCTCAACAAACACAGATTTTACATCGAGAGATTTTGCAGTTATTTAGATCTAATTTTCATTTAACAAATTGGAGTGCAATTGGCATGCATGTGTGATAGAGAAAAGATTAGCTGCATTGTTAATGGTGGCTAACAGAGAAGTCGACATTAATGAATTATGGTGTTAAGTCTTTAATTGACCAATAGAGATTAACCCATAAAAGTAGTCAATGATAGGGAACAACAGAGATTAAACCCTTATAGGGACATAGAAAAATATAGAATGATAGTGTAAAAGATATAAGAACTTACAAACACCTCCTTTTTTGCTTCCAATAAATAAAACTCTTCTATTTTTAATATTTTTATTGTTCCCTATCATTGAGTATTTTTTATGGCTAAATGTTTGTAAAAAAATCTTTGGACTTGTACAAACACTCAACGATGGGAAACACCATAAATTAAGCCATTATAGAGATGTAAAAAACTATAAAATGACAGTGTAAAAGATGTAGGAAGTTACAAATGCCTCCTTTTTCGCTTCCAATACGATAGATATAAACCCTCTCAAGAGACACAAATTTCACCCTCATCAAACAATCTGAACAAATAATTAAATAATGCAAATAATCTTTTGCTTGATAGACTTAAAGCTTCACACCATAAGCCATTAATGATGCATACACTTCAATCTATTCACAATAAATGAAAATTAGGGACTAATAAATGCAAAATATCCTCGTTGATACACTACACGTTGACAAAAACATTAGGTGTGAAGACATGACTATATCAAAGAGCATTACAAAGTCATTAAATATTTCCAATAGCAACAAAACATTAGGAATTCATGAAAATTTTCCCTTTCTTGCTCGAAATAGTAATTTGCAACTGGGAGAATACTGAAGCATGAGCAAGATACCAAGAGCCAATGAGTAAATTGCCAAAAAAAGGCCCAAATTCCATCTTAAAATAGAGAGTTTAAGTAGATTATACTCATGTAACATATTTATTCTATCCCATTTACTTTTAATTATACTGTTCAAATTTTGTAATTGTGAGTATATCATTGATGCATAGCAAATTATGATAGGCTTATTTATTGCTAATGTTTTGTTGTTATACACGTGTCTTGACTGCAAATGTTTATGTGGATAGGTGGTGTTGTTCATAGTATTTGACATGCCTTGTCTAAAATTGGTGCTAATGCTAAGTGTTGGAAATTGGAATGCATTGTTATACAGACTTTCTATTTATTATTAAGATTGATAGGTGCCTTGTTCTTGTCAGGTGGCAGTTGTTACTCGAATCATCTGTTGCATATGTGAATTCATAGGAGATGAAGTTTATGAGGTACTATAGTCTAAATTTACAAGTTGACTCTATTTTTTATTCCTATTTTATACAATCGTGGCTTATCTTTTATGCAAGAAAATTATTGTGGTTAAATATAAAACATCTATTAGATTACAATTATAGTCATGCATCAAGTCTGTTTTCCTATGCTATTCCTTGCAATTATAGCCTTTTTGTACTTTTTCCTTTTTCCTGCTTGTGTGCAGGTCCTTAAGAAAATACTTGACAATAGTGGATCTCTATGTAATCGTAATGGTGTTGTCATTGATGGAAAAATCCCAAATGCTTATTCAGTTACACTGGAGCAAGGTAAGCTCTAGTTACTATTAGTAAATCTAAGTCTAAAACCAGATCTTTCATAGATCTAAATCACAGTACAATAAGCATTACAGTTTTAGAATCCCAACCAGTGTATTGCTTTATGCTTTATCCATTATTGTTATCTTTTGCTTGTATATTATTATAGTGTCATTCATCAAAGATATTTTGTATAGTTGGTAATTGCATTTTTCAATCAATATTTCACTTATATTTGCAGTTATACATAAAAGGACTCGATCATTTGCTTCCAATTACTTGTAATGGACCCTATTTTGCTACAAGAATCAAGTACAATACAGAAGAAACCTTTGGCAGGATGGTGTTCATGGTCACAAAGTGGAGCCTATAGAAATTGGCCAGCCTCACAAAATTGGAAACCTGTTCTGGGCTGATAATGTTCTTTTATATCATTGACTATTTCTATTGTTATTCTTGGCAGCAGGAATAGGAAAAAAGTCATCAATTCCTATTGTTTTGTTGCTATGAGAAATATTTCATCAATACACAATGTTTTTTTCTAATCATCTTGAGATTTAAAAAAAATTAGAAGTATTTCCTCATTTAGAATGTTTGGTTTAAATAGTTATAATTTCTTATAAAATTATTATTATATATATATATATATTCATATTTATTTATTTATAGTTTTCTATAGTGACTGTTGGGGACATCCAGTCTTCAATGAGATTAGGTTCATAATTTCTTATCTTTTCTCTTCATTTTACTGATTAACTTAAAATTAAACAACTTTAATTTAGGATCTCCTTCTTCTAAAGGTATTGATCTCTCATATGTAAGCACACAACAAGTTCCTGGCCTTGTTGGCCTATCAAAAGCACTTGAGATGACATTTGTAAGATTTTTTTTATCTTGCCTCCCTTTCATATTAAAGGATTTCCTTTTCTAATATTTTCATGGTTTTTCCTTTTAACTATTTCTTCCCTCAACTAATTCCTACTTTCAATTTCTCAATGTAGCTATCTAAACCAATGAAATTTGAAAAGGCAACTCAGTTAGCGCTCGTTGATGCTATAGTACCACCTTCCAAAATCATGAATGCAATTTTTCAGTGGGCATTAGACATTGCATAGATTCCCCTATTGCTTCTTATCCTATTAAACACATCACATATCCACGTTTGACTGATTCAATGTACATAAAACTATTTGAAATTGTATAAATTAGATATTTCATATTTCATTGTCATTTATGGAATATCATATTTTTGATTTAGATGATTCATTGAAGGTTATTTATCCTCATGTTGATAAAACTTATCGAACAAAAGTTATCTCATCATATTTATGCTTAATTTTTTTTTAATATGAATATTCATAAGATGTTTGTTTGATTTCAACTTATTGCATTATGGCATCCTTTGATGTTTCCATATAGACACTTATTTCATTGTCATTTATGGAATATCGTATTTTTGATTTAGATGATTCATTGAAGGTTATTTATCCTCATGTTGATAAAACTTATCGAACAAAAGTTATCTCATCATATTTATGCTTAAATTTTTTTTAATATGAATATTCATAAGATGTTTGTTTGATTTCAACTTATTGCATTATGGCATCCTTTGATGTTTCCATATAGACACTTGAGAAATTTTTATAAACATACAAATTGTGCCCAAATAAATAGTCCACAAAAATATTGCAATTATTTCCCTTACCATTCATTTGTTTTCTTGTCGGAGTATTCACATAGTACTGTGACATTTTTATTTATAATGTCATTATATGAATGAATCTAAAGCTCATTGTATATCAACCAATATAATTTTTTACAAAAATAAAAAGCATAAATATGACATGAATTAAAATACATTTTAACATTTTTCTTTAATTGAACCCATGGTTTAAATATTACTTTAAGAAAAAATATTATTTGCATCATTACTCAACCGTCTCATACTTTGTATCATTACTCAACTGTCTCATAGCAAGTTCTTCAAGGTCAATGGAGATACATCCCTTTAAATCATGTTCAAAGCTCAACTTGATGCCAACACTTACCTATGTTATCTCCAAAAGTGGGTCCTAGGTGCCTTTCTTAACAATCAAATGAACATTGTAGCTTCAAGTGACAAATTACAATTATCTTTGAATTTAACAATTGTTGTATTATTTCTTGTGTACTTTAAAACATATAAAGTACATATTGCACAAAAGGACTACAATTATTGATTTCACAAAATGTAACAACTAAGAATGAAATCATGATGACTTTCAATAATACCCAAATAGTAGTTGCATAAAGGATAAACAAAGGACAAATTTCAATTATATACAATAGCTTTAACTCTAAGTGAATTTTATTCCATTAAAAATAGAAACCAAACATATCTAAATAAATTTTTACCTCTCAATGTCCATGTTTAGTGAAACTTGAGATTTTTCATAATAGTTAATAAACTCATGGTATTTAAATTAGGTTAAGCACTAAGTGTATCAACAAATCTATGAAATAAAACATTGAAGGTCATGTCATCTGCAACTTGTTGCAACCATTAAGGTATTGCCACATGTCAAACCAAAGTTGAATCTTGCAAGGATTGATTAGAAATTTGGTAGAAAGTTTCCTATAATTTTATCAAGTTTCAAAAATCATAATAACTTTCAATTAAAATACACAAGTTTTAATCTTATTACATTTAAATTCAAGAATTGAGTCTTAAATTCAACAATTGAGTTTTAATCTTATTATCTTGATTCTCAAATTTATAATGAACCTTTTAATGAAATCAAAGTCACCAACACACAAAACACATAGCTATATACACAAAAAAATTATAAAACTATATCAATTACAAATTTGCATAAGCATATTTATTCCCTTACACAGGGACTCCAACTCTTGCAAAGCTCTTGTTTAAATTTGCTTTGCTAGGGTTTCATAATATATAATAATATTTAGTATTGTTAACATCACAACACAATTTATGTGATCACTTGAAAAGTTTATTATTATTTAGATGGGACCTATTATGATAAGAATGTTATTTTAGTATTTGTCGACAGGAAAAAACTATCATTTTTCAAATTGCTTAATGGGGTGAAAAACCATGTACCTTTCACCGAATGATGTTGGTGAATTATTTTGTGGAAGTGAAATTTGTGAGTTTGGTTATGTTTTGAGGGGCAGATGCAATTTTTTTAACAAAACATATTTTAAAGGGAATTTATCGAGGATGTGATTGGTTGTGAAGGTTTGAGTCATTCAACCTTCATATAGTTTGAGAGAGGCATGTAATAATTTATTTGAACCTTTGTTGTTTTTGGTACTAGGGTTGTTTAGTACGTTTTGTAGTACTATTTAAGTATGTATAATGATTACGAGGTATTAATGTAAAATGGTTAAAAAGGGTGATTCTAGGTGTTGTTTCAACCAATGGTATACTATAATTTTTTAGTGGTACATGTTATTTCTTTAGTTTAGATTAAAAAGATGCGAGGTTTTTAAGGTTGTGGTAGCTTTATGCTTGTTGATGTGGTGGAAGATCGAGAGCTTTCAATGTAAACAAAATTATTTTGGTCCCATATTTTATATGTTTTCAGTATTTTGATTGGTGCTTGCAAGCCCACATATATTGAAATATTCACTGAAATGTCAGTGTGGGGAAGTGGGAAGGCACCATGTGTGCTGTGGAGTCGACGATTCTTTGTAAAGCTAGATGGCGGGCCCATGACCTAAAGGTCCTTATTGTGTTATCTGGCAGCATCTTGACTATTCCTTGCAATCTCGTAGTGGATGTCTATGTGGACCTTGGTTGACGGTGAAAGTGCGGGATGATGCGATGTGGCAAAATCTCAACTGTCAGGTGATGAGTTAAATCAAATGAAATATTTTACATAGTTTTGAGTATATGCATTTTATTATTATATATAATAATTTAATTAATATTATTATTGACGATATATTGTAGATTTATTATGAATGAATAATAAATAAGATTGAGAGCTTTTATGTTTGGGAAAATGCAAGTGGATCCTTTTTTCTACGTGTTTGCATAGCGCAAGATTTTGAGAATAATAGGCTTTTTAGGTTTTGTGCATTGCATAATCGATGAAAACATGGTTGATGAGAGTAATTTTAAGTTTTGACAATAAATATTATATATAATGATAGAGTTGATGATTATTATTATTTATGATATTTTTAACAAAATTAATAATATACTATTGTTATTATATAAATGTAGGTGATATATAGTATTATATATTGACATATATATGTATATATTGGATAAATTTTATAACTATATTAATTTAATCATATCGCATTTCGTGTGCGATAAGTTTATTTAATGTTAGAGTGTGTGAAATTAGATTATATGTCTTTTCTAATTATTGGTTTACTAGTGTGTATATGTTTAATAAATATGCTTCAAGGAGGGACATAATGATGCCTGCAAATAGAGAGGGGACTTGTGTTTTGGGTCTCGATCTTTGTAATGGACGTTTTCTAGTTTGAATGTTTCGGATGTATAAGAACTAGGACAAAAAATTATAGTATTTTTTTAGGTTGGAGGGTTGCAGAGGTTGATTTTGGTAGAAGCAGTTTTTTCTTAAACTTTGCTTGATTATACTTTTAAAATCGAGAGTATATGGAACATAGTTTAAGACTAAAAATGCTTTTGGTGGAATGAATCCTTTTGGTGGTTTCTTATTTTTAATTATCTTGTATAGTGGAGACATCTAATAGTGGATTGTCTATTATAGATAAGCATACAAAACCATAAAAATTGGACCTATGTATAACTAGCTTTTGTTTTATCTAATGTCACTATGTGGGTGGTATAGTTACTGTATGTGAATTTCTTTGATGGTAGTTGTATTTGAGATGTATTTGCTATGTAGAGGTTTTAAGACTTAAAATGCTTCTCAAGGATGTAATTATATAATTATGTTTTGTTATTTTCTTGTGATATAAGTATCAAATGCATTATTCAATTGATTTGTATTTTAGAAGTGTAAATATTTTTGGGTAGGATGTTCTTGTGGTGTTATTTTGATGATTTTTTTATATTATACTTTTGGAATTGATAATGTATGCAAGATTGTTTAATACTAATTTTTTTTTTGGCTGAAATAAAGGCTTTAAGATGCAATTATCCATATCATAAATATAATAATGCATATTTGAAGAATGCAAACGAGAATCCATAAATTATTCAAAGGATAGTACTGGAGTCATGTGTCATTGTGACATAGGAAAAATTAGAATATTTTTTATTTGTAGTATCAAATATTGGCGGTATTTGTATGCAGGTTTAAAACATAAAGAAGTGCAAGCAAAAAAGGTATGTTGACATGGGTTTGAGAATAAACATTAAAAGTTTCACTTTTTCTAGGGTTTGGTAAATGTTGTTGCTTTTTTTGGGGTATAGTAAAATGTTGTAAATGTTGCTAGGGTTATCTGATAACTTGATATTGAAAAATTGCATGCCCTACTGTAGATGATGATGTTGTGGATGCAGTTATGAATCAAAATAAGATTTGTGGTAGATTTCATATCATTTGAGTGGGTTTCTTGTTAGCTTGAGGTACAACCTGCATGTAGCCAAGCGTCATTCAAAGTAAACATTGTACATCCAAGTGGCTTTGATAGGATCAAAGTTGGTTTCTTGGTTAGCGCAAAATAGGGATAGTAGAAGGATTTTCTATTGAGTGCAATTTTCTGAGTTTTGATTAGCATTTTTTTTGTAAGGTAAATAAGGAATAAGATTATGGTGTCATGTTATTGGGGATATTCCAAATTCTGATGTGTGGATCTATCTAGTTATAGAGTAAAAACCCAATTTCCTTCAAGTTCAGAGTGGGTGGAATTGGAAAGAAGTTGTTCTAGTTTACCTAGCTTTTGAGACAAGTTTTGAACAAGGATGAGGAAACTTGATTGAGATAAGTGCTTTGATAGAGAGTGCGACGACATAAGTATTTTAATCTTCTTCTTGTAGAGAGTGGTAGCGATTTCATCGTGCCTTATCTTCTGCATAATTATAGCTGGTAACGAGGATGGGTATAGTTTCTATGTTTATAGCTCTCATTTCCCCAAGATTGCAAGAAAGGTCTATGGATTTTCTAAGTCATTTTGGACTGTTGTGGTGCGTCAGATTGAGCATATTATGCAATATATTTGGTATTAAATGTGTTAACTTTTGGCTTTTACTTTACCATAGTAGAGCAATCATTTGAGAGTTTTTACTCCTTTCTGTTAAAAAAATCAATGTATTGTTATTACATGCATTGATGAATTAAGTGTTTGGTGAGTGTAATTTTATAATCTCTAAATAGAGGTATAGAGAAAGGTGCTTGAAAATAAGTGAAGAGGAACTTTGGGCATTTTTAGTTCCTAGAGTTATGTTTTAGTAGACTGTTGAGTGATTGAAAATGAGGGTTCCTTTGATTGATGGATTTTTTATTTATTGTAAAGATGTGGATAAAGAGGACATACATGTAGATGAAGACAATAAACACTCTACTTGTAGTAGAATTTCATTCGAAATAAATTTCAAAAAATATATTCAAAATCTAGTCAAGTTTGGCTTTGATGAATATTCTTAATTGTTTCATGGCATGAAAGTTGTATCAAGGAGAGCTAAATAAAAAAAAAAAAAGGAATTGGATGAAAGAAACAAAAAATATAGGAGATACTCCAAAAGACTAGACGATGAGAAAAATTGAGTGAACAAAATTAGAACCAAACCAAAAACAAGTTGCAAGAGTTGTGTACAAGATTTGCTACAATGGAAGAAGAATGTGATAAAGTATGTAAGTGGAAAAAGTATGTAGAAGCCACTGCATGTATAAGAGTGAATTTGCATCCCCTATGAAAATTCCCTTATTTCCCTTATCCACCTTAGAAAACCAAGTTTGGAGGCTTAATTCCACTTGAGCCCGCTATTGGCGGTCCACTTGGCACCTGTTTTGAGCATTGGTGGGGGAATTTTTGTCGGGGATGCTCGTGCGGTGCATAAACGTCTGTGTGGTGCGCTTACGTCCCTGGAAGATTCTTGTAGCTGAACCTACAGAGGCGTTACACTTCTCATTAATAGTGAAGTTGTAACACCCCCTTTGGCCAACTGACCCGAATATGGCCATTTTTCTTCATTCCCTCTTCAAATTCACCCCTTCAACATTCAATCCAACTCTTCACAACTTCTTCTAAGCTATCGCACACTTCAAGCTTCCATACTCACACTCTTTTGCATCCATTCTTACTCACTTCAAGCATTCAAGCACACCATTGCAGCAAAATCTTCACTCCGTCACTTTGATAGAACACGTTTGGGACTACGCCATTGCAACAGAGGCTTGAGTTCCTCTCATTTCTCCCCCAAGTAGTCTTGAGTGCTCTTGGTGGAGGTGGTAATATTCCCTCTCCTCTCCTCTATCACTTGGTTGAGTAGCAAAGTATTGCTTTGTAGTGTTTGCATTGTCTTTATTATACTATTTCCTTATCTCATTTCCTTAGCTGTCTGTGGAGGTGGAAACACCTAAATGGGGGTCTGACTAAGGTAGGCCCCTATTCAGCCACCCAAAATTTTCGCTCTTGTTGTGTGTAGGTGTGCATATTGCTAGGAAGATCAGTTGGAAAATGAATTCCTTGGTGAGATACTTCTTATTTTCCTTACACTTGCTTTTCTACTTTATAACATTAGATTTTGTTTATTTACTTGTTTCATTTTGGCCTTTTAGTTGAGTAGCTAGGCTATTAGTCATTTTGGTGGGTTCAACCTTGTCTCTGTTGTTGTTTGGCCATACAAATGATAACACACTTTAGAGACGCCAGCGTGCCGCGCTATTGTCCAAAAACTGCGCTTACGTCCTCGGGCAAAGAGCTCCCTGAGGCACAAAGTTGAACCTAAAAATTGACTCGCCTAGCCCCACCTTAGAGCTCGGGATTGTAGAGTGATTGTAGGACCTCATAATCCTCATCATTCTCATCCTCATACCCTACACGTTACACTTAGTTGAGGTAAGTTAGGGCAGCCTCTCGCATCTTGACCCTCTGTGACCTGGGGTCTTGCATGCGGTGGTCCCCCTCTCTTACATTTTTGGTGAACCGAACGTGAACCGACGTCTGTTCATTTGTCAGTGTTGAGGCTTCCCTTGGGTACTCCATGATTGTTGTGTTCTTGAGTGTTGTGAAAGTTTATGAGCACCACAACCCAATCCACAACTTCTAGGCATATCATGAGGAGAAGTGTATGACACCTCCCGATGGATAGGATGAAGGTCTCACTTGGTATCTCTACAGGTCTTTTCTCTGGTCCCACCATTAGTTTGGCTGCACAGGAGCAATTATCAAGGAATAAGATGGGATTTTCTAACTAAACCAATCATGTTCCCACTCCTCTTGGATCTCCCACACCATCATCGATGGATGAGCATGAGGCCGTTCAAATTCCTACTAAATATGTGTCCGCCCTTGCTAAAGGGTTGGGTGATCTAGAAAACCATTTGGAAAGAAATTTGAAGATGGCTAGAGTTGCTCAGGTTGTTAGTGAATTAAAGCATATGATGGGTAAAGATCGAATAGGTATAGAGCTTCTAAGTAGTCTCCTTGGTCTTGTCGAAGCATGCGCTCCTTCAAAGAGCGTGAGGGACAATTAGAGGTATCAATGCCTCCCACTTCCATTTACATGGCCGATGCAGTCCCTTTTATCAGTATCCCTTCTATCCTTGAGTGAACTAAAACTATCAAAGTGAATAAGGTCCCATTGGGCTTTAGCTTTACCCCTTCTATCACCTCTGGTGGTGGAAGCTTTGGTAATGGCGATGGATTCGGTAGTGGAGGTGGTGTTGGTGGAGGCGGTTCTGGCAGAGGTCATGGTGGTGGTTCCAACATAGGCCCTACTAGTGGCGGTGGCTCTAGTAGTGGCTCTGGCGGAAGTCACATCGGCGGTGGCTCTGGAGGAGGATCCTCTAGCCCTATCTTCTAATGACCCTATTTTGAACACTCTGCTTTAGAATATGGGAAAGATGTAGAGCCAGTTAGCAAGCCTTTCCCAGGCCTCTGCCCAACCTATCTTCCAGCCTTTCTTCCGACATAGCCCATTGTTGGTTGCTATCTTGATCACTCCCTTCCCTCAAGGAATGGAGATCCCTAAATTTGAAAAGCTCGGTGGCAAAGGGGATTCATAGACACATGTGTTTTCCTTTAACACCCTTTGCACTAACTTCTTCCATCATGATGCATTGATGGCTAAACTATTTCCCCGATCTCTCAAGGACACAACACTTGAATGGTGTTGTTCCTTTCTTGACAATTCTATTTTCTCGTTTGACCAACTTGTAAATTAGTTCCTTAGACAATTCCAAGCAAACATTGAGCCAAAGATGACCTTTTTGAATCTTGTCCGATGTAAACAAGTAGATAATGAAAAGATAATTGACTTCATAGCGTGTTATCAAGCGCTCCTTTCACAAATCTCGTATCAGTTGGCCGATTCTGATGTGCAAAATGTGTTCATAAGCAACTTACAAAGGCCCTGGCAAGAGAAGTTTTCCTTGATGAAACACCTTTCTTTCACACATTTGTGTGTAGCTTTACTAGAGTACCAGCAAACAGTTGCTCAGTTCGGGGGAACCTCTTCATGTTCCTGTTCTGAGGGAAAATCCATCGTGTCAATCTCTAGGAAAGGTAAATCCGTTGTGAATGTAGTAGCCACGGTTGATGACAACGACCTCAAATGCAATCGAAAGTTCACAAAGTTGTCAGAATCTTATACTTCCATCTTACAAAAGTTGTTGAAGGATAAGATCATAACTTTGTCAACCCCTAAGCCTATTAAGGAACCTTACCCTAATTGGTATGATGGGAGCACTTATTGCCAGTACCATCATGTTAATGGACATGATATCGAATGATGTATGCGGCTGCATCATGAGATACATGACCGCATCAAGGATGGTACCATTCGTCTCAATGGGAACAAACATAACACTAACAAATCAGTGGTGAAGGAAAATAGTGAATTGTAGATATACACAGACCTGTTTCCATCACACTCTGCTAACATGATTATTGATCCCACTAATTATGTTACCCAACCTGAGGCCTACGTTAACATGGTCATAGTAACTTTCATTAATCCACCTGCACCTAGTTCACCGGATGTTACATTTACATCACAAGATTTTCCCTTGAACAAAAAACCTTCACCTCTCTACATTCTCGCTCGTGTCAATGGTAACATTGTGACAGGAGTCTTGATTGACCTCAAGAGCTGTGTGAATGTTATTACTAAAGAACCATTGGTATTAAATTCACTACAAAGGGAAAAATATGAAGAAACGAGATTTACCATCTGTACACACAATGGTATGAGTCTTAAACCCTATGGCTCGATTACTTTGTTCATCCTGGTTGGACCTAGGGCTGTTAACATAGTCTTCGATGTCATCCTAGAGTCAGATCTGTTCAGAGTGAAGTTGGGCATTCCTTGGTTAGCTTCCATGAATGGGATCACCTCCATTATCCACAAGTGTTTAAAATTTTCCCATAAGGGTGTCGTGCATGTAGTACATGACACCAGATATTAGCCCTTGGTATCTTGTGGTGGATATTCATTGGATCACTTTTGGCCCTCCCTGGTTGGTCTGCTTCCTCTAAGGATGAACCTACTTTACAAGAACTATGTGAAGTATAAAACTGTGGGAAAAGGGGAGCTAGAGATGACCCTTCCTGTGACAGAACAATCAGTTGCCTCCTCTTCCCGAGAAGAGAGGAGGAAGCCCACATCGACTATTATTCCTTCTCCAAAAGAGAAGGAGAAGTCCATGCCGACTCCTTCCCCTTCCTGTAAAGGAAAGGAGAAGGCTACACCAACTGCTACCTCTTCTTCAAAGAAATAGGAGAAGCCCATGCTGGCTCCCTCTCCTTCTTGCAAAAGTAAGGAAAAGGTAATTTTTTCCCAGACTGCCCCGTCCTCTCCCCTTTCCTAGGAAGAGTATGGATGAGCAGGCCTGGTGGCTACCCACTGGGTTCGATGATCCCTCCTTGGTGAAGGCCCAAGATTAGGATCACAGACCTCCCTAATGAATATCCTGGACCGTGGTATTATTTATACGACAAGAAAAAATGTTCTCTTAGAGAATTCGATCCTCGACTTCCTACCACTCCTGCTCTAAAGGTAGTGAGTGGAAAGAGGCCTGTTATTGAGGCTCTCAAGTCAACTCCTCCTTGTCACTCCTCAGCCTACTCCCCCTACTCCCATAAAGGAACCTGTTCCTCCACCTAAAATGGTTGTAGTGGACATTCCTATGGTTGAGCAGGAACCTCTTGTCCCTTCGCAAACTCCACCCTCTAACTCCAAGATCCGTAGAAACCACCTTGCACGTGAACGCAAGCACCGACGAAAGGCTCTCCTGGCCGAGCAGGCCCCCTAGCAAAGAAAGGAGGAAGAAACAACTGCTCCTATTCTAGGACCTCCCGCAGTATCTTCTTCCTCCATTCCTTCTACTTCTCTCCAGTTTGGTCTGCTCCCAACTTTCGTTGCAAGCACAAATGTGCCTAACCCTAAACGGGTGTAGGTGTTCATCTTTCCTTCGATGGAGCCACCTTTGCTGATGTCCATTTTGGATATTCATCCCTTCCCAAAGCTTGTGGATATGGTTAATACCTCAGTCGTATTCGTTGCGGTTCTTTCTTCCTCTTCCTCTGCACCCCTAGTTTCATTTGTGGGGAGTTCATCTCCTTCAATGAAGAAAGAGGCGAAGGATGATCCTTCTAGCAGTGAAAGACATAAGAGGAACCCACCTTCTTTGCAAGGTGGTCCTATGTTGACCTATTTTGTCCTTGTGATAGAACCTGTCCCGACTTCTCCTGAGTTTGTCACCACTCCCGAGTCCTTTGGCGAGCTTAGCAGTGAATCTTAGGAACAACCTATCCCATCCACTAAAGTAAGACATGGCACTCTTGTGGGGTGCATGTTTAACTCTATGAATGAGGTTTCGGCCCTATTGGCAATCTTTGCAAAATCACTGACTTTGACTCCACATGAGCTCGATGGAGAGGACCTTGAGGGGCCCTCTTCCTTGGCCCTTGTTACGGGAGGCCCAAATGCTCCTCCTCTTAACATTCCACCATTGCAGGCTCATCCTCCTTCCCCTTATGAGGATTTAGATTGGGAAGCGGATGACCTCCTGGCCGATCAATGTTAGGAGGAGACCCTTTCTTGATCTTGTTTGTGTGTGTGTTTTTTGATGTGTTCCCTTGTACTCGTGCTATGTGTGCCTGGATGACCCTTGTCACCCCCGTTGGTGCTTGGATACAGGCGTGGTTTTTGTGTCGTAAAAATTCTTCTATTTGTATCATCATTCTTCCACATTTGTGCTTGATTTTCGATAAATTGGGGATGTGCAAAGCATTGGGGGCATTTAGGCTCCCCTTCCATGTTGACCCATTTTTTTACTTTTTCTTTATTTTCTGTGCATTCTTCTTGATCTAGTTGGGGATTGATGATATTTCACCTTGCATTGTGGTTACTTATTATTATATGAGCTCAAACAGATCTGGCCCCGCTAAACGAGATCCCCCTATGTCCTTTGTTTGTATTTTTCTTTTCTTTTCTCTATCTTTCAAATGAAGCATCCCTTGAGTGGACCCCTCTCTTACTTTTGAAGGGTTCTTGAGGGACCCCTTTGAAATTTTTACTTATTAATAGTCTATGTGACTGTGTGCTTATTTTCCTACACGACCACTTTCAACATGATCTATCTATAGGTAGACGTGTCGCCGCTTCCTAGCTCAGCAGAGTCTGCTTTCTCAGGTTTCCTCCATGCGAGAGATCTTGGGGGATACCTCCTTGCAAGACAGAGAACTTGTAGGTTGCTTTCCTTTGAGTTTCCTCCATGCAAGAGATCTTGGGGGTGGATCCCTTGCAAAATTGAGAGCCTGTAGGATGCTTCTTTGGGTGTTCTTCATGCTTGATTTCGTGGAGAATACCTTCCTTATAGGACTGAGAGCCTATAGGGTGCTTCTTTCAATATTCTTCATGCTTGAGTTCTTGGAGAATACCTTCCCTATGGGATTGAGAGCCTATAGGTCGCATCCTTGGGGCTTCCTTCATGTGAGAGATCTTGGGGGTTGCCTCCTTACAGGTCCACAGGCCTGTAAGATGCTTTGTTTTTCCAACTTCATGGTTTCGAGCAGCTATGAAGTCCTTCACTTTTCCTACACCTTTAGGTACGCTAGACTGAGTACTGCTTCCTTGACGGTTTAGGTATACACTTCTAACTCTACTCTTTTCTTGATCTACTTTATCGAGCACTCATCAGTATTTGTTCTCACTAAAGTGGGGGAAAAATGTATAAGAGCGAATTTGCATCCCCTATGCAAATCCCCTTTTTTCCCTTATCCACCTTAGAAAACCAAGTTCGAAGGCTTAATTCCACTTGAGCCCACTGTTGGCGGTCCACTTGGTGCCTATTTTGAGCGTCGGTGGGGGTGTTTCTATTGGGGACACCCACATGATGCACAAACATCCGCACAACATGCTTACATCCCTGGTAGATTCCTATTGTTGAACCTACAGAGGCGTTACACTTCTCATTGGTAGTGAAGTTGTAACGCCCCCTTCGGCCAACCGACCCGAATATGGACATTTTTCTTCATTCCCTCTTCAAATTCACTCCTTCAACATTCAATCCAACTTTTCACAACTTCTTCTGAGCTATTGCACACTTCAAGCTTCCATACTCACACTCTTTTGCATCCATTCTCACTCACTTTAAGCATTCAAGCACACCATTGTAGCAAAAGCTTCACTCTGTCACTTCGGTAGAGCATGTTTGGGACCACGCCATTGCAACAGAGGCTTGAGTTCCTCTCATTTCTCCCCCAAGCAGTCTTGAGTGCTCTTGGTGGAGGTGGTAAGCTTCCCTCTCCTCTCCTCTATCACTTGGTTGAGTAGCAGAGTATTACTTTGTAGTGTTTGCATTGTCTTTATTATACTATTTCTTTATCTCATTTCCTTGGCTATCCATGGAGGTGGAAACACCTAAACGAGGGTCTTACTGAGGCAGGCCCCTATTCATCCACCCAACATTTTCCCTCTTGTTGTGTGTAGGTGTGCATATTGCTAGGAAGATCAGGTGATGAATGAATTCCTTGGTGAGATCCTTCTTATTTTCCTTACACTTTCTTTTCTACTTTATAACATTAGAGAATATTTCATTTATTTACTTGTTTCATTCTGGCCTTTTAGTTGAGTAGCTAGGTTGTTAGTCATTTTGGTGGGTTCAACCTTGTCTCTGTTGTTGTTTGGCCATATGGATGACAACGCACTTTAAAGACCGCACTTACGTCCTCAGGCAAAGAGCTCCCTGAGGTGCAAAGTTGAACCTAAAAAATGACTCGCCTAGCCCCACCTTAGAACTCAGGATTGTAGAGTTATTGTAGGACCTCATAATCCTCATCATTCTCATCTGAGTACCCTACACGTTGCACTTAGCTGAGGTAAGTTAGGGCAGCCTCTCTCATCTTGACCCTCCGTGACCTGGGGTCTTGCACACAGTGGTCCCCCTCTCTTACACTGTCTAACTTTTTAAGAAGAGAAAATATGTACTTAAAGTTTACAAGGTTGATGATTGCATGAATTGTCCAATTTTCTTGGAACCATGGTTCGAATCCAGATAGCATAATGTCTAATATGTTGTAAATGCAAATGGTTTTGAATTATCCTTAATTTTATGTTGTATTTTTTATTTTCAAATGACAAGGCATACAATTTCTCATTATCAATACAATAATCCAATAATAGTTTCAATATTTCTTTGAATATTGATAAAAAAATATCAAGAGTGTTATTGAATGATTTTATTGATAATAAACAATTATATGTCTTGGTGTCTAAAAACCAAAGAAAACATAAAGGTAATCTTAATTTGAAACCATTTGCATCCGCAATATGCCAAACATCGATGGCTCCTTAGATTCAATCAAAGGTTCAAAAAAAAAATTGGTTGCTCACATGCAATCATTATCATTGTAAACCTTGAAACCATAATTTTCCTTCCTAGAAGAACTGTAAAGTGGCTACTATGAACTCTTGTTGCTTGTACATACTTGATCAAATTCTTCTTTCACTAGAAGGAATGTTTTACATAGCTCGTAGAACTTGTTTCTTACTTGGTTGAAAGTTCGTTTGCTAAATATTTCTCATTCTTTAATCTTATCAACCTTCTCCTTCAACTTCTTGGTGTCTGAAAACAAAAAAAACCATAAAGGTAATGTTAATTTGAAACCATTTGCATCTGCAATATGCCAAACATCAATGCCTCCTTAGATTCAATCAAAGGTTCAAAAAAAAATTGGTTGCTCGCATGCAATCATTATCGTTGTAAACCTTGAAACCATAATTTTCCTTCCTAGAAGAACTGTAGAGCGGCTACTATGAACTCTTGTTGCTTGTACATACTTGATCAAATTCTTCTTTCACTAGAACAAATGTTTTACATAGCTTGTAGAACTTGTTTTTTACCTAGTTGAAAGTTCGTTTGCTAAATATTTATCATTCTTTAATCTTATCAACCTTCTCCTTCAGCTTGTTGATTCTTTCAACCAAATCTTTATTTTCTAATTTAGCTCTACTTAATATTCCTTCCATGTGAGGAAATAATTTAAAATATTCTATTGCAGTCAGATTTGATTGGATTTTAAATATATTCTTTTTGATTTATTCTATCTAAATTCTATAGGTAATTTTTTATCTACATCTACCTACAAGTATGTCCTCTTTAACTACGTAAAATTAAAACTTCATACTTATATTAAAAAAAATCTTCTCTCATTTCCATTTTTATGGGATCTAGAATCTAAAAATCTAGGAGGTAATAAAAATGTCTAAAGTTTTCCTTCGCTCATTTCTAAGCACTTGTATCTACCTCTAAAGCTTGGTAGATCACTATTCAACAACTTTAACAATGTTGAATAATTTGTGTAGAAATGCCCAAATTTCTTCGGTCATTTCTAAGTACTTTTTCTTGTACCTCTATAGTTTACTATTCCAGAGATTATAAAATTACTTTCATCAAACACTAAGTTGATGACTGCATGTAATAACAATTCATTAAATTTTGACAAAAGAGTAAAAACTCTTAAATGATTGTTGTACTATGGTAAAGTACAATCCAATAGATAAAACATTTAGTACAAAGTATATTGCATAGTATGTTGAATATGATCCACTAGAATAGTGCAAAGTAACTTTGAAAATCTATAGAGCTTGTGTATAATGCAAGGGAAATGGGAGTTGTAAATATATAAAACTTTTCCTATCCTCATTGCAAACTAGAATTAAAAATGCAAGGCCATAGCAGTGGGTTGGAGCTATCATAACATCACTATGAGCTTGGAATCAATTATGTTAGATGTGAAGTGGCATGTGTCATTTATACAAATCAAGAGCTTGTATGCTCTACTGATGTTTAAAACATTATGTAATAATGTGAGATTGTAATTCATTTGCAGTAAAGAACTATTTTATGTGTTGAATGTCAATTCATATTATACAAGTGATAAGCAATAGTATTAATGTTTGGAGCAGTAGTAGTTGCACTTAAACTTTAAATGAGTTTGAATAGTTGGACTGATAGAAAACTATATGCATATTTTGATATGTTACTGAGTATGTGTTTGTGCATGCATAGGGTGCAAATTGAAAGTAATAATAAGTGCTAAATAATGGAATGAAATAAACTTAGACAAATCAGATTTTTTTGGTTCAAGAAATTAGATATGGTCTATTTATAAATTATTTTGGATGTAGATTTAAAACATAAAGCAATATAGGTGAACGAAGAGAGTTAGTATCAATTTGACATAAAGCATTAAAAATGGAAATAGAATGTTGTCAAATGGTTATTTGTACTTGCTTAAATGTAAATAGTTAGAGATGATTAATTTTATTCTTGATAAGATATTTTTCTTTTTGAAAGGGTTTTGAATTTTCTTTTATAATGACACATACAACACTATGATAATTGGCCTTATCCATATCTGGTCTTTTTGTTTTATTTAATGTTGTCATCCAAACATGTTCTCTTAAATTGAAAAATATTCTTAAAACTACTCATTATTTTCTTGTCTTTGTGTTATATCTTGTTTGATTATATTTTTGAAATTAATAGTATATGTATCATGGTTTAACACTAAAAATGATTTCAATGAAATAAAGGCTTTCCAATGTATTGTTGGTTGTTAATTCTAAATCAGATATTATAACTTATCTATATGATTGTCATGCCTAATCATCAGTAATTTGGATGGATTGGGCAATGAAGAGGTGAAATTTTGAGATAACTTCTCCTCCACACCTTGAACTTTGGAAAAAATACATGAAACTTGAACAATTAACTTCAAATGAATTGAAACATTGTGAGTGTTATTAATGCAAGGCATGGAGTTATAGTATTGTGGTCAGACATTGTTAATTAACTCTAATTCAAACAAATTGCATTACTTCATACAAATCTTTTTTCTTATTTAAGAATTTAACTCATTCTTTGAATTGGAGGTAAAATAAGAAGAGACATCAAAGGAAAGACAATGACGATGATATGAAGGGTAATTGAATGCCATAAATTCATGCAATCTACTTCTGTAAGGTTCTCATTTTGTTATTAGAGAATCTATCTGCTTGTCAAAACCTTCCAAGAATCTATCTGTGTTCTATAGCTTATAGATAGAGCTCTTGATGGAGTCAATATCCATCCAAATTCAATTGAGGCTATTTAATAGTATATCAACTGAACATTAAAGACCTTTACAAAAATGCATTATATTAATGCACTCAAAGATTTCTAAACCATTTCTATTTCAATATTGTTGTGTTACTTGATAGAAATGTATATTCTTGTTGATTATTCTTAGTAGATTGTGGTAATTATTTAGACTTTGATCAAATATAAAAACTCACAAGTGTCTATTTTGATTGACCATTTTCTGTTATAAATAAACATACAAAACCATAATAATTGAACGTATGTATAATTGACCTTTTGTTTTATTCAATGTCACCATGTGGGTGGTATAGTTACTGTAGACACGTAAAATATACATGCATCTGATCTTGATTCACTAATTTCAATTCATCCTTAATCATCCCTCTACTAACCATTTTAATTGAATAATCTTTATTTGATTAAAATTCATCATATTTCCTCTTTTAATTAAATAAATCAATCATTATTTAATTAAATCATATTTCCCCTTCTAATTAGATAAATCAACTTTATCTAATATTCTCCTCTTAATTAAATATATCATTAAATCATATTCTTCTCTGTAATTAAATAAATCAATTTTATTTAATTAACCTTTAAAGTCATTCCCTTTAAATTAAATAAATTAATCCTTATTTGATTTAAATCTAACATCATTCTCTTTAATTAAATTAATCCAACTTTATTTAAATCCTAAAATCTAAGTCAAAAGTCAAAATCAACTAATCTCAACCTAAATTAGTCAAATCCTGATTAATGCTAATCATAATCACTCCAAACCTCTAGCTTTTGCAACTTGCACAATAAATCAATTTATTTGATTTATCATTTCTTCTATTTTCATTCAAAATGGCATCTTTATGGAATATGCTTCAAATTTGAAATTTCCCCCCAAAAGGGACTTGTCCTCCAACATGACATTAACTCCTCTTACATTGTCTCTTACATGTCTCCAACTTGGCATTTAAGACACTTTCATCTCCCTCCACAAGCCAAGTTTCAAATTTCAAATATCCACCTAATGGCATTAATGTGCTCATTCATCAAAATGTGCTCCACCTCTATCCACTCACATGTTGACAAGTGGCATTTTGTCATTGGTTGATGTTTTATCCCACATCCATCCTATTCTCCATTCTTCAAACCTTTCTCCTTATAAATAGAGGCCTTATCTATTGTATTTGGGGACACAATCTTAGGCATTTTTGAATCCACAATCATCATTTGCATTACATATCATCACATCTTCAAGCACACCCATCATCCAAGATCTTATCAAGGGTTGGGAAAGGGCTACTTTCCACATCAAAGTAGCACCAATCTACTATGGGATAAGTTTGAACATGCTTCACATGCTTTCAATTAATCTCTTTGATATGTTACTACTTTGTTTGCATTTGTTTAGCATGATTCAATATTTCATAGGGATGTTTTATTTGCTTTGTTTGACTAATAATGTTAATAGTTGTTTGTTTTGAGAAAGTGCATAAAAGGCATCCACATTTTGGCACCCACCATGGGCAGATATATAAATTGTTTGTTTCTGTTCACCTCCATTTATTTCATGCATTAGATAGTAAGATAGAGTATCTATTTTTGTTCATGCAATTTCTCTATTTCTATTTACACAATGATTGACTCATGCAATAGACAGGGAGGTGAAATCTTTGCTTTTGTTCATATTTACTCCAAGCTTTTCTTGATTCATGATTTAGATCAAAATGCAAAAGTCTTTGTTCATAAACCTTCAAGCTTTGGCGCACCTTATTGCACTTACACTCACTATAAAAATCTTTGTTGGCGCAGTCTTTTGGAGGACTCAATTAACGCATCAGATTTAAAGTGTGAGGTCTCAAATAGTAGGAATTATTTCGTGGTATATGTGACATACCATTGGGAGTCATCTTAGGCAGTCAATACATTTTTTTGGTGCATCATCAACAAAAATGGATAAACATTTTAATATCACAATGTTATATGATAAGTTATGGTATGTGCAATAAACGTTTTGATATTATGGTTATATTTTGGTGCACTAAATAATGAAATATGACCAGTAATATAGGATTATCTATCGAAAAAATCTATTTTTTTGTTTTCATGTAGTATGATCTGATATGTGGTATGGAGGCTCGAGGTATGGTCTAATATAAGTTATGGTTTGAGTAATATTGGAATCCTTTACTCCAATCTTGGTAATATGTGATATGTCATTCATTATATTGCTGACTGAAGTGCTTATATATGTCATTTTACATCGAATGAAGTGTGAAGAGATTTATCTCAAGTAATATGCGGTCTATGTCGATGATATTTGAATCTTTGTATTGACATTATGATTACTTAAGATATAGAAGTGTGGTACTGTCGAAGTACTCTTCTCCAAATCGACAACAACAAGATCATTTAGGACTACAAATAATACTTGTTTGGTGGCGGTTGACTCTTTCAACAATACCTAGCTTCTACAGAAGCTTTGCCCTTGCGGATCCCTTGACCAATAGCTCCTAAAAGTTTTGCAAACCTTTAATTTTTTTGGACAGCGATTCAATCTTTTTTGACTCTAGGAGGCAAACTCTCAGAAAACTAATTTCAACGTTTTTCCAAGGAATCTATGGTGCACTATATAGCTTTTGGTGACGTATTGATGGTATTACTGAAAGATGGCTCTTTTCTCGTCTTCATGCAATAACTTCTGAAAATATGATTGTTGCACATTAATGGAGATTTTATGGATGTTCACATCAATTTAAAGCATTATAATGATGGTCCTATGCTATAGATATTTTTTTTATTGCAATTCACAGGCGCAGTAGCTTAGACTAAAGTAGGATACGTTTAACCTTTTGTTATGTTTCATAGTTTTTGAAAAAGATGCCAAGCACAATAGAATGTTAGTAACTGCAGTCCTAGGCACTTTTTCATGAATAAAAGGCTTGTTTGTTTTTAATCTTTCTGTGGTGTGCAGCTCATCTCTGCCAACGACAAGAAGTGCCATTATTTTTCTTTTTCTTTTAATTTTTTTTTGCTTGAATTTCAAAACTGACTTCTAATTCCATTTACTTGAATTTTACTACATGCATTGAATAACTGATACAAGTGCTTTGGTGTTAGGTTTGATCATGATTGTAGTCGATTGGATTTAACATACTAAAATATGCTAAATATGACTATGTGAAGTGACACTCTTTCATAGAGTTAAACAAAAAAAAGGGTTTATAATCTTCCAATCAACTTATTTACATTGCTTGAATTAACACATTCCTTTTCATTAATGGTAGTTGGTATTCATTGCAGAATAAGTTTAATTCCTGTCGTTCAACCTAACATAAAATAAACCTTGTGCAGATCTTTGTTTTTATTGGCATACACTTGAAGCTTTGGCCAATCAACATATTTCTTGAGGCGATTATAAAGATTTTTATTGACAAAAGACAAATCTAGTGAGATTTTGCAGATCTAGAAAAGCTTATCTATGCAGATCAATGTCGTTGTGGAAAGAAACTATGCATTTAATTTGATTGCAATTACTATGCTATTTGTTTATGAAAATGAGATCCAAGCTTGATATGATGGGTTTTTGATGTGGCAATTTGGCCACCATACTTTACAACTGGAAAAGGGAAAAATCAATTTCTATTTGAATTTAAATAAATTTGTTGATCTATGATTGATTTTGTTTTGCTAACTTAAAGTTGTTGGGTGTAGATTGCTAAGGTGGAGTCTATCAATCAGTTCTTCATGCTTAACTATAAATTTGATCTACTTCTCATCAAGGCAGATAAATCTAGATGGTTTTGAGTTCAAGCATTGGGCATATGAACTTAAAAAAAAAGAATTTTTAAATAATTATTGTAAAAGCTTAGAGCATCTGATTCCTACTTTTGTTTTCTGTTTTAGGCCAACTAGATCAGTTTGGGTTTAAAATCAATCATTTTTTTGATTTTTTTCAAAGTTGGACTAAAAATTGAACATCAAAAACTTACTAGACATTTGCTTTGTGGGATAAAACTAAACAGTCAACTTCACACTTTGTCTTGGTGCTTTAAAAAGAACTCAATCTTGCTTTTGGAATTTAAAATGAACATGTGCATTTGGTGTTTTTCAATCTTTAATATCATTTAAAAAGGCATATGCACTTCTCTCACACTTCACAATGATCTTGAGAATTAAAATTCTTTTTGTGATATTAAGTTGTCAAAAATATTGCCTCCACATTTCGATTTGGGTTTAAAATTGACAAAGCTTGCTAGTGTGAGTTGGGTATATCTCATGTGTTCTCTCTTTGTTCACACAAACAAAAGATTGATTGAACTACAAATGTGCTTGCTTGCTTTTGTTTATCCTTAGAGGGCTTGCTTGGTGGGAAAAAGTAATCACCTCAGGGAACGACCCAACCGGGAACACACTAAATCCAAGTGACTTCCACCCGGTATATAAGTGTGGGTACTTGAGGAGAGTTCAAGTATCACGAGGATTGTTCTGACAAGAAGGGAAACAATGGTCTCTTGCCATATGGATGATCCCCCACGAACGAAATGCCTATACTAGAACCTTTTGTTGAGAATCCCAAATCCTTATCTATTTGTTGGTGCAAGAACAGTCATTCTAAAGCCACCCCATATTCTTATGGTTCTTTAGTAGAGATGATAAGTATGCCATGGGAGATTCATTGGTACTGAAGCTTGGCTGACCCGAGAAGTGAGTGCACTATAAGGGGGAGCCTATGTGGTCAAGCTTCTAATCATCCACTAAGAATAGCGTAGTTGGATTTATCCAATTGGGAACTCAACAAATATTGTCTCATTCTATCCTAGGGCTTGTGCAATTTTTGAGTTAGTTACACACTTTGCTTGGATCCTAAACATTGAAATACAAACATTCAACAAGGAAATCAAATTTCAAACCCTTTAGGAGGAGAAAATATCTTTCAAAATTCTAAGTGTTATTGCTTGCCCTAGGGATTCTATCCTTAGAGGCTTCTGAGTATTTGGATTTATGTCTCAATTTTCTCTTACTAAAGTCAACATTAGGGAACTATTGCCTTGATCTTCTTGATTTCCACATAATGGACCTTGTGGGATGAGAAGAAATTGGGACATTAGACATTTAGTTTGAAAATATAATCAAGAGAGTGTTTGTGGTAAAAAGAACTCATTAAGAAAAGTTAAGAACAATTGAACCCCACACATGTGCTCGTCTATCTTTTGGTCATATGATTTTCCATGCAAAAAATGATCTTTTGTTTTGAAGTACTCTTAGGAAAAAGCATGTTCTTCAAAACCTTGGTCTTGTAAACAAGTCCCTCTTAGGCTCATTTAGGATCAAAACAACCAATCATTTCATCCATCTCAAACACCAATCAAATCCCATCTTAATCAAACAACTTTTGAACCATTGGAAAAATCATTCATACTAGACTTTTGGTAAAATCCTTCAAATCAACATCAAAATCTCCTTGTTTGGCTAAGTGTGTGTGGATGAATCCTTCCTCATACATCTAGTTAAATTGTCATCCTTGTGGAAAAAATTATTTCAAGATAACATCTAACATCTTGGGGTTTATAAGTCCATTATCCAAATTAAATCAAATCCAATCTAAATAAAAAATTCAAAGTCCTAAAGTCTAGTATTCCTCCAAGGGTCCTAAAAGTTCAACACCCATATCATTCACCCCTTTCATCCCTCATCTCATCATTGGTCCTAAATCCCTTAGATGTCAACAAGGTCAAAACACAAGAAGAACGTGGAATATAAACCTGATTCATACATCATGAGCAGTCTAAACCAACCAAACTATCAAAGCCTTACAATGCCAATTAGCTATCAAAACTCACATTTATACAATCCATACATGGGATCATTATCTCCTACAAACCTCAATGGTACAACAAATGTGATCATGTCCAATTTAAATTTTGGAACACCTTTCCCTATGGTAGATTTAAATCAAAGTCCAAACCTACAAATCTATCAACCAAACAATCAATGCAAGAGTCTTCAACAAAAAAACATTATCCCACCAAATCCATACATGCCAAATGTGAATATTCCAAGTACAAGTTTACCAAACATGAAAATTTTGAATCCACACTTGGTAAAATTTGGGATAGATATGTTTGTGAATCATACAAATGTTGTTCAAAGTTCAAACAAAATGATAACAACTCCATGTATTGATCCAAGTCAAGGTAACACCATGCAAAATCAAAGTTACCTAAATCAAGGCAATATGATTCCCAACCACAACAGTGTTCAATTTAAACCTATAGTGCCAAATCTAAACATCATACCAAATCATAACATTGTCCAAAATCAATTTGTCCATGATCCCATGCAAACACCACAAGTATACATTCCAAATATGCTTGAACAAAAATCAAATCAACTATATCAAGGGTGTAAAGATAAAAATAAAGATAAAATTTGGTGAGATAAAATTGCTTCACTTGCCAAAAAAATTGACTCATTGCACCAAGAGACATCTCCATCCCAAAATCAATACACTCTTCCATTGCTTAAACCATGTCATCAAAACATTGAGTTGTTTCCACAACCACATCAAGAACAATATCTCCAATGTCAAGAGGTTGGATATAAAGATCAACAACATCAACAACAAACCTAGTCACCACATCTCAAAGATCAATCACCACATCTCCAAGATCAATCACAACAAGAATCACCTCAACAAGCACAAATCTCACAAGAGCAAAAATGCGAATACACTCTTTTTGGAGATCCACTTGAATTAGTGGTAAGAAAGATACTCGATGTAAAACTCATTGCTCTTCCAAAAGTAAGTGCTTTCAACTCTGTCCTAGAATTCCCTTGGAATAGGGGTAGATCTTATTGTGAGTATCATAGAGAAAATCTTCATGAAACATCAAATTGTATTCAACTCAAAAATATCATCCAAGACTTTATTGATCAAAAAATAATAATTGTTGAGGACAATGATTAGGATTTAACCACTAGGGATAGCAGTGACAATCCCTCCACCACAATTGTTGAAAACAATGATCAAGATCTATTCATAAATGAGCACCTTGAAGATGTTTCTACCTCATCTAATGATCAAATCAACATGTATCAAGAGTCACTTTTCAATCATGATCAAAGTCCACCAATGATACCCAACAATGATTAAATTCAAGAAATGTTAACATCATTTGATCCTATGGTTGAAAACATTGACAACCTCTCCACCACAATTGCTGAAAACAATGATCAAGATCTATCCATCAATGAGCACCTTGAAGATGTTTCCACCTCCTCCAACAATCAAATCAACATACATCAAGAGTCACTTTTTAGTCATGATCAAGACCCCTCAAACAATGATCTATTTCGAGTGTTAGAATTATTTGATCTTATTGACATAATCCACGATCCATCAACCAATGATAATGTTTAAAATGTCTCTACATCACCTAATGAGTTAGAGAACATCAAAAATTTATTCCAAAGCATGATCAACATCTTTCACCAAAGTCTAGCAATGGTCCTTTCCAAGCCATATTGACATCCTTTGACCTCATGGTTATAGATACTAAAGGGATCCTCAAATCAACATTTGATCCAATTCCATCAAAGCTTAAGAGGATATTGAGCCACTTCCCAATCCTAATGAAGATATCCAAGAAACCTTTATAAGCAATCCATCCTTTGAAACTGACCCATGTCAAGAACTTGATCTAAAGCATGTCAAAAGCAATTTTGAAATTATTCAAGATTAAGAATTTTTATATCCAAGATACTACAATGATTTAATGGACACTCTCCTATCTATACAAGATATCACAAATGGTGATCATATCCATATAGCACATACTCCTCCATCTACCCATGAGATGCTTTCTTTGGATGGACATATAGATGATCTTCATTCAAAACAAGAGTCTCATACTCTTGATATCATTACCAAGGAACAAGAGTTTCCTACTCTTAACATTTATACACATGATCAAGATATAGAAAAATCTGGAGACATTTGAAATGGGTCATGAAGAAGGCTCCTACAAAAGTTGTGAATCAGAAACATCCTATGAAGGCCTATAAAAAATGAATCACGAGGGAGAATTTTACATGGACAGTGAATCATCAACACCTCTTGAAGAAGCATTAAGATTTGATATTTCATAAGATCAAGCCAAATATATCAATCATGAAGTTATCCCACACAAGGAGGGTCCTATCACTTATAAACTTGGATCACTTACCTTTTTTAGGGCAAGTTATCTTATCAATGAAGAAGCTATCACCTTTGAAGATCCATGAAAAAGCAGAGAAAGAGTAGAACCTTATTTCCAAGGTAAATCATATCCTATTGCAAATAAAATGTTTCAACAGATGAATTATCAAGGCAGGGGATTAGGCCTACATGAACAAGGTATCCTAGAACTAGTGTAGATAATTGGAAATCCTAAGCATCAAGGTCTTGGTTATTCGACAATGAATGGATCTAAAGATATCAATGATACCTCTATAATACTGGGGGAAATTTTATCTAGTGCAAACATCAACATAGGGAGCATGAAGAATCCTTATGATAAAATTGGTGCCAATACTACAACCAGCCACGTCATGAATCTTCATCCACCTATCACCCCATCCATGAATTGGGACCAACATTAAAAGGGAGATTTGAATCAAAGCACGAAGAACATTATCAAAGAAAAAGAAGTTGGGAAGCATAATGGAAAAATAAAATACACATGGATACCAAAAAAAAAAAAAAGATTATCCCTATCAAACTCCATTAGTCAAAGAAACTATGGGGCAAAATAAAAAAGGGAAAAGAATCCATCAAAGATGTCCACAAAGGAAAAAGTAGGCTTTTCAAGCAATGCACAAAGTATATCAAGAAGTTGGTCCTAATTCTATGTACACTTTTGTATCCACCCATTATTGCTCATCTTCCCAAGTTTGGAGAATCAAAGGTTCCAAACTATCAACCAATCCATCTCCTATTCCTAAACACATAACACCCTCCACACCTCCACGCATGATATCCAATTCTTACATTGACCATGTATTGGCATCCACCCTTCATCATAAAGATTCAGAAGGCATCCTATTGTGATATGTGCACAAAGACAAAGTTAACTCCGATATCAACACAACAGATCAGGAATCTCAAAAGTTGCATTCAAGTGCACGTATCTTAGAAAAGCAACTTCTTCAAGTAGGATATTGATGACACAGTATGACAAAAGCATCTACATCAACACCACCAGGTGGTTCAACATGAGCTTAAAAATATTTCACAGAGAAAAAAAAATAAAAATGAAAATCCAAAAAAATTAGAAAAAGGATTGAAAACAATAAAGAAAAAAAATTGCCCTCCAGTGAAAACTACTATGGTGGTGCTTTAGGCAGGCACCATGATGAAAACTTGGAAAACAAGCATCATGTGTAGAATCGAGCATCTACGTGTGCCACTTCAGGTGGAAGCATCTCATCCCATCCATAATAAATCCAACATTCCATTCATCTTATCCATAATAAATCCATTCATCCATAAACCATTAATCCAATCTATTTTCATCCATCTACATCCATCTTCCTACATTATCTTGATCTTGGAAAAGTTTGGGGCACACTTTACACTTGCTTATGGTAAACATCTTGACATGGCTCATTTTCATTGATCTTATCGTACCCAACATTTTCTAAGCCCTGAATCATTATCCACTAAAGCATTCCTTTGTTTGAACACCTTATCTTATCACAAGATAATCCTTGGCATCCTTTGCGTGCTTACCATATACATCCATCCATACACCTATCCAAGCATCCACCCATGGCATTCCACACATTGCTGGACACTGGGGGAAGATATTTACATCTTGCTTTGGGAATAAATCTTGATTTATATCCTCCAACTTATGTGGTGATCTGAACATTGGAAAACGTAAAATAAAATTGGTCAAGCATTTGTGATCCAAAATCCAAATCACTAGCTCATGGCATATTTTTGATAGGAAGATGATCCTTATCAAGCTTTATCTTTCATCGAACATCAATCCAAACAATCAATACCAGTTGCATGTAGCGTGTTCCTCAACATCACATCAAAGCAGTCAAACAAATTTTATTCCAAAATCAAGCTCCAAAATCATGATCAATCAAATCCAATCACTCATCATCTTGGGATATCCTTCCCTATCCTTGTGTTGCTTAATGCTATCCTCACATTGTTGTGTATCCTCAACAATGTTATCATCATCAATCCTGATCAATCAAATCCAATCAATCCCTCATCATCTTGGGATATCCATCCTAATCCTCGTGTTGCTTAACACTATCCTTGCATTATTGTGTATCCTCAACAATGTTATCATCATCAATCCATTGATCCGATGAATCAAATTTAGCTTGGTTTTCAACAAAATCCCAAAACAGATCACTGGTATCATCAGACACGTCCATATCCAAATCGTCAAAATCATGAGAAAATCCAAAAACATCCAAAACATATCAAAATATCAAAACATAAAAAAAATAGAAAACATCAAAAACATGGTATCTGAACTACATCGTCTCTGAGCTTAAACGTAGGCAAGGCTAATCTTTGATCAGCCCTCGAGACACAAAATCCAAAAACATTCAAAAAAACAAAAACACAAAAAAAATTCAAAAAACATAAAATCCAAAAACATTCGTAAAATCTCATAAAACACCAAAAACATTTGAAAATTTTGAAAATCAAAACATTTGTAAAATATCGAAAAAACCCGAAAACAACCTCAAAACATTTTTAAAAAATAAAAAAATCCATTCATCTCATTTCACTTCACCCGGAATAAACATCCGCTCATAATAAATCAATTGTCACCTTCATCCTTTGGCAACACAAACAAAAACAATCACAACAATCAACAAAAGAAAACTTCAAATGCAAAATCAAAATGGAAACAACAAACTTTTAAATGCAAAATCAAACTCTTGAACATTCACAAACATGTCAATCAACCTTATATCAATATCCTTTCGAACAACCTATCAACTTGCGACCATCCACTAACATGTCCTAGGATGCATCCTTCCTACAATGGGCATTATCTTTGGCAAATCACTTTGGATACTTATCCTAAACAAAACACATCCCCTTGGCTGGTGATATGAAGAACATTGACTTGTTTGTGTATTTGATCTTTTCTTTGATTTATCTTATTGTGCTCACTCCAATGACCTCTCGATGATGTCCAAACAAAGATATTTATAAAGAAAGGAATGGGTAAACGATCATTATCTTTTATCTATTGTTCTTGTTGGATATTCTTGTAATATAACTTGGTCATGCGTGCTTTGTTTGGTTTGTAGGGAAGGTGTTTTAAGTGTCTTGTTGACCACATAGGAAGGCTTTCCTTTCTATGTTTTTGTCTAAGATGTTTGGAATATATGAACTACATTCTGAATGAGGTTTCGTATTCCAAGTGTGAACAAGAGTACTCCTATTTGATTGTTGAGTCAAATTCCATCACACTAGGTGCAATGCTATCTTGGTTCTTTATACCTTGATGCATCGTGCCTATGTGTGTTATCAAACATAAGGTCAATAGCTCTTTTAAAATCCTAATTTCTGATAAGAAAATCATCATCATCATCATCATTGTCATCTCTAATAAAGTCTCGTGGATCATGGACTTGTTGGATCCTCTTGTCATCATCTCTTTTCTTCTTTCTTCTCTCCATGCTAACATGGTGTCATGATGGTTGATCAAACATCACCAGTGCATCCATCCTGCATCCACAAATCATTAGCATACTTAAATCTCATAATCATAGCATATCGCATCATCCATCTCATCCATCTCACATGCATTGCATTAAAATTTAAGTGTTTAGGATAATATATATTGGTTATTCTAAGCATCTTAAAACCATCTCATTTGCATCATCATCATAACCATCCATACGTCCATCTTGAACCCCTTTGTCACGAGATCAACCCTCAAGTCAAACTTTTTGCTTGATCTCTCGAGGGGGCAATGTACCAATATACTTCTTTTTGTTGGAGCATCAGAAAAAAATAGATTTTTTTTGACTTTTGATCTCATCAAGGTTATTCTTTGAACCAATGTAGCAGCTGCATTGCTTCAAAGAGGGGAAAAATGTAGACACATAAAATATACATGCATCTGATCTTGATTCACTAATTTCAATTCATCCTTAATCATCCCTCTACTAACCATTTTAATCGAATAATCTTTATCTGATTAAAATTCATCATATTTCTTCTTTTAATTAAATAAATCAATCTTTATTTAATTAAATCATATTTCCCTTTCTAATTAGATAAATTAACTTTATCTAATATTCTCCTCTTAATTAAATATATCATTAAATCATATTCTTCTATGTAATTAAATAAATCAATTTTATTTAATTAACCTCTAAAGTCATTCCCTTTAAATTAAATAAATTAATCCTTATTTGATTTAAATCTAACATCATTCTCTTTAATTAAATAAATCTAACTTTATTTAATCTCAAAATTCATATTCCTCTCATGATTTATTTAAATCCTAAAATCTAAGTCAAAAGTCAAAATCAACTAATCTCAACCTAAATTAGTCAAATCCTGATTAATGCTAATCATAATCACTCCAAACCTCTAGCTTTTGCAACTTGCACAATAAATCAATTTATTTGATTTATCATTTCTTCTATTTTCATTCAAAATGGCATCTTTATGGAATATGCTTCAAATTTGAAATTTCCCCCCAAAAGGGACTTGTCCTCCAACATGACATTAACTCCTCTTACATTGTCTCTTACATGTCTCCAACTTGGCATTTAAGACACTTTCATCTCCCTCCACAAGCCAAGTTTCAAATTTCAAATATCCACCTAATGGCATTAATGTGCACATTCATCAAAATGTTCTCCACCTCTATCCACTCACATGTTGACAAGTGGCATTTTGTCATTGGTTGATGTTTTATCCCACATCCATCCTATTCTCTATTTTTCAAACCTTTCTCCTTATAAATAGGGGACTTATCTATTGTATTTGGGGACACAATCTTAGGAATTTTTTAATCCACAATCATCATTTGCATCACATCTCATCACATCTTCAAGCACATCCATCATCCAAGAGTTTATCAAGGGTTGGGAAAGGGCTACATTCCACATCAAATAGCACAAACCCACTATGGGATAGGTTTGAACATGTTTCACATGCTTTCAATTAATCTCTTTGATATGTTACTACTTTGTTTGCATTTGTTTAGTATGATTCAATATTTCATAGGGATGTTTTATTTGCTTTGTTTGACTAATAATGTTAATAGTTGTTTGTTTTGAGCACGTGCAGAAAAGGCATCCACAGTTACTGTATGAAAATTTCATTGATGGTGGTAGTAATCCAAATGTATTTGCTATGTATAACTTACTTTTTGTTTTATTTAATGTCACCATGTGGGTGGTAGAGTTACTGTATGTGAATTTCATTGATGGTAGTGGTAATCCAAATGTATTTGTGATGAGGGCTACATCGCTCGAAACCCACACAAAATACAACAATAGATACCAATACATAAGATGCGAGACAAAAAATAACTCGCTTCCAATTATTTTTAGAAAATGAAGTTACATATTCAAAACTTACAATGCTACAGCCTCATGGGCTTGATTCATTACAACAAAATCAACTCTGAAAGAAATCTATTATTTGAAGCCACAATTTGCACTAATGGAGCCACCTTCTACAACCCCCACTTAACCCTTTTATTTTACCCAATAACCACCCTAGAATGTTCTAGAAAGTGTAACTTTCCCTTTTGTTTTGGTGCCAAAAGTCTCGCTATTTGATTTCTTTCCTAGGAAGATATTTTAATGAAATTCACTTTTTAGAGGGGCAACTTCTCGGGGCCATAACTTTTGATTTGGGTGTCCGATTTGCTATTATAATATATCATTGGAAAACTCTTGAAGAGATCTAAAACATGAAAACATTAGAGATCGTTTCATCCACTTTCGAGATGTTTCGGGGATTCTAAGGTTTTTAAATTTGAATTTGAAGTTGCATTGGAGAAATTTCTTGGGATAAAAACTTTAATATCTCCCAAACTGTATATGGTATTGAGATGATTCTACTTCCGTCAGAAATATTTTTCAGTTTTGCTCCTTGGGGTAAATTTTTAGGTCCATACAAGCCCATTTAGGCCAGCTTACTAAAAATAGTAAGTGACCATTTTTTAGCTTTTCTGACTTTTGACTGCCTTACATAAGTGCCATCATGGGACTCAAAACAACTAAAGAAAAATAAGGAAACACATTTTTTTGAGTGATGCAAGATTTCCCTACACCACTAGATGCTCCTACATTAGACACCGAGGGTAATTTGAAAAGTGAGTCACTTCTCAGGAGTTAGAGGGAAACCAAGATGGTTAACCTTAGCCTTATAAGACCATGATGAATCTTCAACATGCCTTCCTTTCCATTTAACCAAATATTCTTCATACTGCTTGTTTCTTGTACTTCTGCCCACACGATTATCCAAGATTTCTTCTATCTCTTCCTTCTTTGAAGTAGGTGCTAGAATTTTCCATTGTTCTTTTATCGACCCATCCTCTATATCACCTTCATGATACTCTGTCAAATCAACATTGTTGAACATAGGAGAAATGTTTATTCCACTAGGAAACTCTACCTCATAAGCATTTCCTGAATCATGCTTCTTTAAGATCTTGCATGGTCCAAATTTCTTCATTTTCAACTTGTTATAAGTTCCCATTGGGAACCTTTCTTTCCTCAGGTGAACCATGACATCATCGCCAACCTAAAATTACTTAAATCTCCTTTTTTGATCATCCTTAGCTTTGTATTGAGAATTCATCTTATTGATGTGATTTCTTACCTCTTCATGCAAGTTCTTTAGGTGCTCTACAAAATATTCAGCCTTAACACTACTCTTTTCTCCTTTTTCCATCTTCCTCAACTCAAAAACATTCCTCAGATTACTCCCATATATAATCTGGAATGGGGATTTACTAGTACTCATGTTGACAGAATTGTTGTAAGCAAAATTTTTCCTATGGTATAATCAAATCCCATCCCTTGGGCTTATATCCTACTAAGCATCTTAGCAGGTTACCCAAACTCCTATTCACCACCTCTATTTGTCCATCAATCTATGGATGGTGCACAAAAATAAACTTCAAATCTGTCTTCAACTTCTTCCATAATATCCTCCAAAAAAACCAAAAAAATTGGTATCTCTGTCTAAAACTATACTCTTCGATAGACCATGTAGTCTCACCACCTCTCTGAAAAACAACTCCACAATATGAAAATCACTAGTCTTATGACATGGAATGAAATGTGCCATATTTGAAAATCTATCCACCACCAAAAATATGGTGCCCTCTCTATGTCTTTGGTAAGCCAAGGAAAAAATCCATGCTAATATCCTCCCATAGCCTCTCAGGTACAGGTAATGGTTGATAAAATCCAGTATTCTAACTTGTTCCTTTCACCATCTGACATACTCTGCAACTATGTACAAACTTCTTCACATCTTGTTGTAACTATGATTAGTAATAATTCTCACTAACAAGAGCAATGGTCTTATCTTGATTGAAATAGCTAGCCAATCCCCCACTATGCTTCTCCTTGATTAGATTCTCTCATAGAACTCCCTGGAATGCACAATTGGCTTCCTCTAAACAACATCCCATCTTGGATTAAGAAATCCAACCATCTTGTCCTATCTAATGTAATTGGTTCCAAACTAGCCTTCCAAGCTTCTACAAAGTTTGGATCTTCAAGATACAAACTCTTGATTTCATTAAACCCAACAACCTCTATATTCATCTCTATCAACAAATTTTGCATTCTACTCAAGGCATTTGCAACTCTATTTGACCTTCCACTCCTATGCTTCAAAAAAATGTATAACTTGTTGGTAAGAGACACTGCAATTGCTTTTAGGTATTGTCATTGATGGAAACCCTATTCGGTAAATAGATCCACATGTCATCATTCACTCCTACTAGTAGATAGATTGAGGACAGTCCAGAAGAATAGAGCATTCGACAGTTTTGTGATCATTGATTCACTTGTAGATTTTTGGTTATCATTTTGAGTTGCGAATCTCATGGAAGGTTTTTTAATGTATTTCGTGTGTTAGCCGGAAATCTTAGTGCCTCATACCAAGTTATGTGTAAGTTTGGTGATCCGGTTGATATCTTTCTGTTTATCAATATTTTGTGGCCGACTCAGTTGATATAATGTGTTGTGGATATTCGAGGAATGTTTATTTGAATATTTTTGTGTTTGATCATTTTGTTTTGGGTCCAAGCTAAGTTGTGGATGACCGTTATGGATGCACATTGGATATTATTTATGATTTGATCTGACAATTGCAAATATTTTATAAGTTTCATTGAGGCCGACTTATTGCGACTAAATCATTTGTTGTGGATATATATAAGTGATCAGTTATATCATTTTGTGTGTGTGTAAGAAGTGTAGAAGTGTGTTGCGATTATTAGAAGGGTGATTAAGCGATTATGCACAATTTCACTTGTGCATGAAATATTTTGTAGTGCGAGTTTTTGCAGAGTAGAGCAGAAGTGCATAATCAGTCAAAAGGATAGAAGATCAACTACAGAGCTTAACTTGAACTGTAATCAAGCATTTGTAGATGCTAATCTCCCAGTTCATTCTCTTGGATCTAATCCAAATCATTATAAGGTAGTGTACCTCACTGTTTTGAGTAGTGAGCTCTAGGCAGTGTGCCTTAATGTAATTGCATTCCCATTTTGTAATCTTTCTTTTGGGTATACTCAAATTATATTGTGGATTGGCCATCCACTATGGTTTTTCCCCTAATAGGCTTGCCACGTAAAAATCCTGGTGTTATGGTGTTGTGATTATTTGCTTTCTTTTCTTGCATATTTCTTTTGTTGAATGCTTAAGCGAGTTAAAGATCAGAATAATAAATTTAATTTTGCACAACAATGATTCACCCTCCTCTTAGTGTTGCTTGTTTCCAACAATTGGTATTAGAGCTAGTTCCTCGAAAGAAGTCTAATAGCTTGGGGAGATCTTGGAAGGTGTTTTTCAATGGATACAAGTAGTCTTCAACAACAACTTATGGTGGCCCTGGATGATCTTGACCAATCAAAGTCTGAGAACCGGGAACTGCAAGAAAATATTGAGAGTGCATAAAAATTCATTCAGTCATTGAAAGACAAAATCAATGAATCAAGGGAGAAAAGAAAGGAATTGTGTGATCAGGTTAAGCAAAAGAATAGAAGCATGGAAGATGAACAACTCAATCATGCCTTGAAGGAGAAAACAAAAGAATGTGAAAATTTTTCCAGACAAAATGCTGCCCTGAAGTGTGAGATGGAATCTATCATGATGAAAATGACCAAGGAGATTGCAGATAGAAAGAAGAATGAAGAAAAACTTGCACAATCCTTGAAAGAAAAAATTGAACAATGTAGCCGATTGGACAATGAACTGGAGCAATCTAAAAACAATGAGGAAGTGCTTGAAAAATAGCTTGATGATCTCAGAAATGAGCTTACTGCAACAAATGAGTACAAGGAGAAATTCAAAGCAAGCTCAGCCAAACTTGATGGAATAATCATAGGACAAAGGATTGATGGTGATAGGTGAGTTCTTGGATATGAAGGAGAAAGTTTTGAATCTGGACAAAGGAAATCTTGACAAGGGAGATTCAGGAAAGGAAATCAGATGAATGGAGCTAGAAGGAATCCGGTAAGACAACCAAATGCTCAAAGATTCAATGGCTACTCAGTGTAGGAGCAAGATGAACACAAGTGGACCTTCATTCTTAGGTCAGTGCTTTAATTGCTATAAGTATGGTCATAAGTCAAGTGAATGCAGAGTTGTGATGAATAACTTTCATAGAGATGTTAGATGCTATGCATGCAATAGATTTGGGCATATTGCTAACCAATGCAAATCAGGACAAAATTAGTGGAACAATTGGCCTGGACAGAGAAATGTTGTGTGTTACAACTACAATAAATTTGGCCACACTGCTAAATTCTGTTGGAACAGAAGAGGTCTGGTAAAACAGAATGACCTAGAGGATTTTTTGTCAATTTTGAAATTCTCCATTTTCTCTAGTTTTGGTATCATTAGAAAGTGCTCGAGATCTTGACTCTAACGCAACTTGAATGGAGTCAATTAGAGTCTCGAAGCTCAAGATATATATGGTCAAACCTCTGGTCAACTCTCAGAACTAGGCTAGGAAAAAAAAGGGAAAAAAAATCAAAGTCGTCAAAATCGGTCAAAGTCAACACCATTGCAAAGTGCTCATCATCTCGATTCCAGTAGAGTTAGTTTCATGGAAAAAGAGTCCGTATGGTGAAGTTATGGAAGGTCAAAGATTGGGTCAAAGTTGCAATGATGACGTCAGTGCCCAGTCAGCACCCAGTCAGCTCCTGACACCCGATGACATATCACCCCTCCACACGGCAGGCCATTATTGACACAAGTGGCAGTTATTACTTTTAAATAAAAAAAAATAAAAAATAATACATATATAATATGGGTCCCACCCATACCATGGAGAGCGACCCACATTAAGTGGGGCACTACCCATACCATGGGGAGGCGGCCCATATTAAGTGGGGTGCTACCCATGTGGGTGGGAGATCCTCTTTAAGGGGGATTTGATATTTATTTTTTAAAACAAACTTGCCTAATTCAAAACACAGCCCTATACATAGAGATAAAATAACATCAAAAATACCCTATGGAGAAATAAAATCTCCTAAATAAAAGGAGAATCTTATTTGTAAAGCCTCGGATAAATATAAAGGGCTAAATAAAAATAATATTGGATATATTATCCTTCCGGGAGATGTGAAAAGTGGGATTTTTTTAAAATTTGCACTATGTAAGGGAGATTTGGTAGTTAATTGGTTTTACACCAATTTTGGTAATTTTGGGCTATAAAAGGAGGTGAGAAAGGTGAGAGAAGTCAAGTGATTTTGGAAGAATTTTGCAAGTGTGAGAGATTGTTTTCCTTGGAGAAATTATTGTATTTTCGTGCTTTTGGAGAAGCTTGTTTCCACTCACATTGGAAGTGCATTTGTAAATTTCTTTGTAAACCAAGGGGAGGTTCTGCCAACGAATGTAACTGAATTTCTGGAGGAATAATTGGATCGGTCCACTCATTGGAGAGGGGCCCAGAGACGTAGTCACTTTAAACAACGAACTCCGTTATCAATCTTAGTTTGCACTCTCTTTATCTCTCATTTTGTTCTTTCTTTAATTACTTTGTAATTCTATTATTTAAATTATGTTTGTGTGTTTAATTATAATTAAGCACTTTTGGTTTGTAATTGTTAATGTAAGCATTCCAAGCAATTGTCATATATCCTTAAAACAGATCAAATTGGTATCAGAGCCGTGTTTTGAATAGTATTGCAAATTTGAATGCTTACACGCTCGAAGCTTCAACAAGGCAAAGGCAAACTTGAAGTATACAATCCTGATATCAACAAACAAAGGACTTCACCAACAATGGATGAAACTGAAGCTGGGAAAAGCATCGAGAAAGAGCTTGATGATAAGTCTTTCCAGCGAGTCTTCCTCGAAATGAAGGCTATGGTGGAAGAGTTGTATGTGGAAAAGAAGAAGCACGAAAAGGGAGATTTGTCGAAGCAAGAAAAGAAGGAAGATCGAAAGGACAAAGGAGGAAAAGATTCAGAAGCTCCATCTCCTCCATCTTCCCCTTCTTCTTCTTCCTCTTCTACTATTGTTAATCCTTTCAAAAGAAAGTCTAAGCCTATTATTAAACTTGATGTAAAATTTGAATTGCCCAAGTATTGTGGTGAGTTAAATGCCAAAAAGTTAGATGATTAGATCCAACAAGTAGAAGTGTATTGTAGGATTCAAGGCCTCACAGAAGATGCTTCTATGATCCAGTTAGCAACTCTTCGGTTGGGAGGTACAACTCTCACCTAGTGGGAGAGTAGGACTCAGGAGGAAATTGCTCGCCATGGTAAGGTCAATATGACTTGGATGGAATTTATTGCTGCCCTTAAAAAATAGTTTTATCCTTTAGGTTATATGCAACAATTAACCATGAATTGGAAAACCTTTAGGCAAGGTAAGGGTATGTCTGTCCAAGATTACACTCATGAGTTTAGAAAATGGGCTATTGCTTTAAATGTTCCATTGTATACTTAGGATACATTACTCAAGTACATAGGTGGTTTGCATTCTTACCTAAGACATACTATTCTAATGTTGAGTCCTAATAATTTGGATGAAGTGTCAATCCAAGCCACTCATTTAGAGTCAAGGGGTAAGAATACTTTCAGTGATAATTTCTCAAAGAAACCATCTAAGTTTGAGGGTGATGCAGAGGGTCAGGGATCTTGAAAGAAACTCCAAGTTACCAGACTAACAATGGTTCACTCACAACCTTTCAACTAGACACCAACCTGAAGATAAGGCCTCAACTTTGCATTCATAACTTATTTGCTTCCCTTGTGGTTCCAAACCACTGAAATGATCTCAAAGGACTTAACCTAACTTGACTCAAATGGTTTTCAAGCCCTAACCCTTTGTTTTGAACAAAACTCACCTTTGCTCCTCAACTAGCCTTCTAGCCCTATTAGGCCTTTGGCGATGGATTCTTGACTTCTTCCTCAAACTTTGCAAATGAACCTCAAATCTAATGGTTGTTTCAGGTGTGGTTTGTGATGACAAACATCATGTCAACTCCTTGGCATCACTTGTTTCAGACAATCTTTCTTCAAACCCTGCTGTTTCCTCAAAACTAGGCCAATTTAGCCCTATTTTCCAAAGCAACCCCTCTTCAAAGTTGTCCCCTGACCTTGAAACTCTCAACAGTCTTCCAAAACATTCCCAAACCAAATATTTTCAGACTTTTAATCTTCCATGTTACCCTTAACATGCCCAAATACAAAACCCTCCCTAAATTGGCTTAAAACTAGGGCTTCTTGCTTCTAGGGTTTCCAGACACTTCCAAGACTTAATTTTTGACTTTTCACCATTAATTCAACATTTCACAACTATTGCAACTCAAAAATATACCTCTTGTTAAGGTAGATTCTCCACTGCTATACCCTAGGGTCCATCCTCATGCCTTTTCCTTTGCTAATTCACTGTGCACACGTTATTTTTCCTCTTCCCTGCACATTTCTTTGTTAGTTTCTTATGGTACATGTCATATGTGATCCATTTCATAGGTTTTCAGTCATAATACTCCATGAAATGGATCATTCCTTCATTAGAACTCTCAAAATAGAGCAAAATCTAAACTTTTCCTGTGGACAGTCAATTAAAACATGCAAGAATTGATCTTTTATGCTTACCAGAACATGTAGGGAATGTTAAAACATGCAAATAAAAATTACCTAGGCATCTAACAATGTATATCTTCAATGGGAATCAGTGATTCATCAAAAAGACATCAAAAAATGCAAGAAATCTGTATATTTTTCTTTATTTCTAGAAACAGTCCGTACTGTACCTTCCCCAAGATTGATCAACCCCGTACAAATGAATATCTTAGGGTTATAAACCCACTCTCCAACTGATCCAACCGAATTGGATTGATTACAATGCTTAATTAACTCTAAAATGCTTAAAACTCCCTTTCCCGCCTAAACTGAAATTCAAAAATTTGAAATGACAAAAATACATTTTATTAAAATCTATCACCTAAAAACCATTGGATCTTCAATATCCAAATTTATTTGACCTACCTAAAGCTTTAGATCACTAATCAAACCCCTAGAACATGATTTTCCCTTTATATTGCATTTTTATCCTAGGATCCTTATCAGGACCCTTTGGACAATTGACATTCTCATTACATTTATTCATCCCAAATGCCATTATAGGCTCCAATAGGTCATAATTGATGTTTTGACTTGCTTGAAAGGTCCTCCTGACCCCTGTACACTCCTGATCCTTGAAGAGCTCCTTGAAGGCCCTGGGTGGTCCTGCACCAGAGGGGAAACCTAAGGGTAAAGATAAAGGAAAAGGAAAAAAGATAGCCATGGTAAAGAAAGAGGGTGAAAAACCCACATGTTGTCATTGTAAGAAAGAAGGACACGAAGATTCTAAGTGTTGGAAACTACATCCAGAACTTAGGCCAAAGAGGCACAGTGGAAACAAAGGGAAGCATAAGACAACTGCTGTAACACAATAGGATCTTGGATTTGATTCCGGGGACGAGACGAAGATAACCGCCACTGGGATTCAAGGTAAAAAAAAAAGTATATCTCTTGCATCTGAATCAAGTATTTCTACAAGTACAAGTAAGCAACCTAAAGTAGATAAGCAGAGGAATGAACTATTTCATATCCATGTGATAACTAAACACACTAAGGTTGATACTTTATTTGACATGAGTTCACAAGTTAATCTCATATCTGAAGAGGTTGTTAAAAAGCTAAATTTGACTACAACTCCTCATCCGAAGCCATACCCTTTGGGATGGGTTTGTAATGATGCACAGTTACAAGTCACTAAACAATGTAAGCTTAGTTTTGCAATCACTACAAACTTTAAAGATGAGGTTGTAGCGGATGTTGTACCTTTAGATATTTGTGGACTTGTAGTAGGAAGTCCATATTTGTACAACTGTAAAGCTATCTTCTTTAGGGAGGAAAACAAGTATCACCTATTTAAGGATGGGATTGAATATATTGTATGTGCACACAAAGTCAAAACTAGTCTTGCATTAGTTAATGCTGGCCAGATGAAAAGATTAGTGAACTCCAGTAAAAAATTTGTGTTAATGCTTGTTAAGGCCAAAGAAGATGAAACATCTGAGGCGTTTAAAGGAAGTGATCCTAAACATAAGGCTGAATTGGTCAAAGTTGTTTCCGCTTATGATGACTTGTTTTAGGAACCAAAAGGATTGCCTCCTAAAAGAGATATTCAACATGAAATTCAATTGCAACAGGATGTGCCACTACCTAATATTGGCATGTACCATTTGTCTGTCATGAAAAATGAAGAAATCAAAAAGCAAGTTCAGGAGCTCGTTGATAGAGGAGTGATTCATCCAAGCACATCACCTTATGGTTCTCCAGTCGTTTTGGTTCCAAAGAAAGATGGAACATGGAGGATGTGCATCGACTTTAGGGCACTGAAAAAAATCACCATCAAAAATAGGTATCCGCTTCCTCGAATTGATGACTTGCTTGATCAACTTAAGCATGCAATTTATTTCTCTAAATTATATTTGTGAAGTGGTTATCATTAGATTAGAATTGCAGAGGATGATATTTGGAAAACTGCTTTCAAGAAAAAATAGGGACTTTATGAATGGATGGTTATGCCCTTTGGGCTTACCAATGCACCCACCACATTCATGTGAGTCATGAATGACATCTTTCGTCCTTACATTGATGATTTTGTTACTGTATATCTTGATGATATCTTAGTTTTTAGCAAGTCTTGGGAAGACCATGTAAGTCATGTTAATTTTTTTTTTGATGTACTAAGAAAAGAAAAAATCTATGTAAAGATGTCTAAATACGAGCTTGCAAAGACATCTCTTGTGTACTTAGGTTATATCGTAGGGAATGGTCAATTGAAATTCGACCCTGCGAAGGTCGAGGCAATTGCAAACTGGCCTAAGCTAAGTACTGTAACTGAAGTCAAGAGTTTTTTGGGTGTTGTCCAATACTGGAGGAAGTTTATTGCAAACTTCTCCTTCATCGCATCATCGTTGCATGCATTAACAAGTACAAAGATAACTTTTCAGTGGGGAGGACCACAACATAAGGCCTTTGACACACTAAAGGAAAATTTAAGTACGGCACCAGTCCTGGCTCTACCAAATTTGCACCAACCATTCAAGATCGAAACAGATGCAAGTGGATTCACCATGGGAGCAGTATTGACACAAGGAAGTAAGTCGATCTGTTACCACTCTGAAACTTTTTTTGGCGCAGTAAGTAATTATCCAACTTACGATAAATAACTTTACACTTTAGTACAAAGTGTTAAGAAATGGAAACATTATATAATGGGCAAGGAAACAATAATCCATACCGATCATTAGCCATTACAATATCTACATTCACAAACTAAGCTACAACAAAGTAGGCATTTTAGATGGATGGGATTTTTGCAATAGTTTCACTTAATAATTAAGTACAAGAAAGGTTCCCATAACAAAGTAGTAGACATGCTTTCTAGACCTCCAGTTACTAATGCTTTGATAATCCTTAAAAATAGTTCTATGGTTCATGCAAGTTTTGAAGAACAATATGCTACTGATGAAAATTTTAAGGATATCTATGCAACTCTAATCCAAGGCAAACAAGTAGAAGAAAAGGATTACTATGTGCATGATAAACTCTTGTATCACTTAGGAAAATTATTCATTCCAAAGAATGAACAAGCACATGTAATCAAAGAGGCACACACATCGCTAATTGCAGGACATTTTGGGGTTAGTAAAACTTTGGCACAACTACAAAAATATTGCTATTGGCCTCGAATGCAGGAAATTGTAACAAAATATATTAAGGGATGTGTGATGTGTGCAACTAGCAAACCAAGTAATAGGAAATTGGGGTTGTACACACCTTTACCTGTACCGTCCCGACCATGGGAAACTGTATCTATGGATTTTTTCAGGGGGTTACCTATGTCTAGGAAAGGGCATGACTATTTGTATGTAGTAGTTGATTGGTTCAACCAGATGTGTATTCTTATGCCATGTAAAAAGCAAGTCACTACTGAACTGACATCTCATATGTATTTTTAGTTTGTATGGGTTCACTTTGGGTTACCCACTTCCATTATATCAGATCAAGATTCTTGATTCCTTGGGTAGTTTTGGTTAGTCTTATGGGGACTTATGGATACTAAACTAAAAAAGAGTACAACCTTCCATCCATAGACCGATGGACAGACAAAGGTAGTCAACAAGACAATCGTGCATCTGCTCAGAGGATATTGCAACAAGCATCCTAAGTTGTGGGATGAAAGTCTTCATTATGTGCAGCATGCCTACAACCATGCGGCCCATTCTTCTACAAAGAGGTCTCCTTTTGAGACTTGCTTCGGTTATTTTCCAAAGACACCAATGGACTTCACTTTTGGAACAAATGATGCTGAAGATGGAAACCCTAATGCAGAAAGGGCTTTAATGTTCATCCAAAAGGTCCAAGTAGTTCATTAGGTCGTAGAAGCACAATTGGAAAAGAGTCAAGCAAAGTGCAAGGCTCGTCATGACAAGCATCGCAGCGATCATCATTTCCAAGTTGGAGACAGAGTTTGGTTACACATAAGCAAGGAAAGAATGCAAGGTGAAGGAAGGAAGCTCAAGCCGATCAGATATGGTCCATTCAAAATTCTGGAAAAGATTGGCACAAATGCCTTATGCCTTAATCTTCCTCCATACATGTAGATTCACTCGGTAGTCAACGTTGAGAACTTGAAGTTGTACGAACCTTCGATGATACTAGATGAGGAGGCTGAAGTGCAAGTTCCATCAATTGACGACCTTTCACTAGAGTACATGTTAGAGTTGCCTGAAGATGTTATCCTCGATAGGAACACCAAGACTTCACAAAGAGGAGCAGTTGAATACCTCCGACTGGGGCTAAAAGGGATGCATCCAAGCAAGGAAAAGTGGATGGAGATTGGTAAAGTGAGGGAACTTTACCCTCACTTACTTTCTAAGTAACCAACTTTCAGAGGTCCAAAAGCTCTCCAGTGGGGAGGACTAATCCAGAGGAATTTTCGTCAATTTTGAAATTCTCCATTTTCTCCAGTTTTGGTATCATTAGAAAGTGCTCAAGATCTTGACTCCAACGCAACTCAAATGGAGTCAACCAGAGTCCTGGAGCTCAAGATATATATGGTCAAACCTTTGGTCAAGTCTCAGAACTAGGCTAGAAAAAAAGGGCAAAAAAATCAAAGTCGTCAAAACCGGTCAAAGTTAGCACCATTGCGAAGTGCTCATCATCCCGATTCTGACAGAGTTTGTTTCACGGAAAACGGAGTTCATATGGCGAAGTTATGGAAGGTCAAAGATTGGGTCAAAGTTGCAATGATGACGTCAGCGCCCAGTTAGCACCCAGTCAACTCCTGACACCCAACGACATATCACCCCTCCACACGACATGCCATTATTGACACAAGTGGCAGTTATTATTTTTAAATTAAAAAAAATAATAAATAAAATAAAATAAAATAAAATAAATACATATATAATATGGGTCCCACCCATACCATGGAGAGCGACCCACATTAAGTGGGGCGCCACCCATGCCATGGGGAGGCGGCCCACATTAAGTGGGGTGCTACCCATGTGGGTTGGAGATCCTCTTTAAGGGGGATTTGATATTTATTTTTTAAAACAAACTTGCCTAATTCAAAACATAGCCCTATACATAGGGATAAAATAACATCAAAAATACCCTATGGAGAAATAAAATCTCCTAAATAAAAGGAGAATCTCATTTGTAAAGCCCTAGATAAATATAAAGGGCTAAATAAAAATAATATTGGATATATTATCCTTCCAGGAGATGTGAAAAGTGGGATTTTTTAAAAATTTGCACTATGTAAGGGAGATTGGGTAGTTAATTGGTTTTACACCAATTTTGGTAATTTTGGGCTATAAAAGGAGGTGAGAAAGGTGAGAGAAGTCAAGTGATTTTGGAAGAATTTTGCAAGTGTGAGAGATTGTTTTCCTTGGAGAAATTATTGTATTTCCGTGCTTTTGGAGAAGCTTGTTTCCATGCACTTTGGAAGTGCATTTGTAAATTTCTTTGTAAACCAATGGGAGGTTTTGCCAATGAATGTAATCGAATTTTTGGAGGAATAATTGGATCGGTCCACTCATTGGAGAGGGGCTTAGAGATGTAGTCGTTCTAAACGATGAACAATGTTATCAATCTTCGTTTGCACTATCTTTATCTCTCATTCTTTTCTTTCTTTAATTACTTTGTAATTCTGTTATTTAAATTTTGTTTGTGTGTTTAATTATAATTAAGCACTTTTGGTTTGTAATTGTTAATGTAAGCATTCAAAGCAATTATCATAGATCCTTAAAAAAAATCACAGAACATGCAACAGGATGTTAAGGGAAAAGGTAAAGTCACTACTGATGTGATCAAAAGGAAAATGCAGAAGAAATGGGTGAAGAAGAACCCCTTTGTTGAAGTAAATACTCCAACACCATAATCTGCTTCTGGTAATTCCTCCAAGAATTAGTTTTAGGCCTTTGGCCTAGGCGAAGTTGTCAAGAAGATCTTTTGGCCCCCTATCAGTAACTAATACTGGAATACAGACAAGTCCAGTAATTGAATTGATGCTTTTCAAATGTTGTTCAACCAATTGGAGGCAGTATTGTAGAGTTTTGAAGATCCACAAAAGAATCATTTATCTCAACACATGGAATAGGGTAACCAGATGAGTTAGGGTAAAGGCATTTATTGTGACAAAAATGGTTAGTTGAGTGAACAATAAAAAGAACATTTTCATCCTTCATTTGTCACTTTGCATTTTGGAGGAAAGTAGTCTAGAGAGCCCTAAAGTGAGCTTTGCTGAATTATGGAGTGATTCAAGTGTGTAGAAGATTCAACGATCAAACTTTGATCTGATAGAAAGATATTTATCGAAAAGCTTGTGAATTTGTGAATTTGCAATCATGTCCACTCTTCTGGTAGTTGAAGTCAAGGACATACCCCATCCAAAGTTCAAATGGCATCCTTATAAGTCTGTTGAGACAGAGCCCCTACATGCATTTTCATCTGTATCATACGAAGTCTTGCACACTGAAGATATTAGGGCTTATATACATGCCGATATTGAAGAATTAGGAAACTCTCAGATGATGAATCTGTATTCTCATCATATAATTGGAGAGGACTTTACTATAAAGCTGGAATACAAAACCCTAGAAGAAAAGAAGTTCACGCAGTTTGTGAAATTTCCCATGTTTGAGGAAAATGAATGGATGCGATATATTTTAAGTTGTGTTCATGTCGAATTCATGTGGTTAAATGTTCCTTTTAAGATTATGAAAGAGGTTATAAGTGGAGTCACGGGTTTGAATTCCACCGGTAGACTTCTAGTCTTGAAATACGTGAAGAATGAGAAGGTTATTGATGCAATAGGTGCACAATGGGAAAAAAGGGAAATGACAATAGAAGACATTGCCGAAGTGGATGTAAAATTTGCATCAATGGTCATTGGCTACAAAATCTACCACTCCAGTCAGGATAATTCAATATCCAGTATGACCATCTATGCAGCTTATGAGATGGTAAAAGAAAATGCAGATTATGACTTGTGTGAATTGCTCAGAAGTCAGCTGATGGAGAACTTGGGTAAGATCAAGAAAGAAAAGAAGAATACTTTTAAATATGGGAATTTGCTATTGTGTTTGTTCTTCTACTTCATGAATGAGGTTTTAGGTGTTGGAAGAGTTCATTGGAAAAATGATCAGCCTATAGCCATGCAAATAAGAGATATATTGTTTAGGAGTAGTGATCGTCTGACCAGAAATGTTGCTCTCTGGGGATAATTCAAAAATTTTTAGAATATGATGCATGCCAGAGAAAGAATTCCCACCTCAATTGTGGAAAAGTACAAAGATACAATCTGTTTCATGGTAGACATTGATCAATTCCATATGGAAGTTGTTGATCCCATAATGATATGGATCATGCCCATGGGATATGAAGTAGAGGAATTTTTTTTGAAGATGTATGTAGAACACTTGTTGAGCATGCCCCTAGATCCAAGAGAAGAAAGGTTTGGAACCTATGTAGAAAAGACCATGCAAGTCCATGATCAATTACAAAAGCCTAAGATAGTCAGAAGAGTAAGGAAAGAAGTAGAAGTCTTCGTAAAAAGCATGGGATTACTGGTAGAAGCTTTGAGAGAAGCAAGAAGAAAGAGAGATGAGGCTGAAGCAGCAAAAGAGTTTGCAAAAACTGAATTTGCTAGTCTAGGAGTATCTTCTGCCTGCACTAGATCTACCAGGAGTTCCCCATCCCTGTCCACTCCTATAGCCAAGCTAGCTCAAGCCAAGGATTCTGATAAAAGGAAGAAGAATAAGAGCACAAAAACATATGAAGCTGTTACAGAAGATGAGGAAATTGAGTCAGAAGTAGTTGTGAAAGAAATGAAGGCTACCAGAGCTTAGGCTATAAAGTTAACTAGGAGAAAATCTTCCGGTAAAGAAGAAGAGGCAAAGAAGAAGGAAAAAGTTGACAAACTAGGTATGTCAGTTGAGGAAGTTGAGAATGTTGTTGTCAAGGATGGAAACCTCAAGCCCCTCTGCCAATGGTTTGAAAGTTTTGATGAATCCGGTCAGAGAATTATTGAAGAAGCCACAATTAAACATATGAATATTTTCAATAAATCTCTTATTGTAATTATATCTGGTTTACCGAAGAGTCTATATGAGGCTTTGGAGTCAAGAAGATTAAGTGCCAGAACAGATGAAGAGAATTTGAGAAAGAGAATTCTTGCAGACCTATGTCTGAAAATGTCAATTGAGGAGATGAATTCACTCCTTGAAAATGCCAAGAAGAAATTTACAAGAAAAATAAGGGTGAATAAACTTATGATCGATGAAACTGATGTTGTTGTTGGTGAAACCAAGAAAATTTTGGAAGCTTTTCTATCAAAGAATAAGATTAATATTGAGGAAGTAAATGTTGAAGATGTTGTATATGATCCAACAAATGAGGAAGTGAATGCAGATGCTGAGGATTCTCAAATTCCTCTTGATGTGGAAAATACAGAAATACCTATGGAAGCTGAAGTTCCTAAGGTGGTATTAGTTGAGGAGAAGGAGGTGCAAATGAAGAAGTTGAAGTGCCTAAAGGCAATCAAGAAATAGTCTTTGAAGGTCCCAAGGTTGAAGAAAAAAGGGTTCAAGTTAATGAAATCAGAGTAGAGGCAAGAGACACTGCCGAGGTAGTGAAGAATTCTCTAATGGAACAAAAAGAATTTGACCCTGAATTGGTTGAAGGATCAATCAATCTATCCACTTTGTCTACAATTCAGATGATGAAGGTCGCATCAATTGCACAAGCTAAGGCCAGTGAGAAGATTTTGTAATCTCACATGGAGGACAGTGAACTACTAAGCCTTGCATCTGGAGTTCTGCAGAAATTAATGCCTACTCATGTCAAGGATCCATTTGGTTCCTCTTTCGGTGAGCTAAAGAAGCTCATAAATTCTGTAAGTACTCACTTCAAATCTTTTGAAAAATCAGCTATGATTAAAGTGCAGATGGAGTTTAAGGAAAAGAGATTTGGTGGATTGAAAGAACTGATTGCAAAAGATAAAACTTTGTTACCCACCTATATGAGAAATGTTCAAGATGCTCTATTTGAAGGTGGAAAAGTGTATAATTCATGTTCAGTTTTGTCAAAATTTACTGAAGACAATGAAAAGAAGGTAAAAGATATTGAAAAACAATTGGCTACCGTTTCTAATGCTTTTGATCCGTTAGTTGGTAATGTTGGTGAGAAAGAAGGTCAAGTAATATCCTTGTTGACAAAATAAGGAGCTTGAAGCATAAAAGTGAAAGGATTGTAGGAAGAGCATGCGAACTCAGAGGACTAATTGGTCCGAAGATTGAAATAATGGTAAATGCATTAAAAGAAACCAAAGATGCTATGGTAGCTCGCGACCCAGTAAATCTTGAAACTGCAGAAACTATGTCTTATTTAATTTGTGGTCACATAACAATTCTGGAGATTTTCAAAAAGGTTTGGGACACAAATCTAAGTGTGTTGAAGAATGATTTTGCAGATGTCTTCAAATTTGTGTAAGTCACGGGTCATGCTTGTACAATTTTGAAATTTTATCTTTAAGTTTCCCCAATTTTTTCCATTGATGTCAAAGGGGGAGAGTTGTATAGTGAAAAATGTGTAATCATCTTAGGGGGAGCTGCATTGTAGATCCTTTTGAAGTTTTGAAGTGGCAGTGTGGTTCTTGATGGTACTGATCTGACACTTAGTCATTTTTCACTAAGTGTTTCCATCAATGCCAAAGGGGGAGATTGTTGGCAAGAGACATTGCAAGTGCTTTCAGGTGTTGTCATTGATGGCAACCCTAGTCAGTAAATGTATCTGCACATCATCATTCACTCCTACCGGCAGACAGATTGAGGACAGTTTGGAAGAACAGAGCATTTGACAGTTTTGTGATCATTGACTCACTTGCAGATTTTTGGTTATCATTTTGAGTTGCGAATGTCATGGAAGGTTTATTAATGCATTTCATGTGTTATATGGAAATCTTAGTGCCTCATACCAAGTTATGTGTAAGTTTGGTGATCCGGTTGATATCTTTTTGTTTATCAGTATTTTGTGGTCGACTCAGTTGATATAATGTGTTGTGGATATTCGAGGAATGTTTATTCAAATATTTTTGTGTTTGATCAATTTTTTTGGGTCCAAGCTAAGTTGTGGATGACTATTATGGGTGCGCACTGGATATTATTTATGATTTGAGCCAACAGTTGCAAATATTTTATAAGTTTCATTGAGGCCAACTTGTTGCGACTAAATCCTTTGTTGTAGATATATATAAGTGATCAGTTATATCATTTTGTGTGTGTATAAGAAGTGTAGAAGTGTGTTGTGATTATTAGAAGGGTGATTAAGTGATTATGCACTGTTTCACTTGTGCATTAAATATTTTGTAGTGTGAGTTTGTGTAGAGCAGAGAAAAAGTGTAGAATCAGTTAGAAGGATAGAAGATCGACTATAGAGCTTAACCAGAACTGTAATCAAGCATTTAAAGATGCTAATCTCTCAGTTCATTCTCTTGGATCTAATCCAAATCATTGTAAGGCAGTGTGCCTCACTATTTTGAGCAGTGAGCTCTAGGTAGTGTGCCTGAATGCAAGTGCATTCCCATTTTGTAATCTTTCTTTTGGGTATACTTAGATTATATTATGGATTGGCCATCCACCATGGTTTTTCCCTTAACAGGGTTTCCACTTAAAAATCCTGGTGTTATGGTGTTGTGATTATTTTCTTTCTGTTCTTGCATATTTCTTTTTTTGAATGCTTAAGTGAGTTAAAGATCAGAATAATAAATTTAATTTGTGCACAACACTGATTCACCCCCCCTCTGAGTGTTGCTTGTTTCTAGCATAACTCTGCAAAAACTCAACCCATTTTAAGTGCCTTTGATTTAACTTTCCTTGACTATTGAGATACTACAAAGCTTGGTGATCAATATATAAAACAAATTCTTTTGGAAACAAATAGTGTCTCCATTTCTTCAAAGCTTGAACTATAGCATAAAACTCCTGATCAGACATAATATTTCTTCTTAGCATCATTCAATTTCTCACTAAAATAGGCAACATGCTTACCTTCTTGACTCAAAACAACTCCTATGGTAGTGCCACTAACATCACAATCTACCTAAAATGCCTTATTGAAATCTGGAAGTTCCAAAATAGGTTGCTTTATGAATTTCATCTTCAACATATAAAAAATATTTATTGCTCCTACAGTCCATTTAAAATTATTTCTATCCCCTCTCATTGCTTTAGTTAGAGGTGCACAAATATTACTAAAATTCTTAATAAACTTTTTGTAAAAACTTGCTATACCATGAAATGAACTTACCTCTATAACACTTCTTGTGGTAGGCCATTCAATGATAGCTCTCACCTTCTCTAGATCCATTTTAAGACCCTCTGCCGAGACAAAAAATCATAGGTACACCAACTCTCTCTTCACAAAACTACATTTCTTCAAATTAATCAATAGCTTCTCCTCACTTAGCTTCTCAAAAAATCTTTGGATATGCATAAGGTGATCCTCCAATGTATTACTAAAAATTAAAATATCATCCAAATAAGCAATAACAAATTTTCCTAAAAATTCTTTCAATACCTCATTCATAAGTCGCATAAATGTGCTCGGTGCATTGGTTATCCCAAAAGGCATTGATGGGTCCACATATTAGTTCATTTTTTGTTGTTTTCATACACATTTTGAGACACTTTCTAGAAAATTCTCCTATATTATACTATCATTTCATATTATTATGCAAACTTGAATCTAAAATATAATGATGGAAATATGGTTATGATATAATGAGTATTGCATGGTTAATATGTACATATGCATGAATGTGGATGGAATTATATGGTTTAATTGTGATAGTTAGTCTTGTGTACATGCCTTGTGAATCAACCTTTTTGCAGCCAATGAGGATTTGTAGCACTTAGCAGTTGCTGGATGATCCCACAACAAAAGGAACACTAGAACAACAAAACATTGGAGTTCCAGATTTAGTTGAATGTGATGATTGCTAATTAAAGACACTTGATGAAGGTTGAAAGTGTGTTATTATAACCAATTAATAACCATTGAAGAAGAGGACTCCTTTACTGATAGGATTTTGACAAATGTTTGTATGTTTACATGCAATTCTGTTTTAGCAGAGTTTTAGTCCTATTAGGATTCTTCTTTCTTTTCTGTTATAGGTTGAATAATTTAGTCTTAACTGTACGCTTTGATCTTTAGGAGTGAGATTTAATGATTTCAATTAAGTTGTTTCTTTGAATAAGATTCCCTCAAGCTTGTTTATAGCTGTTGGTTGAATCCATAGATAAATTCGTTGATTTTTTAGTTTTATGTTACCAGTTATTTTTAGTTTCAAGACATGATGAATAATTCAGAATGATTGAATACAATATGTGGAAAGATCTTGTGTAATCTTCATGATATGCAATGAATGGAGTTAATCATATTAGATGCGTAGAATATGTTAGTTAGATTTGGGTTTAGTTAAACTAAGAACAACCACTTGAGCAGGCCACTCAAAGTATTATTTCTCACTTCATTTTTGGTTGTTCATTTCTGTTTAATAGACATTTTTCATTTATCATTACTTCATGAACTATATGCAAGTTAAACTAGAATCTCATACCTTGATTATTGTTAATGAATGCTTATGAATATGCATGTAATGGTTATCAGTAGTACTCCAGAGGTTAATTTAGTTGAGTCATTAGTTTATATCAATTTTGAGTTGACATAGTAATGTTTTATTAGCAACAGTTCAGTTACAATCTAAGATTTAGGTACCCGTAGCCACTAATTCTGGTTATGTCTTTTACCATTTTGCAATTTTTTGAATTTCCAACAAGTAGAATCACTTGGATAGGATAGTTTAAGTAGTTTTGAGTCTCTGAATACATACATAATGTTGCACCATCACAATTTTACAAACCTTGGGTTGACATTTTAATGTAGTCTTTGCAATGTTGAGTGGACTATTCAGTCAGACAAACCTTTGCATTGTGTAGGTTCTACCAAGTTTATAATACATTAGTTAAGACTCTACATTTTTGGTGTCATTTTTGGGGATGGTGCTATCTTCATAGACTTGTTTTTACAGCTTTCATAGTTAACTTTTGTTTCCAACATTAGGACTGTTAGAGTTAATCTTTTTCCAAAACCAGAGATACACTAACATTGTGCAGGACTACTACATTATAAAGCCATATTTCATGTATGCAGGGACAAAGAGATCCTTTGGGTAGATTCCTTCCCTCTACATGCCAAGAATCTATAGCAAAATTTGGTGAACTGAATACATAGAGCAAGGGTAACTGTTATCACCCAGAAATGCACCATATGCAAATTTATGAAAATTGAGCTTTCTGGAGAAACATGGGATCATTTCAAGGCTGTGGGTCACCTGAAGTTGAAATGAACCTCCAGAGAAGGCTGGATTCCTTTTGGGTATCACCTAAACTATCAGCTCTATAAGTGTAAAAGGAGAAGGAGTACGTATAAATGAAACTAAACCTATGGTGATACACCGAATTGATAAGAAATTCTGAAATTAAAACAAGATGAACATACACTGGGAAACTTAATTGCAACCGTTTCACTTACTCACATAACTTCTTTCAGACTTATGCATCATTCTTAACAGGCTTGATCTACATACACATCTTAAGAAGGAAAGATAAATTTCACAGCTTTAAGGTATGAGTGCAGACTTATAAAACACAGTTGAAAACTTGCATAATCTAAAATACAAAAATGAGAATAATACAAACATTAATAGTAGCTTCCAAGGTAAACTCTGTGTTGTATTTTAGATTCTAGTTGAGTTACAAAGTATACATAAGATGAGGAAGGATTACTAAAAATCACTAACTCTTTTGAATGCATTATTCGAACTCCTTACAAAAAGGAAAAAAATGCCTTATATACAAAAAGATTTCGGCCCCTTAGGGATTACAAAAAAATCAGTTCTCAGAAAATATCTCTCCCTAGATCTTTTTGATGAAATTAATGCTGCATCTTGCGTGTCCTTGTTGTCCATGTAAGTGAAGAAACATTCCCAAAGAAGCCCTTTAGATCTTTCATAGCTACCGCATTTACTTCTGCTCCTCGTGTCCTCCTTGAACCTCTTCGGCCGAGCTGCCTTGGATGCTTCTGACTTCAGAGTAGATCCGTGTCGATTCACATTCTGTTGATTCTTCTTGGCACTGGTCAAGCTGCCAAAGATCACCCATAGCTCTCTCTGATTGGCTGGGCACATTCCACATGGATTCCCCTACGGTCAAAAGCTTGTTCAGTTAGAATCGCATCTCGGCGAGACACTAGAAGTGTCTCACCAATGCGATTATGTCCCTCTGTAGCTATCAGAAAGACATGGAACTATCGATGAGAGTCTTATTGAGCTTCAAAAGTCATACCGATATCCCTGAAACCATCGGCAAGACACAACTCTTTCGCTAAGACATCATGTCGAAATCTCCATTCTTTAGTGGAAGCATTCTGTTTCGGTAAGACTCCGATTAGTCGCTGGGACGTCACAATGATGACATCTCTTCTCGCCGAACCTATTTCACTTCGGGGAGACCCCTCCTTATCAGTGGGACTTCATATCGGCACCACCGGCTCATACCGAAGGCATCAAATTTCCTGTCAGGGAGACATCTACCATTAAGTCGGGATGCCACAATGAAGTTTCTCCTTTTTCTCCGTTGACATCGCACTTCACTGAGACATCCTCATTCGCCGAGATAGCATGGTGAGCTAAAGCCTCTTGGTGAACTCCATTTCTACTTCGGTGAGAGCTTGCTCGGTCGGTGAAACCTTCATCGATCTCTGTTTCCTTTCCTGAGTTCATTTCGACACCTCCTTGAGCTCCTCCTGTGTCGCCAGGACCTTCCCGTGTCAGCAGGACATCTCCCCGCGAGCTTAGATCCTTCGTCGAAGGCATAATCTTGTACCAGGCGCGTGATCCTTTCGGCGAGACTTCTGTCTATCGATAGGACCTCAGGGCAAAGTCTTCAACTCTTGGTGAGCTCAGCTTGCTTTCAGTGAGACCTTACCGGGTCGCCAAGACCTCACCCCGCTCGGCAAGACCCTCGGCATCGCCGAGACCTTATGCCGAATTCCTTATCCTACCGCGAGCTCCTCCTCACTCGATAAGACACCCGAGTGTCGGTGAGATGTTTTACCGGAGGAAAAACGTTACCCCAAGACCCTTCATCTTCGGCAGGAGTTGATTGATGTCACCCCGAACGCACTCCATTCTACCGAGCTCTATATTTCCTTTGGTGAGATGCTGGCAAGTCGAGAAGACTCATGGCGAGGTCTAATAGTTATACCGATATCTATTTCTCTCGGCAGGGCCCTTGCCAGTCGTCGAGACATCTTGGCGACTTGACCTTCCTTTTGGAAAACTAGGATACCGTTGGGGTGACTCTCATGTGTCGGCGAGACTCCTATCGAGTGCATTCACTCTCGTCGAAGGACATCCTATTGGCGAGACACCTAATCACCGAGACCTCGTGGCGATGAAAACTTGCTTTGCCGATACCATTTCATTCATTAAGACTCTGATGGATCGGCAAGACTTATGCCGATATCACTTCATGTCGGCGAGACCTTTTCGGTCGGTGAGACATCTTGATGGTCTTGGCGACTTTCTCCTTAGAGGATTTTCATGCCGAACTTCCCTAGGGCAGGCTCTCCAACTGAGCTCCCTGTGACCTAGCAACCAGATGTAGGATTTTTTCCCTTGTTGTGAATGTTCCATTTGGCCTATCACATGATTCATCCTGCCTGATTGAGCCTGTAGGTGAAAAATGGGCAACATTTCTGGCGACCTTTGCTGGATGTTTGCCTGCTAAACATGGGAACCAGTAGCCAAAACTTGTCCATTGGGCATGGAGTCATTAGGAAGCTCAGGAAACAAATAAAACATCAGCTTTGCACGTGGCTGCAATTCGCATGAGACTTATAGAACACAACAGGTTGCCAAAAAATGACAAGACAGGGAAACTGAAAGAAAATATTTACTGTGCTGGAGTAGCACTTATGGAAAACATAAAACCTAACCTAATATGTACAATAGAGGAACTCGTCAAATGTGTAAATAGGGTTTGAGGTGTATCCCATTAACTGGGATAAGAAGTACTTCACCTTATGTTGTGGCCAGTTGATACGCATTGTGTTCCTTGCAGTCTGTGATAATAAATGGACCGGTCCACATATTGTCAAACTTGGTGTGATGGCCTGGCCTGCTTTTCAGAACATCCCATTTGAGAACAATGTCACCCTCTTTAAAACTCTTGGCTGTAGCTTTCTTGTCAAACATTCTCTTTGTTTGGAGCTGATGATACTCCAAAGCTTTCATTGCTCTGTCTCTTGATTCTTCGAGCTCCATGAGTTCTGCATATCTCACGGACATGGGGTCTTGTTCCTCAAACATCTCCAATTGGTGAACAATGTCAAGAGTTGGAAGCTCTACAGACAAAGGCAATCTTGCCTCTTTGCCATAAACCAACATTTATGGTGAATTACCAATAGACCTCTTAGGAGTCACTCTATCTGCCCAAAATGCATACTTTAATTTAATGTGCCAAGTCCTTTGATTATCCTCTATGGTTCTTTTAATAATCCTGATGAGATTCTTGTTCGTGCTTTCAGCTAAACCATTACCCTGAGGGTAATAATTTGAGGATGTATTCAAATGAATGCCTTGTTTAACAGCCCAATCAGTTAATCTTAATCCCACAAATGCAAGAGCATTATTAGATATGATAGAGTTAGGAACTCCAAATCTGGTGACTATATCTTCATAGAAGCTCAAAACTGATGACTCTTTTCCTTCTTTCAAAGCTATTGCTTATGTCCACCGTGTGAAATAGTCTATAGCCATGAACACCCACTTGTGACCGATACTGGAAGGTGGATTTATTGGCCCAATGAAATCAATGCCCCATCTCATGAAGGGCTGCTCTACTTGAATTGGATGCAGAGGCATAGCAGACAACTTTTCCTTCCTTGAAAATAGAGCACATTTGACACACTTTCTTGACCAGGTATGTGCATCTTTGAACAAGCTAGGCCAGTAGTAACCATCTCTCATGATTTTCCAAGCAGTAGTTCTTGGGGCAAAGGGACCTCTCGCAGCTCCATCATGAAACTCATGAAGTACCTTCTCAATTTGATCACTGTGAATACATCTTAATAGAACACCATTTGGATCCTTTTTGAAAAGAACATTGTTTACCAGTACATACGGTATGGACTGCAGTCTGAAGTATCTTCTTTTAGCTCTGTTCAATCCTAATGGGCATTCACCAGTTTGTAAAAATTGGGTCATATCTTGAACCCAATTAGTTACCCCCATAGGCACATCATCTTCAGCACTCTGAAACTCATTTGTATTAGCAAACACAACAACCTTTTCTATTTCATTTTCTTTGATTGGTCTTGTAGCAAGTTGTTCACAGAGACCTTTACCTCTAACCAGTTTGGTAACCTTAATATCTACATCATACTCCATGACCTTGGTGATCCACCCTGCTCTTTTTTCGTTTAGATCTTTGTTCAACAAAAAATCCTTCACACTTGAATGTGCAACCAGAATATGAATCTTATTGTTTGAGATTAAGGGCTTGAATTTCTTTAGGCTTCTAATCATGGAGAGAACATGCTTCTCAACAAAGGTATACCTCTCTTCGTAATCAACAAGTATTTGACTAAAGAAGGCTATGGGTTGTTCTAAGATGTCACTATTTTTCTGTACCAACATAGCAGAGATTGAACTAGTGCTGCCAAAAACATACAAGAAGAAATCTTTAGAGAAATATGGATTTACCAATGTTGGGGTAGATGCTAAAGCCTCCTTGATTTCTTCAAAACTACGCCTTGCCTCCTTTTTCCAACTGAAAACTGCATTCCTTTTGAGCATGGCAGTCAAAGGCTGTAGCAAATTTGCAACATTAGGAATAAATCTTCTCAGAAAGTTAATCCTCCCTAAAAAGCTTTGCAATCCCTTCTTATGGTTAGGCAACGGTAGCTCCGATATAGCTCTGACTCTTTCAAAATCGTTGGCAACTCCATCTTTTGATACTATATGGTCTAACAACTTACCTTCATGTACTGTAAAAATTCTCTTCGTCGGATTGAGAGAGATACCAAACTCTCTGCATTTTTCAAAAACTTGCTTGAGGTGTAACAAATGTTCATTAGCATTCTTAGAATAGACTGTAATGTCATCTAAATAAATTAGCATAATCTTATTGATCAAACTGTGGAATGCCATGTCCATGGCCCTCTGAAACGTAGCAGCAACATTGGATAAACCAAAAGGCATCCTTTTGTATGCCATGGTGCCCCACTTAGTTGTGAAAGCGGTTTTGAACTGATCCTCCTTTTTAACCAGCACTTGATTATAGCCCAAAAAACCATCCAACAAGGAAAATCTTTCAGAACCAGCAACTATTTGTAAGATTTGTTCCATGGAGGGCAGCGGGTAGTGGTCTTTCAAAGATGATCGGTTAAGGTCCCTAAAGTCTACACAGAGTCTTATTTCACCATTTTTCTTCCTAACCGGCACAAGGTTAGAAACCCATGAAGTGTGTTTAATTGGAAAGATGATACCCCCCTCAACCAATTTGGTCAGCTCTTTAATCATTAAGGGCTCAAGCTTAGGATTCAAGGGCCTTTGTTTCTGCCTTACTAGCTTAGCATTAGGTTCTAACTCAATTGTGTGCTGGGCAATATGGGGATCGAACCCTTTCAAATCTGAGTATTCCCAAGCAAAGACATCATGAAACTCTTGGCATAAGGCAACAAAAGATTGTTTATCTTCATGTGAACAAATTTTTCCTATCTTAAGAAGTTTACCTTTGAAAATCTTTAGTTCTTCATAATGTTCTTGTTTGACTTGCAAGCCAGCTTTACCCTTTTTAAGTTGATCGTCAGTGCTGAAAATTGACTCTAAGGAAACAAGACCCTTGGGTAACTTATTTTTCTTCAGCTGTATGACTTGATCATCATACAACTGCTTAAGTTTTACTTGATTAACCATGGAGAACTGATCTTCTTCGAGAAAAAAGGAAAGAATCTGTTCATCGCTATCAAAAACTTGCCAGTGAATGTTGTTATTAGGAATTGATGGCCTGACTACAACTTTCACATACTACTGTACTTTCTCTCTTCTAATGTCACCTGGAATATCAAACTATGCTCCAATGGCTGCAAGCCTATTAGCATGTTTGTTCTGGTTCCTCAGAATAGACACTAGGTTAAAGGAATCAAAATCCTCAAGCATATTCCACACTCTATTTCTATAAGACTTTAGTGTGTCATTTTTAGCAACATTCAGGCCTCTTATTTGATTGACAATTAATTCACTGTCTCCATGAACTTTCAAGCGGGTTATTCCTCTCTTCCTTGCCCACTCAAGACCTTGAACAAGGCCCTCATATTCAACAATATTATTGGAGCATGTAAAAGCAAAATGGAAAGCAGAGTAATACCTATCACCCTGTGGAGAAATCAACATTGCACCTCCTCCTGCTCCATGCTTGCTCTTGGAACCATCGAAGAACATCTCCCAAAGTCCACTTAGTGGTTGCAACAACTGATCTGCATCTTTCTCTAGGTTTGGAATCTCTGTGTCAGGCTCAAGAATGACATAGTTACCCATACCAACATCTTGAATGAGCTCCTCAAGACTTTCCAACACGTTTTCAACCACCCACTCATGTAACAGCACATCAGGAATAGCTTCTGATTGAAGCTCTTGAGCGGCAACCAACTCATTATCAGTTGAAACAACACAATTTGTGTCTGGAGTAATGGGGACAACGTTGATAGGACTTGGACTATATGGCTCAATGTGATCTTTAGCCAACCTTTCAGACTTGATGGTAACCTTAGTCCCATATCTTATTCTAAACAACATGTGTGACCAATCAGCTGATACGTAACCTCCTATCTTGGCTGTAAAGTCTCTTGATAAACACAAGGAGAAGAAAGGTGGAAGGTCTATGACACATATGTCTTGGGGAACTGCAAAGTTAGGGAAAGCATGAAGGGTAAGACTCAAATCTTTAATGATGCCCAAAGTATTAACTAAAGTATCATCCAATTGGATCACTCCCTTCTCTAAAGGTTGATATTTTAGTCCAAGCTTGTCAGCAATTTGCTTTGGCATCACGGAGCTACTAGCTCCACTGTCTACCATATAGTTATGAACTAACTTGTCACCTATGATCACTGACACGTAAAATGGAGGTGGTTTAGCTCTTTTTTCTGTCTCTTTGCTAGGCTGTTGATCCTTTCCCTGAGGACTGTTGGTTAACACAACTCTAACTTGACCTATTGGGGACTCAGATTCATCAAACATCTTCAAACTTGACAAGGCTGACTGTAACATATCCTTCTAACCTGGAATGGCTAATAAGTCCCACATAGACATCGTTACATTTGTCCTTTTCATACTATCAAGAATATTAAATGGTACAACTGGGTTTACTTTATGATGTAGCTTTACACCAGCATGATCAACTTGCAAGTGTGGCTGCTCCTTTAGTGGGAGTTGTTGATTTTTTTGCCACATAGGAGTCCCTTGAGATGTAGATGGTTCCTTATCAGTTGCTTGATCAAGCTCCAAAGCTCTTTTCTTTGCTCTCGTATTAGCTACAACTGGAGAATTGTCCACATTCAACCCACATAATTCCTTGCCTTGCCAATTAAGTAGAGTAGTGTCATTGGTAGGATGATCTTGGTGTTGTGGAGGTGCATCATTGAATTCATTCTGCTGTGAACTTGAGGCATTCTATACCATCAGTGCTTGATTAATAAGTCCATTTGAGCAAGTGGCTTGATTGTGGGGCTGGTTGCAAGGGTAACACCACTCATAATCTGCTGCTAAGTTGTTTTGAACAGGGACAAGATCCTTAGCTACACTAATAGGTGTCGGAGCATAAGCTAAAAATGTCTTGAATTCACATTCTACCTTGGGCCCTGATAATTGCCCTGGTAAGCTTGTCTATTACCTTGATATGCTTGTTGCTGACCTGAACTCTGCTGTTGATAAGGCTTGCCATATGATTGCTGTTTCTCCAAGTTCACAAGCTTATTATCAAAGGTCTGCAGTAGACTTTTGATTTCCTACAACTCATTTGAAGAACTTTGAACAACATTTTCTTGTGTTGCAGCAGCTGGAATAGGTGGAAAAGGTGCAAAAGGAGGTATCTGCAAAGGGATATTTGCATGAATCTCTAGAAATATAGGCATTGGTGGCCTAGGAGAAAGTTTACCAGCCTGTATTAGGCTATTTTCAGCTCTAATTGCTATTTCAAAAGCATCTGGAAAAGAGACTCCTCCCATTGATTGTATCATAACTGAAATATCGTTGTTTATAGCTCTTAGATAATACAGGAAGGCATACTCAGGTGAAGGCCTCACCATTGTAGGGATTCTATCCCAGGTTTTTTGAAATCTGAAATTGAAGTCGTTCATCTGCTCTTGAGGGGCTCTCTTAATTGTGGTTAATTGCTCTAATAAAGACAAGTTATCAGACCTGTCTTGGAATTGTTTATGCAACTTGTCTCCAAATTCATCCCAAGTTGCAATTGAACCAACTGCTAAGCCCCTATACCATTGCACAACTCTTCCTTTCAGTGAAGCAACTAGTAATCTTACTGCAACATCCTCTTGAGTTATGTGATGGACTCCGCATAACGAAGCCGCATCTCTCATATGTTCAATCAGAGTAGTTTGGTTTTCCCCTGTGAAAGTTGGCAGACTCTTCAGGGCTGCCATTGGGATGTCATTGTGCTGTGCCAAATTTAAAGGACTCCCTCCATTGAAAGCAACAAACAGTTGATTCCTTGGAGCAGCCATTGGAGGTAGTTGAGGTGGATTTACTGGTACAACAAAATGAGATCCTACTGATGGAGGAGTGGATTTAGTTCTCCTAGAATAGATAATTGTTGTTCCTCACCTTTTTGTTGCTCTGCCTTGTCTTCTTGGTGGTGACAACTGCAAATACTCGAAAGGAACTAAGCTGATCCTTGTCTGAACTCTTCTCATAAACTGTAGAAGGCGCTGATTCTGAAGTTCTTTCTCTCTACAGAGTCGCCAAGTATGCACAAATGACTTCTTTAAAGCCTAGAACTAGCTGGTTGCATACTAAACCAACAACATAATGTGGAACTTGTCCCACTAGGCGTGCCAAAAATTGTTATCACCCAGAAATGCACCCTATGCAGAGTTATGAAAACTGAGCTTTCTAGAGAAACATGGGATCATTTCAAGGCTGTGGGTCACCTGAAGTTGAAATGAACCTCCGGAGAAGGCCGAATTCCTTTTGGGTATCACCTAAACTATCAGCTCTATAAGGGTAAAAGGAGGAGTACGTATAAATGAAACTAAACCTATGGTGATACACCGAATTGATAAGAAATTCTGAAATTAAAACAAGATGAACATACACTGGGAAACTTAATTGCAACCATTTCACTTACTCACATAACTTCTTTTAGACTTATGCATCATTCTTAACAGGCTTGATCTACATACACATCTTAAGAAGGAAAGATAATTTTCACAGCTTTAAGGTATGAGTGCAAACTTATAAAACATAGTTGAAAACTTGCATAATCTAAAATATAGAAATGAGAATAATACAAACATTAACAGTAGCTTCCAAGGTAAAATATGTGTTGTATTTTAGATTCTAGTTGAGTTACAAAGTATACATCAGATGAGGAAGGATTACTAAAAATCACTAACTCTTTTGAATGCATTATTCAAACTCCTTACAAAAAGGAAAAAATGCCTTATATACAAAAAGATTTTGGCCCCTTAGGGCTTACAAAAAAATCAGTTCTCAAAAAATATCTCTCCTTAGATATTTTTGATGAAATTAATGCTGCATCCTGCGTGTCCTTGTTGTCCATGTAAGTGAAGAAACATTCCCAGAGAAGCCCTTCAGATCTTTCGCAGCTACCACATTTACTTTTGCTCCTCATGTCCTCCTTGAACCTCTTCGACTGAGCTGCCTTGAATGCTTCTAACTTCAGAGCAGATCCGTGTCAATTCACATTCTGTTGATTCTTCTTGGCACTGGTCAAGCTGCCAAAGATCACCCGTAGCTCTCTCTGATTGGCTAGGCACATTCCACATGGATTCCCCTATGATCAAAAGCCTATTTAGTTAGAATCACATCTTGGCGAGACACTGGAAGTGTCTCACCGATGCGATTATGTCCCTCTACAGCTATCGGAAAGACGTGGAACTATCGATGAGAGTCTTATCGAGCTTCAAAAGTCATACCGATATCCTTGAAACCATCGGCAAGACACAACTCTTTCGCTAAGACATCATGTCAAAATCTCCATTCTTTAGTGGAAGCATTCTGTTTCTGTAAGACTTCGATCGGTCGCTGGGACGTCACAATGATGACATCTCTTCTCGCTAAACCTATTTCACTTCAGGGAGACCCCTCCTTATCAGTGGGACTTCATACCGGCACCACTGGCTCATACCGAAGGCATCAAATTTCCTGTCAGGGAGACATCTACCAGTAAGCCGGGATGCCATAGTGAAGTTTCTCCTTTTTCTCCGTTGACATCGCACTTCGCCGAGACATCCTCATTCGTCGAGACAGCATGGCAAACTCAAGCCTCTTGGTGAACTCCATTTCTACTTCGGCGAGAGCTTGCTCAGTCGGTGAGACCTTCATCGATCTATGTTTCCTTTCCTGAGTTCATTTCGACACCTCCCCAAGCTCCTCCTGTGTCGCCAGGACCTTCCCGTGTCGGCAGGACATCTCCCCGCGAGCTCAGATCCTTCGTCAAAGGCATAATCTTGTACCGGGCACGTGATCCTTTCGACGAGACTTTTGTCTGTCGACAGGACCTCAGGGTGAAGTCTTCAACTCTTGGCGAGCTCAGCTTTCTTTCGGTGAGACCTTACCGGGTCGCCAAGACCTCACCCCGACCTCAAAATGTTACATCGAAGACCTCCCCCCGGTCGGCATGACCCTCGGCATCGCTGAGACCTTATGCCAAATTCCCCATCCTACTGCGAGCTCCTCCTCATTCGATAAGACACCCGAGTGTCGGTGAGACATTTTACCGGAGGCAAAACGTTACCCTGAGACCCTTCATCTTCGGCAGGAGTTGATTGATGTCACCCCGAACGCACTCCATTCTACTGAGCTCTATATTTCCTTCAGCAAGACATTGGAAAGTTGGGAAGAATCATGGCGAGGTCTAATAGTTATACCGATATCTATTTCTCTTGGCGGGGCCCTTGCCAGTTGCCAAGACATCTTGGCGACCTGACCTTCCTTTTGGCGAACTAGGATACTGTTGGGGTGACTCTCATGTGTTGGTGAGACTCCTGCCGAGTGCATTCACTCTCGCCGAAGGCACATCCTATCGGCGAGACACCTCCTAATCGCCAAGACCTCGTGGCGATGAAAACTTGCTTTGCCGATACCATTTCATTCATTGAGACTCTGATGGATCGGCAAGACTTATGCCGATATCACTTCATGTCGGCGAGACCTTTTTAGTCGGCGAGACATCTTGATGGTCTTGGCGACTTTCTCCTTAGAGGATTTTCATGCCGAACTTCCCTAGGGCAGGCTCTCCAACTGAGCTCCCTGTGACCTAGCACCAGATGTAGGATTTTTTCTCTTGTTGCGAATGTTCCATTTGGCCTCTCGAAGATCTATCACATGATTCATGCTACCTGATTGAGCCTGTAGGTGAAAAATGGGCAACAATAACACTGAAGAAGGAATTTCCCTATCACCAACATCCAACACACATACAAGATGAAAATCCTAAATGTGCATCATTTGAGTTCCCAATCACTAACAAGGAAAGAGCTATAGTGCTGAAGAACATTCCTCCTTCAACCTTATTGGTCTTGTATGGGTTAATGATTGAGGACCTAGATACATTTCTGTTTGAATTTGATATCCTATGTAGAAGTTATGACTATAATTCTGATGCTCATAGGCTCAAACTCTTCCCTGCAACTCTAAAGGATACAACCCTAAGATGGTTCATGGGATTAGGCAGGGATGTTGTTCCTAATTGGGATACCATGAAAAAATTGTTCTTGGAGAAGTATCAAGACTATTGTAGGGGACCTGATAGAAGGAAAGATGACATTTTTGTTATGTCACAAAAAGAGGATGAACCACTAGAAGATCATGTGGAGAGATTTCTGTTTTATTTGAAGAAAAAACCACAAAACAAGTTGTCAAAAGAGTCCCTCAAGTTAGTATTTTTGACGGGAGTCAATGATGACTACATGGATGCCTTGAAACTCATTGGATAAGGAGATATTTCACAAATACCATTTCAAGAAATTTGTAAGGTCTACATGAATTATTCTAGTACCTTTACTAAAAGGCCAAGAGGATAGGACATCCACTATTGGTAAATCATCTATAGGGGTTTCAAAGATAGAGTTAGACAACCTATTGTCCAATATGAAGGAGGAAATTATTAGCCATTTAGCAACTAAGTTGGATACTATCCACATCAAGAAGAAGTAGGAGGAGGCCGAGGCTATGCTCATTGAATAATGTCCAAGTTGTAGGAAAAGAAAAGCAAATTGTAAATGCAAAAGAGTGGCTAGTATCCAACAAGATAAAGTTGAGAAACCCAATTTCCAACCAATTGAAGGAGATTATGAAAATATCTTTTATATAGCACAAAGGAGGCCATGGAAAAAATGATAAGGTATGCCATAAGACCCCCTCATTTTTAATTCATCCTTTCCTATTGGGAATCAAAACTTTTCTTCTTGGAACTCTCAGCCCCGGCCTGCAAACCAAAAACAGTGGTAGAAACCTCCAAAATGGCCACAACCTTAGCCAAATCGGAACCAATAGTAGCCAAACCCTTTGCCACAATAAAATTTTTAGGGTTCCAATTACAATCCACAATGGCCAACACAATAGAATTAGTGGCAGCCACAATGGAAAAAAGGCCAGTAGTGGCAACAACATAATATGAACTATCAATAGCCTATGCTCCCTCCTCCACCACAATAACAAGCCTTAATGATTCCATCAAATCCTACATCCCAACCACCCAAGCAACCACAAATACCTGCCCAACCTGCACCTAAACCTAACACTAAGCTTGTTCAATGAGCTTATACTAATGAAGCTATGCAATAGCCCACATATGGGGTAGAGGTGAGCGATGTCCACCTCAGATCAAGAAAAAAACATGCTTGACCTTAATCCACTCAAATTATAGAAATGGAGGATGAGAAACATGTAGTTGAAGCTTTAGAAAAATCACCTTTGGAACCTAAGTCAAATCAGGTACACCAAACTACCTCAAGTCCAAAGCCACCTTTTCCTAAATGCCTAGCTATTCAAAAGCATCACACACAGGCTAAGAGAGATCTCTTAAATCAATTAAAGGATGTGAGCATCAATATTCTAATTATCCAAGCTATCAAAGGCATCCCAATCTATACCAAAACTATAAGGGACCTATGTCTTAAGAAACCAGGAAGAAAATGGAAGGATCCTTAGATAGTCCATGTCTTAGGAAACCTTGCAGATATCATGTCAGTGAACATAACTGTCCCTAACTATATAGATCCTAGTAGTCTAGTAGTGGATGTTAAGATTAATGGAACCCTCATTAAGAATGTCTTTGAGAGACTTGGGGGCAACAATCAATGTTATGACAAAAGAAACAATGCAATTACTTTAGTTAGCCAACCTTAGGCCTACACAAACTGTATTACAGCTAGTTGATAGGTCAACAGTTAAGCCTGAAGGAATCATTGAAGACTTGGTTATTACATTGGATTCATGGGAATATCCTACCAATTTTATAGTTTTACAACCAAAGGTTAATCTTGTAGGCTACCCACTCATCCTAGGCATACCTTGGTTAGCTACAACTGATGCATTTATAGGTTGTAGGTTTGGCAATATGATAATATCCAATGGGATAGTCACTAAGAAATTGGTTCTCTATCCTCCAGCCCAACCTTATGCTAACCTTGAGCAAACTATTTGTCCCAGTTTGGATGAGGATGATAACTATTCTCTGCAAACATTGATGAATATAGAGCACAACCCTTTATTGGATGACTAGGATGAAGATGAGCTCATCGCTCACATAATCTAGAATGACTATGGCAGGATCTCACAACAACAAGACCACCTCATATGCCTAGCAGAATTCCCTGCACACAGTGCTACAGGCACACTTGACCGCATATGCATGGGATTACCATGGTATGAAAGGAATAGATCCTAATTTACGTATGCACAAAAATTATATCAATGATGGTTATAGACCCATTTTACAACCTCAAAAATGTATGAATGCCGACTTGAGGGAGATAATGAAAGTTGAACTTCAAAAGATCCTTGATGCTATATTTATCTATCCTATATCAGATAGTGAATGGGTCTCACCTTTGGTAATTGTTCCCAAGAAATGTGGAAAATAGAGAGTTTGTGTAGACTATAGGGAACTGAATACAACAACTAGAAAGGACCACTTTCCTTTTCCCTTCATAGATCAAGTGCTTGATTCTCTAGCCCGGAAAAAGTATTTCTCATTTTTAGATGGTTTTAGTGGTTACAACTAGATTAAAATTTCTCCAGAGGATCAAGAAAAAACTACATTCACATGTCCTTGGGGAACTTATATCTACTCTGTTATGCCCTTTGGCTTATGCAATGCTCTAACTACCTTTCAAAGAGCAATACTCAACATATTTTTTGATTATGAACAATGATTTCACTAACTATGGTGAAACTTATGAAGAAGCTCTCAATAATTTGGAAAAAAGTATTAGAAAGGTGTAAAGAACACAATTTCTCACTCAACAATGAAAAGTGTTTCATGATGATGACATAAGGAATTTTATTGGGGTACTTGATATCTAGTGCAAGAATTCAAGTTGATCTACACAAAATAGAAATTATATCTACATTACCTATTCCTAACAAGCAAAGAGATATCTGTTGGGAATAGGATTCCATTTAATAGCAATCCTAAACATATTTCATGTATCTCCTAAGTCCTTGGAAAGTATTTCCCAACACTAGGATTAGAAAGAGAATAAATTTGAATGAAATGAACATGTAAATTGACATTTGAAATTATTTCTAAATGAAAGGAACATATGGGGACGCCCAAGAAGAGCTCCTACAAAATAGGAGCACATGGGGCACCCACATGGAAGGTGGAACCGACCTTGCTTAAGTTAACTTTTTGGAGGATTGATAACACTTCAGTAATGCATGTAAAGATCCTACAAGTTAAGGATTGATATTTACATGAGTGGAGTTCAGTTCAGTTCAGTTCAACTATGGTTTAGTTATCTTCAGTTGCATGAAATATAATAGGTGGATACATTAATTTAAGTGGGGATGATCAATAATGCATAATGTTTGCATGAATTGGTGGAGAGATATGTTTCAATTAACTAAGATTGACTTGGAGCCACCTTGGGCACCCAAGTTGGCATCTTTGAGTTAACAGCTTTTGCATGAGAAGATATTTACAAGACTCAGTTAAATGGGCCCATTCTTGGGTGTTGACTTTGAGGTGATGCTTGCAAGATATTTTCTTGACCAATGATTAGTTAAGTGTTTAGTTTGGGGCACCTAAATTGAGGAGACTTTGGTTTTGACTTCATGTTACAGTGTGGAACTCTACTTGCACAATCTAGGCGTAGATTTTTGAGAGGAGCTTTATGCTCTTGTATTTGATAACTCTTATGAGTTTTCATGCTCATTAATTGTCTATTTATTGCAGAAATTGCATCAGAGTTTAGAGTAGGTTTTGTAGGTTGAGCTTGTGCATGTGTGAGGGTTTGAGCATGGCATGGGATGTGTGGATTCATGCTTGGTCACATGGAATGCATGGATAGCTTGTGCTGTAGAAAGTGTATGAGAGTTTTGTGTAGGTTGTGAAGAAGGATTGTTGAAGGAAAATGAAGCATTTCAATCAAGCATTGATACAATATTATTGTAATCTTGTTCTAAGGTTAAATAATACAAGCACTATTGATTCTAGTGGAGTTTTTTCCTGAAATGGTTTCTCCACGTATATACTATGTCACTTCTATCTTCTTGTCTCATTATTCTACAATCTTTTATCTCTTTCTACAATTGGTAAAATTGATCTAAACGGATAATCATACACAAAGAATTGTTAATAAAGAACACCTAATTAAATCTATAGTCACATAGGTTTACAAGTTTTAAGCTACATAATTTTACCTTCAATTTCAACAATATCAAAAGTTTTCTTGGCCATGCAAGCTACTACAGGTGGTTTATTAAAGATTTCAGTAAGATTGTTGCACCATTATTTGTTTTTTTGAGTAAGGACATTGAATTTGAATGGACATCTGAATGCCAACTCCTTTGAAGAGCTGAAGAAAGCCTTGACTTAAGCATCTATTTTGAGGGGACCAAATTGGACCCTACCTTGTCATATTCATACATACGCTTCAGATTTTTCCATTGGAGAAGTTTTGGGTTAGAAGGAAGGTACTAAATAGTATGCAATCTACTACATCAACAAGAATCTTCAAGGAGAAAAGTTGAACTATACTATAATAGAAAAAGAGATGATTGCAGTGGTGCATGCTATTAATAAATTTAGCTACTATATCACTGGTTATTCAGTCTTTGTCCATATAGACCACACAACAATCAGAGATTTGATGAACAAGCCAATAGTTGGAGGTAGATTGGTAAGATGGCTACTTCTTCTATAAGAATTTGACATTACCATAGTGGATAAACCTAGCAAAGTCAATGTAGTGGCAGATTTTCTATCAACATTTCCAACACAATCAGCTAAAGGAGTGGTGGATGATTCATTTCCAAATGAACACTTATTTGCTTTAAATGTGAATATACCTTGGTATGCTGATATTTCCAATTATTTGGTCACAGGGCAGATTCCACCACACTTTTTTCCAAGGGAGAAGAGATAGTTGGTTCACAAATGTTTCCCATACTCTTGGGTATCTAGTTATCTATTTTACACTTTCCCTAATAACATCATGAGAAGATGTATAAGGGAAGATGAGATCTTTGAAATCATAAAGACATGCCATGATGAGCCATGTGGGGGTCATTTTTCAGCAAAGAGAACAACCTTCAAGATCCTCACAACTGGCTATTATTGGCCAACTTTGCACAAAGATTTTGTTAAATACATAAGGAGCTATGATAGGTGTCAAAGGATGGGAAGACCAACAAGGAGTGATGAAATTCCATTGCAGCCTTAGTTAACATTAGCACCTTTTGACAAATGGGGTTTAGACTTCATTAGACCAATCTCACCTACATCCAACAACAAGGAATACATTCTTATTTGTATTGATTACTTGAGTAAGTGGGTGGAAGTAAAGGCCTTACAATTTGCTAGAGATGGCAATGTGGCTAAGTTTCTATATGAGGATATATTTACTAGGTATGAAGTACCTAGGGATATAGTCATTGATCAAGGCCCACAATTTACCTCTAACCTCATCACTAAACTGGTTGAAGAATACCAAATTATACATAAGAAGTCAACACCCTACCACCCTCAGGCTAATGGTTAGGTAGAGGTCACCAATAGGGAGATTGAAAGTATTCTCACCAAAATAGTGCAGCTACATAGGAAATATTGGGTTGCAAGGTTACCTGAAGCAGTATGGGCATATAGAACAACTTGGAAAACCACCATTGGTTTTACACCTTATGAGTTAGTATATGGTAAGACAACAATCCTTATTATTGAGTTTAAATATAAAACACTACGGACATCAATAGAACTAGAAATGGACTTGACAAAAGCTCAAAAGGAAAGGTTGCATACCTTAAATGGATTAGATGAGATAAGGGCCATCAAACTGAGGTAGTACAACAATAAAGGATGAAGTGACATGATTAGTACATTGAAACCAAGGAGTTCACTATGGGGAACTAGGCATTGCTATATGATTCAAGGTATAAAGATTTCAAAGGAAAATTTATGTCTAGATGGTTGGGCCCCTATAAAATTAGTCAAGTTTATCCTAATGGGGCAATTCGGTTACACACCATTGATGCAGTCATATTTTCACTTCTTGTAAATAACCATAGATTGAATCTACATAAGAAGCCATTACAAAAAGATGATTTTATATTCTCCCTGTTTCAACAATATGGTGCTCATTGTGAACCAAATACAAAATATGACATATAGAGTGATACTTCAACAACACATGATATACCGGGCACATCTAGTGACTGATTGACTATACAACTCAATCCTTGAGATCACTAAGGATTAATTTCTCATTTTATCTCACAAGCACATACTACACGTTATAATAATGTTCAATATATCTTTAGCAGGACCTATTTTTTTATTACACATTCACAAAGGGTTCTGATGTTGTAGGGACTTGTAGCTTCATAGCTATCAACATTCAAAATGGCCTTGGTACTACAGGTACCCGTAGCACTGTTTGGTAGGAGAAAAGAAAATTTAAATTAGTTGGCACCATATTCACTACAAGGTCACACACATTCATTTCACAATATCCACCTGTAATATCCATCACTTCATAATAAGTACCTACGGCATAATTATTTTTCTTCCCATTCACATTTCAAATACTCAAGCTCTCACATCACCAAATCATATCTGTAATACCCATCCCATCATTTGCACCTTCCACCCACTACTCATTACCTTGTGGTTATTTTCTATCACATCAAATCAACAAATAGATGCTTTCTTTTCAGTTTACATGCACGATGCATGGTTATCTCTTCTAGCCTATACTTCAAGTACACTATCATGATTAATATAGTCTTTTTTCAGTTTTCATAGTATATTTCATATTACTTCATGCATGTGAACTATTAATATCCTTAATTTCCATCATTTCATATTTTAACCACCTTCCAGCCAAAATGTGAAGTGAGGTCACTTTAGTAATTAAGTTGGGGGAGGGTACAACTTAGTCAGTCTTTTCAAAATCTGCCACCTAAATTAAAATCAATGGATAGAAATGACATGCAAAACCCTCCTAATTACATCTCATTTTTGCTGCCATTTCCAATTGCTAGACTTCAAACCCTGAGAACTTGAGCTTAGTTTGGACCAAAGTCGAACTTAGAACCTGTTCATGAGCTTGAATTAAGCTAGTATTGAGAAGGGAAACTTGCAGTATGGTATGCCAATAAAAATATATGAGGAAACATAAGGGAAGTAAAGGGTTTTGAAGGTGGTAGAGAAGATTGAGTTGGATTTCCAAAGCTGAATTAAGTGCATTGAGTAGAGAAAGTAAGCCAAAATGGGAGGTGATGTCTTCCAAAGGGAGCTAGCAGCTCATCATCAAATTTTGGAGGATGCAATGGTTCTACCTATTTTTACTAGGGTTGGTTGGCTTGACTATTTTCTAAAATTAACATAATTTAGTGATGATATGACAAGAAGGTTTGCATCTACTCTTGAATATGATGAAGCTATGGTAAAGGAACTTTCAGTAGATGCATTTGAGACTGCCATTGCACAAGTCACTGGGTTACCAAGTACAGGGGCAAAGTTTCCAGCATGAGCTGACGCAGTTGCAGCCAAGGAAGAATTTTGTATATGAGGAGAGGAATTAGAATCATCATCACAAGGTATGAAGAGACTCTCTCTTCCCTAGTTATTGGTGAATTTTTCCTCTTATATTGTTGGATATATTACTTGTGATGGTAGGCATAATCTTTTACATACAGTTCATTTCAAATTACTCAGCCACCTCAGGCATAATAAGTTAGTGAATGTACCAAACTTTCTTTAAAATTTGTTGAAATGGATGGCATCATAATACCAACGAAACCAAAGTGATACTTCTCTATCTCATCACTGTTTAATTTCTTTATTGATAAAGAGAAGTTTAAGGATTCAATACCCATAAGTGAATTGGGAGGACTTTAAGGAATGTACAAATATTAATAGTTTGTTGGATGCACATGTGGCACCTGAGAATGTAGAACCCAAAAATGAACCTGTAAGGGAAAGCCCTCACATCTCACTTGTGCCTTCGCCTACTCGTAGCCAAGGTGAGCATGAGGAACCTAATGAACTAGAGACTAGGTCACCTATAATTGAGGAAATACCATATTCTTCCAGATTACAAATAGCCAAGAGTAGAAAAGGAAACGCCTCTACCTCTTCTACACCCTCCAAACCAAAAGAAAGGAAGGATAATCCAAAGGAAAAGAGGGATACTCAAAGGAAGAAAGAGGATATTCCAAAGAAGAAGAGTGTTCAAAAAGGGAAGAACATAGTTGAGGAAGAAACACCTATACCTAGATGCTCTAGCAGATTAAGGAGACAAGGTTCCATGAAGGAAAATATAGATCCAGAGGAAGAAGAAAAGAGCAAGGAACGACAACAGGAAGATGTCTTGATTATAGAAACAAATTCTAAGGTAAAGGGGGATTCCCCTAGTAATGTGAATATGCCAGCAAAAAGGAAAAGATATGTGCTCACAACTTATGATTCAAAATCAAAAGATATATTTACTACTAAAAAATTACAGACAAAAACCCTAGATAGTCCCATTCATGGAGAATATGAAGAAGGAGGCAGTGAACAATTCATGGATACAAAGGAGATATACATAGAAGAAAGAGATGTAAGGAAAGAGCTCCAAGAGGCTTTAGAAAGGATTAACACTTGGAGGAGTTAGTGCAAAATTATGAACAGAAGGACAAGGAAAGAGAAGCAAAAATGCAAGAGATGGAGGAGAAATTGCAATTGTATGGTCATGACACTAAACTTGATTTGTTGGCACAAATGTCCATGACTAAAATAGAGGATAGAGAACTAGAAATTCTAGATCAAAAACCTCCTTCACTTATAACTCTTGATTACTACACAACCTTGTCAATGGGCTATCAATTGTGGAAAGTGACTAATGAGCTTGCACATGAGAAGGATAATTGGAAGAAAGAAAAGGAAGAATATGTAAAGGAATTGGAAAAGAGAGATATGGAGTTGAGCAGATCAGTAGTCTGATTGGAGGAAGTATGATGCAGTAGCAGGGTCCAAAAAATTCATCAACTTACCTAAACTCAAATAATCTTTTCATATTCATCCACCTTTGACTTATCATTCTCTTCTCAAAACACTTTATACAAACACCCAAAACTAGAATCAGGCCATAAAACCTCTTATTTAATCTTCAAACCACCTTAAACATCATTAAAATTACTAAGTCAAACCAAGTAAAGGTTCCAAAATCTTTGATCTATTTCTTCCCTAAACATTCACTCCTAGTTGACTCAAAGGCTAGTAGTAGTCCAAAAACAAAAAAAATGGGTATAATCTCTCAACTAGTTTAGATCTCAAAAAATTGAAAGCAGTTGTGGGAACCCATTAAGGCCTACTTAAACATATAAATAAATCAAGTATGCTTACTTTGCAAAATACTCACCTAAAACGGACTATTCTGCTACTACAAGGCTCAATTAGGCCTAATTAACAAAGCAAGTGTTCCAAATACCTTCCCAACCTAAAAACTTTGTGGGAAGTCTCTTGTTAGTCCCCAAAACTTCTGAATCAAATGGTTTTAGCCCCCAAGACATTGACCTTAACACTCAACTAATAAACCCTTCACCAATCCTTTAGCATTGAATTTTCATCAAACCTCTACCTAAAACCACCATTTTCATGCCTAAATTCATTCAAATACCACAGGGGCAACAACTAAAACTCCACCACTAGCCTTCCTCTACTCTCAACACACATCTAAGCATATAAACCTACCATTTTAGACTCATTCTACCAAGCCACTGGAAAATACAATAGGTGGAATGAGTCTTTACAACATTTTATGCTTTCAAAGCTTTGTTCTTGACTGTATAGACCCACAGTCAATAAATCAGTCACTAAATACTCAAAAATCAATAGATATCAATCCCACAAGAGCCAAATGGAAGCTAGAACATATATCTATCAATTTAAAAAGCTTATAGAACAATAAACTCTTGTACAAAACCACACAGATCTGGAGAACAACGAATTAGCATAAATTACAAAGGAAAAGGTGTGTTTTTTATTGATTTGCTCTTCAAGAATGAACAACCACCCCCCAAATGACCATTAAACATCTATATAACAATTTTTACATCAATAAAATGTCTTCCAATTGACTCAAACCAAACTTCTAACTACTTGACTCTTGACATTCCACCATTTTGCAATTTGTTGCATTTTTAGCAAGTTTACATTTTTTTCGACAACTTTTCAAATTGAACTCCCAATCACCTAATGACCTTTTAGAAGGAGTTATTACATCAAAATGTGGTCTAATATGACATTATTAAATTGAAGAAAATAAAAAACATGACTTAACACACTAAACTAAACATTATACCTCATTTGCACAAATTGAGCTCAGGTGCCCTTGCACCGAAAAAACCACATTGAGGATTAGCTCATAATATAAAGTAATTGCAACACCAAATACAATAGGCTCACTACCTAAAAGAAAGAAGGGATCACTACCAAATTATAAAGAAGAAAGAATATTGTTACAATGAGAAATCCATCTCAGAGCAACAAAAAAATCCACCATTGCATCACTAGATCATTCACACTCTCTAAAGAATGTAGACACCTTTTGCTCAATGCTTCCAATAATCTTAGGAATTAAAGCTCGCACTAAATTTCACACTTTCACACTTCACATCTCAACACTTCATACCACACACATCCCACCCTCATCCTCCATCAATTCATCACAAAAATATACCATCCTCAACCTTGAAAATAATCTACAAGGTTGGCTATGCACCTCAAGCATGAAAATTCAAATTAGGTTAGCATCAAAACATTCCCACGGTGGAGAGGAATGAAGGAAAACCACAAAACACCTTAATTCAGACCTAAATCCACATATACACACCACACCATGCTTCCAAAAACACCAAAGCATATCCAGAATTAGTGTAAATGCCCAAGGTCATCTGAACATGTGTTGTCACCATTAAAAAATTTACACACTTCCTCAAATCCAAATATGACTCATAGTCCATACACAAAAAATAAACATAATCTAGAATATTCCATCAACACCCCGAAATCAAAAAAATCCTTCGCAACATCATACACCTAAGGAACATAATCATTTTGTAAACCCAACCAACCTTCTACACACTGTAACTCATGAATCCAACCTTGCAGAGTACCAAAGCTCAAACAACTCAAATTGAAGATAGATATGAATAATATAAGCACACTCCCATATCTGCAAGACCAAAAACCACAACACAGTGAAATGCGGAGAAAAACCATTTCTCCTAGATAACACTGCTTCACAGTTCACACACTAGTGAACACAAATTCTTCTATCGAATGATCCAAAACATTAAACTCTAGATATAACACCTTTGAACACCTCTGATCAACATATCTGAACCACACAAGCAAATATTCAATCATGAAGAAATTAAAAGAAAAAAATTGAATGCCACTCTACCACATTGAACTCTCTTTTAATAAATTTTTCTCAAAAGCACTTGGAAACCAAGCACCACAAATACTATCTCAACATCTGCAACACTTTCTCAGCATCTCAACCACACAAGAGGTTGAACATCCATAAGCATATGCTCATCAAAGCAACACTAGAGGTTGTAATTAGTGAGACTATTAATGACAACATAATGCAACCAATTAAAGAATCTCCATAGGTTGACATCAATGTAACAAAAAATATCTTTTGGCATCAATGGCACCACAAACTTCCAACAAATCTCCCCCTTTGTCATTGATGGAAACACATGATATGAAAAACCATCAATAACAATAGTTTTGATCACCAACACATATACTACACATTAGTGCAGATTGCTCCCTCTTACACATGCATCTACTCTTTCCAACACTTTCTCTTTTACAGGACTTCTCTCCCCCTTTTTCATATGGTTTTTTAGCTAACTTTCTCTCCCCCTTTGACATCAATGGAAAAGGACAACACATATTTTATTTTCTTTGCTTCATCAAACACATATACTTTCTCTCCCCCAAGGGAAACACTTGTAAGGGACAAAAAATACTTTGCAATCTTTGATTTGACTTCTTTTGACAACACCAACACACAACACAATGACAACACTTACTCCCCTTGACTGCAACAACCAACAATGGCACTATCTAATCCCCCTAAGAGGTAGCCACCAACATCAGTCCAAAACAAGGAATGAATCTTGAAATCCACTAGATTGATGCATAACCTTATGCATCTAATTGAAAGGAGGGAAAATAACCCCTAACTTCTCTTGAAGATACTCAAATATATCCTTAGAAGATCCTTTGTGAAGATATCTGCAACTTGGTGTTTAGTAGGAACATAATCTAGCTTCACCTCATTCTCTGCAATTTTTTTCTCTCAAAAAGTGATACTAGATTGAGATATGCTTTATCCTTGAATGTATTATCGAATTCTTTGAAATATTGATAGCACTTTTTTATCACATAAAATAGGAATTGGTTCATTATATGGAACTTTGATATCCTTCAATGTTTGCTTCATCTACAATACCTATGTACAACATGATGCTACTGCAATATATTCCACTTTTGCAATAGACAATGACACTAAATCCCACTTCTTAGCCATGAAACCAACCTACTTCCAAGAAAGAATGCACCACCACTTGTACTTTTTTCATCCACACAACCTACCTAGTCTGCATCTATATAAGAACTTAGAGAGAAATTAGTGTCCTTTGGATACCACAGGCCATGTTCTGAAGTTCCTTTCAAGTATCTAAATATTCTATTTACTGTTGCCACATGTGAATCTCTAAGATCTTGAAATCTATCCTTAAGATAAATTGTATGCATGATATCTGGTCTAGTATTCGTTAGGTATAGTGGTCCACCAATCATTGATCTATACTTTCTCTGATAAGCCTTAGGAGATTCTTCATTCTTACTCAACTTGCAACTAGTAACCATGGGAGTCCATATCGGTTTAGAGTCTTCCATTCCAAAATTCTTCAACATTTTCTTGACATACTTTGATTGTGATATGAATATTCCTTTTTTTTTTTTGATTGATTTGTAGCCCAAGGAAGAAATTCATCTCCCCAAATATAGACATCTCAAACTCTTTTTGCATTTCTTCTGCAAATGTCTTACACATACTTTCATTTCCTCCAAATATTATATCATCAACATAAACAACCACAATCAAGATTTTATCTTTCTCAAATTTAAAATAAACATTACTTTCTGTGGTACCTTTATTGAATCCCTAAATTGCAACAAGTACCTATCCAATCTTGCATACCAAGCTCTAGGAGCTTGCTTGAGTCCATATAATTCCTTCTTCAATCAAAAAATCATGTTAGGATTATCTGATAATTGAAAGCCTTTTGATTATTCAATATATACCCCTTCTTCCAACTCACCATTCAAGAATGTAGACTTCACATCCATCTGATAAACTTTGAAATACTTATGTGGTACAAAAGCCAAAAACATCCCAATAGCCTCCATCCTTGCCACTAGAGAAAATGTCTCCTCAAAGTCTATTCCTTATACTTGTGAGTACCCTTTACACACAAGTCTTTCCTTATTCCTAACAACTTCTCCATTTTTATCTAGCTTATTTTGAAATACCCACTTAGTTCCAATCACATTCTTGTTTGTTGGTATTGGGACAAGTATCCAAGTATTATTTTTCTCAATTTGCATCAATTCTTTTTCCATATCCTTTATCCAAAATTCATCTTTGCATGCCTTAATCATAGTTTTAGGTTAAACTTTGAAAAGTAAACATAAATTCACCTATTCTTCTATCATAGCAGCCTTTCTTCTTGTCAATACACCTCTGCTTTTGTCACCAATGATCTGATCTTTAAAATGATTCTTCTACACATACTTAGGGGTCTTAGGGATCCTTTCCGGAGCTTCTTCCTCCTCAACCTACACTTATTTTTTCTTACCATCATCTTTCTCTTCTTCTTTGTAATAGAACTCATTTGATTCATACCCTCCTATCAAGACTGAGCTTTAATGTAAGTCTACATTGACTTTGACACTTTCACTTTCAACAATTCTTTTTAGCCTCTTGTTGTAGCATTGGTATGCCTTACTTTTTGTAGAGTATCCAAGGAATATTCCTTCATAAGATCTAGCATAAAACTTTCCTACATTTTGTTCATCTCTTCTGATATAACACTTTCTTCCAAATGCTCTAAAGTATTTGACATCAAGAGTTCTTCCGTACCATAACTCATAGGGAGTCTTTGAACTGCTTGTCCCTACTTATGCTCTATTAAGTATGTAGATTACAATATGAATTGCTTCTCTCTAGTAGAAATATGATAGATTTTCTTCCTTCATCACTGTTCTCTTTGCTTCCTGAATAGTCCTATTCCTCTTTTTCACCACTCCATTCTACTGAAGAGTCCTAAGAGCTAACAAATATCTATTTATTCCATGATCTTCACAAAAAATGTTAAACTCATTGGAGGTGAACTCTCCACCTCTATTCAATCTTAAAAAATTTGATTTTCATATCCATTTCATTCTCAACCATAGCTTTAAATGCCTTAAACTTATCCAGAGCTTTTGATTTTTCTTTGAGAAAAGTTACCCAAGTCATTCTAGAGTAATCATCAATCAATAACATGAAATACCTATCACATTGAAAAATTCTTGTTCTTGTAGGTCCACAAAGGTTTGTATGAACCAAATCCAAAGGTCCTATGGTAGAGTATTCTTTAATATTGAACCTGTAGACACTAAAAATTGTCCTAAGACATGTGACTTCTAAATTCTCCATCATTTCCCCTTTCATCTTTGATAATTAAATAATTTTAATTATTTAATTATTTTCTAATGTCATATGTCCTGAATTAATTAAATAATTTTAATTATTTAATTAATTAATTTTCTATCTTTATTTCCTCTTTGATTAATTAAAGAAATTTGTATTTATTTAATTTTTGTCCACTTTCCACTATAATTAAATATATATTTTTAATTATTTAATTATTGATTAGCTTTTTCTCTCCTAAATTAAATAAATTTTATTTATTTAATTTGGTCCACTATCTTGAATTTTGAATTAAAACATTATTTAATTCAAAATGATTCCTCCTTTGTCACATTCCTCTATGATTAAATAATATCTTTATTATTTAATTATTCATTGGCCACCTAAATTAAATAATGTTTATTATTTAATTTCCTCTCTCCTCTTTATCTGTGTCAATCCTTATCCATCCATGTCTCAATTAACCTCCACCCTTGATTAAATTATCTATAATTTAATCTTGATTGTCAATCCTTATCATTTGTCCTAATTTATCCCTAACCCTATTCCATACCTCATCTTTCATTATTGGCCATTGATTATTGTCCTTTCATCCTAGCCATTCATTCAAAATTGACTTCCCTATAAAGACCTCTATCATTGTCATTTCTTCATCTTAGAACCTTTGGCTATCTAGTTTATTGCATCCTAAAGCTATCTAGAGTCATCTTGCTATCAAGTCATTTGATCATTTGCATCCATAGTCATCTTTAGAATCTTCAATATTTTGCTTTGTCATTGTCATAGGCCATATTGCATACTCAAAAGTCTAAGGAAAACCATATTATCCAAACAAAATGGAGAAGTACAATGAAGGTGAATCAATGGTGGCATGAAGATTTGGTAATATTGCTTTGTGTTTTATTGTCTTTATTCTCATTTGTGCTTCATTGTTGATTAGGGTTTTATTTGCATGATTATTTGCCTAACCTTAATATTTTACCCTTGATTACATTGGTGAACCCGGTGTGAACATTTGAAATTGCATAGATCATATGAAAAATTTAGAATTGTAGGTTACAGGTATGGATCACTGCAATTGTGAAAGCCAAAATGACGCAATCACCAGGCCAAATGATGCAACTGCTTTGCATAGGGGCACACTTAGATTTTATTTGATTTCTAGTTATTTTTTGTTAGATCTAGGTCATCTAGCTTTCTGGTTTATCAGTCTAACCCTAGTTTCACATCATAGGCATCATTAGGTCATTTGTTTTCTAGTAGACTTGTTATTTTGCAGATTCTAGGTTTCTGTGCTGCATTTGACTATCATTCACCGCAATTGTCATTTTGGTTTGTTGCAATTGCCATAAATCTAATATGTATCTATTTTGGTGAACCACAGTCACAATTTCTGAGCTACATCTGCTCATTGTTGTGAGCCGCATTTGTAATTTCTGCGACGTAATTGCTTTATTTATATTTTTAGATTTCATTTAAAATTTCCAGTCTAGGTCATTTGCATTTCATTGATTAGGGTTTTTTTGTTACTAATATCTAATTTCCAATGTGTGGCATAGGTACCAAGGAGACATTCCTATTTACATCGATCAAACAAAACTATATTGTCTTCTTTTTCACTCATTGGCATTAAAATTAACCTTGCATTCTCACATCATTGGGATCAATTTACCTAATCTGCATTTCACTCATTTGGTTAAAAAGAACTTGCATTGTCACTCATTGGTTTAAAATTGATCTTGCATCTAGTGTCTTTCTCACATATTGCTTTGAGGTTAAAAAGAACAAGATTTTTTATCTTCCACACATTTGGATTTGGGCTTAAAATGAACACCATGCGAGTGTGAGGCAAAGGTGTTGTGTATGCACTCTCCTCTCGCTTAGTGTGATCTTGGATGACCAAAAATAACGTACTTCCTCACTTTTGTGTACCCTTTTAGAGGGCTTGCCTTGGTGGGAAAAAGTACTCACCCCAAGGGAATGACCCAAGTGGTAACAAGCTAAAGCCAAGCTCTTCCAAGCCACTATAAATAAAATTGCTCTTTGAAGAAAGTCATTTAGCAAAGGGTGCAGATGTGTCATACAAACAAGTGTTTCCCTCAGTAGCCTCGTGAGCTACAAAAAAATCCTTCCTTAGGGAAAGGGTCGGGAGGCCTCTTGACTCGCCATAGTCTTGATCTAATCTTAATGTGTGTATGGCCACCTTGAATGAATTCCCTTACTAGAAACCAATTTGTTTTAGTGGCAAAAATCCTATTTTATACACTCGTTGATCGCAAGAGGTTGGACCTCTGAAGCCGCCCCACATTCTCATTGTTCATGTGTAGAGTCATAAATTCCTCTTTGGGGAATTGAGACTTGGTGAGCCCAAGAAGTGAGTGCACTGTAAGGGGGAGCCTATGCCATCAAGTCTCTAGCTGTCCGCCTTGAATAAGAGTGGCTAGAGAAATCCAAGTGGGGATATCAACCAGTGGTTTCCTTGCCAACCATAGGGTATTGTGCATGTTGTCTATGTGTGTTTTTATTTGAAACAAAACTTTTCACATTTAGACAAGACTAGAAACAAGTGTTTTCAGAGTATTTGAAGTGTTTTCCAAAACCAGATTTCACATGAGCACCTCAAAAATTTGACAAAATTCAACCAAAATTCAAAGTACACAATGAACCACAACTAACTATCTTGAATTACAATCAAAACTGTTGTAAACCACAATTGACAAATCTGAGCCACAATTGCCAATTCTGTGAATCACAACCGACTATCCTGAACTGCAATTGACTGAGACAAAAATTTGAGACCATAACTAAAATAAAACCTCTCTCTAACTAGTCCTAATCATAACCAGAGTATTCACCTACAAAATTACAAACTTGTCATTTGGAATTCAGTCATTTAGTTACCATTTCATACCTTGCATCCATCATAAGAAAAACATTGGCTTACCTCTTAGCTTGCATAGACCTTGGTAGAAATCTTAGGAAACTTAAGATCAATCCATAGAGACCAAATTAAAGTTGCCCTGATTTCATCATCCTCTATCACTTTTAGTCCTTTTGTCACCTAGGTTGTCCCTCAACTCCCAAGGCTAGTTTGAAGATCACCTTTTTCAAAATTTGTCACTTAGTCACCATTACCATTGAAGTCTTGGCAACCTATTGGAATCTTTGGTCCTCATCGTTTAGTTGAGAAATCTTACCTTTGGTTTCCTCATAGTCATACCTTTAGTCTCATTTCTAGGTCATTTCCATTACACTTGCATTTTAATCACATTGAAATTACCACACTTTGGACCTCATTGTGACATTTACATTTGAGATCTTGACATTTTGTCACCTTGAATCCATAGTTGGTTATCATCCTAGGGCATATTATACCCCGAAGAATCAAAAAAAAAAAATAGTTGCATAACCTTGGTTTTAGCTATACCTTGGTCATCCTTAGACACAGTCTTTGCATAGTCATACCATATCACAAACACTACCTCTTGCAAGTATTACATGGTCAAAACTAGGTTGTAAAGGAAACGAGAAGACGAGATGGCTTTCCCAATAGACAAGGACTTTATCAACCCATTTGCAAGTTCCTCACAAGGGTCTCCCAAATCACACAAGTCATTATTTGAAATTTTTTTCACTAGAGACCAAAAGGGATGTATTATGGTAGAAGACATAGAGGCTTCCTCACAAGATCCTGAATTTTCCTCTTTTATAGATGAATACTTAGCACATGACCCCCAACATTACCTAGAAAAACTCTTGACAGAAGGTGCCACACTACCCCCTAGGTTTGACATAAGTACCATACAATCAACATCCACACCTAATAAACAAACCCAAGGGAACAAAACATCCATTCCACAAGTGAACACTTCAGTTCCACAATTAAACACATCCATGCCAATAGGGGGAACCACACAAGATGCAACTAAAATTCACACCTCCATATTTGGCACCCAAAGCATGACACAAGGCACAACATTTACCATAGGAGATTCATAGTCAAACCCATTTGGCATACATGACCCAACAAATAGGCCTAAAATTGTCCTTAACCTTGCAACAACTATACCAAACACACAAGGCAACCCACATGGTCATATCCTTGCAACCTCATCCAACCCATTCCACAACATAAACATTCCAACCCAAAACATGGCATATGCATCCCATTTACAAAACTAAAATTCATCCTATACACACATTAAACCAAAACTCGTCACATGGTGTTGGATTGCAACATGGCCATATAGACCGAAACAATACACAAGTGGATGTCTTGCAAACACAAGTAATAGCCCTTCAACAACAAATGGACAACATGCAAATGACAACCAAAAAGGAATACATAGTGCAAGACTTATGTCCATTTCCCTTTGACATAAATTTATACATGCCACCCTTCCCACATGGATATGTTATACCAAACTTTCCAAAGTATAATGGGAGGCATAACCCTATTGAGCACATAAGGGAATTCACCACACACTACATAGACATCACATTTGATCCTACATATCTCATGTGACTTTTTCCATGAAGCCTTACTAGTATAGCACTTGAATGGTTTTCTAAACTCCCCATTGGCAAAAGAACATAGGGAAAACTAGCTGAAAAATTCATTGAACACTTCACCTTTAACATCAACAATGAAATCTCAATAGCCACCTTATGTCACACTACACAAGAGGAAGGAGAAAAATTTATCACCTTCTTCCAATGGTGGTGAAGCTTAGCTAGTCGATGTCTAGTTGAGATACCTGAAAAACAAAAGGTCACTATCTTCCTACAAAACCTAAAATAAAAATTGAGAAGCGAACTAAGAGTACAATGTTGCACATTATTTGTGGACCTAGTGGAAAAAATCATTATCATTGAAAAGACTCTCATGGAAAAATGTGAACTTAAAATGGAAAACAAGAACACAAGCAACCAAAACATCCCAAATGTCAAGAACAAATATTAGTCTTGAAATAAAAATGTCACCAATGATGGAGCTGTTGATGCAAATACCATACATACAGGTCCTATTATTTCACTTAGAGGCCCTAATACATCAAATAACATATCAAGAGCTACCGACCAAACCCCCAATGTTGTCTAAAACACACAACCAAGAACACAAAGGAAGTTTCCAAAATGATAATACACCCTACTTGGTGAACCCATTGAGTCAATTTTCAAACAACTCTGATCGCACAATGTTATACAACTTCTTGAGCCCAAAAAATATGATCCTGGATGGTTCAAACCCTCCTGGTGGGATGACAATGCTTTTTGTGACTATCATCGAACAAAAGGACATAACCTTTTCATAGTGTCGATAGTTGAGAAGCATTATACAAGACCTCATGGAAAGTAGTACTATTGAGGTTAATGAACAAATGCAACAACATATTTCAAACAACAACTATAAAGTCTTTTTCAATTTGTTGTATGACCATGGGAGAGGAAAATCCCCCAATACAAGCAATAAGACCAATAATAACTTAACCAATTACACCAATGTCAAATATGACTATGGACATTCCACTATCATAAATCACATTCGAGTTGCTAATGAACATGTTAATACCATCACCATTAAGAAAACTCCCGAATGTGTTATCAATGCCCGCCGTACCAAAATAATCATCCAAGGTCCTCCTCCAAAACAACAACAAACACCAAAAGCCCAATATAACCTCCTTGACCAACTATGGAAGAATCCAACATAAATTTCTATCCTTGAATTGTTGCGCATATCTCCCAACCATAGGGCCATCTTAGACAAAGCCTTGCAAAACATGACCATACCTACTGATCTTGATGTCAATCATTTTGAAGAAATGGTTGGATACTTGACCAATTCCCACCATTCTACCTTTTTCAAACAAGATTATTCCACAAAAAAGCTAACTCATAATGACCCTTTACATCTTGAAGTCCTTGTCCATAAAGCCAAAGTTAGACGAGTCTTGGTAGACGAAGGAGTTGGGTTAAATATTTGCACTTTAAAATTGGTTAAGTCATTAGGATTTTCAAAGGCATGTGTAGACACTACTAAAGGCATTGCTATCAAGGCATACGATGGTGAAGAAAGAAAATCTAAAGGAATCATAACACTTCCTATTCAAGTTAGACCTGCAGTCATGGAGACCACTTTCCAAGTCCTAGACCTCAAATTACCATATAACCTTCTCTTAGGCTGACCATGGATTCATGCCATGAAAGTCATCCCATCCACCTACCATAAATGCCTTAAATTTCCATATAATGACACCAAGATAACAATAGCTGGCAATCCTGATCCCTTCCAATATTGCACTAATCTGAGGGGAACTATACAATTCCAAGTGTTAGTTAATAATGAGGCCTTGTCTTCCATTTCATCACATTACATTGATCCATCCTCATTAACTAAATCATCCAATCTATCTAATGCTAATGTTGTTGCGAAGGTTTCCACTTCGAATAATGATGTCAAGATAGTTTCAGAAGATACTAAAATAGCTGACCATGCATAGATTGAAATCTCTTGGGATCCTAATGACATATCTACCTTTTCCATATCCGCTTCCACTCAAAATTTTCACGTCCATGACAACCCCATGTTTGACCAAGATATATATGATAATCCACTCTTTGATCTTGACCCTACTGAGGATATCCATGCATCATCGTTCCATACCACTTATCATGGGTTAGGGCATGCCCCCTACTGTTGTCTCTACTAAGTCATCTTTCCAAGTCATTAAGGATGTGAAAATGTCCTTTGACGTGAACAATATTGAAAAGGATAGTTCCAAAGGTACCATTGATGATACCGCCATTCACGACCATTCGCCAAACATTCTTGTCACTCCATCCATTCACATCATAGACATGGATCAACAAGTCATATCTAAGGAAAAGGACAAAGGAAAATCTCAAGAATCAAGAATCAAAATTCCTTTAAAAGGAGACCAACTATTAAAAGATATGATAAAAAGAAGAGAAAACAAAGAAAAGTCCTCTAGTCACCATAAAAAGCTATTAGACCAATAAAAAATACAAGCCAAGAATGAGCAAGAATGTCAAGAAAATTCCTCTAGCCAACATAAAAAGCTATTGGAAAAATCAAAAGTAAAAATCAAAAGTGAGAATCAAAAAGCATTGGTCTCCAAGAATGCTCCTCCATCAAAAATCACTGGGGGCATCTATCAGTGCAAGAAGTCAAATAAAGAGCTTGTTGATCCAAAGTCTTCATCTTCGCCACTTTCACTCATTTCGTACATTTCATTCAATCCATCCATATTCATCCATCTGTTATATCATTGCACTTCCATAGGTGATGTCTTTCAATCTGTCTGTGACGACAACCCCTTCACGTATTCTAGCTCATTGGTCACCCAAACTCCTTGTCATTTGAAGCCTAGTGGCTCACGTAGTGTGCACATTAGGGATCATACCATAGCCTCTTTCATTCATCACTTTTATCATTCATTATATTTACAACTTACATTCCGCATCATCACTACGTATCGGTTCTACACATAACTTTTGAGAATCTTGTCTTAATCATGAAAAATACAAAAAATCAAAAAATCAGAAAAATTGTTACCTTGATGAAAACTTGGAAAATAGACGTCCTGGTAACACCAAAAAAAAGAGACAAGATAAATAATTCGTACAATAGTGAAAACCACTTCGGTTACGCTTTCGATAAATACCATGGTGAAAACCTAGCAAACAGGTGCCATGTGTAGTTGACCTTGCTCCGTCGTCTACCATCATTCCAACCTGACTTTTTTCATGCCATTTGCTTCACCCACATTTTCCATATCACCCATAATAATGATTGGTCACCCTTTCCATAATTTGGAACGATTGACATTCAGTATCCTTTCGCTCTCTTCATAACTTTCCCCATTCCACTCTTAATAAATTGGTCTTATGCTTGACTAGGGGCACATACTTGACCTACGTCATTGGATTTTACATATGCTAGCAAAGGTCACTTTATCCCAAAAGAAAAAAAATTCATAAAAAAACCAGAAAAAAATCCAAAAAAATTAAATATTATCAAAAAGACAAAAAAATCATAAAATGTCTTAAAAAAAATAAAAAATGAATATTATCAAAAAGACAAAAAAACCATAAAACCTTAAAATCCAAAAAAATCGAAACATGTCAAAAACATTCAAATAATTTGCAAAAATCCCAAAATAGAGTCAATCAATGTCAGTCATGCCAGTATTTGTCATTGTCGAACTACGTTGCCTCTGTGACTTAATGTAGGCAAGGCCATCTATCGATGTGACCTTGAGGCATTAGGTCAGTCCTTTTAGGTTTTTCAAATAAAATCATGACTCAGTCATTTGTCAATAAAAAAAATTCATGTCATGTTGAACTACGAGGTCTTTGTGCATTGTTACATAGGCAAGGCCATCTATCGATGAGCCCTCGAGGCCACCTAGGTCAGTCCTTTAGGGTTCGTCACGTCAGTCAAATAAGTCGGACATTGTCAACATAGACACAAAAAGTTGTCAAAACATCAAACAAGTCACACATCAACAAGATAAACAAGTCAACAACATCACTTAGTCAAACCAAAATTGTCAAAATGGTCAAGCTGTCAAAATAGTCAACTTATGTCTTATTCAAGATGTGCCCTTCTTGGAACCAAACATTGTCATTTAGTCAAACATTGTCATTTGCCTTATACAGGTGGTCACATGATTGAAACTAGACTAGATGTCTTATACAACATGTTTCCTCTCTTGAAACCAGGCTTCGTCAAACAATCAAACCGTCCATCACCACATCAATTAACTGTCAAACAATCAAAATTTTGGCAAACACTCTAACTGGCTGTTGACATTGTGGCTTGTTTTGTCTTATCTTTATTTTGGAATTTTTATGTGATTCAGGTTACTAGTTACTTGAGGATGTCCCATGAAGGATTTAGAGGAGCAATGATGTCTCATGACTCTTTTTCTTTGATTGCTATTTGCAGATTGTCTAGGCAAAAAGATTGGGGAAATTTTTCCCTTAGTATGAGCTAGGATATTCCTTGTCTGCGACTATCTATTTTGTAAGTGGTGACCTTACACACCTTGGTCTATCTCATACCCTGGTGTTTGTTGTCCATTTGTGTCATTTTACCACCCAATGATGATTAATGCAATGCCTATTATGTTTTGGAGAAATGTTGAAGATTCTTCTTCCGTACTAACATCCATGTCTTCCGTGCTAACACTTCTTCTTTTCTACATTATGATGGAGTCCTGTGACACACAAAAATAAAGCATCTTGCATATGCATTCATATTAGAAATATCATTTAAGAATTTTCATACATATATGTTGCATTTGAAAATACAAAAATGTACACATATATTACATTTAGGAATCTATTGCATAACATACATTCATTATCATTCCATTTCACAACCATCATCACATAACATATTATGACATTGCACACATTCACATTGCATGGTGAATACATAAACCACATTGCATCTCATAATCATCATCAATGCATGAAATCCATAGCATCATAAAAGAAAATGCATACATCATCATATAGAATTAAGACATCATCATAGGCTACATAAATAATCATAAAGCATTACATCATCATCAATAACACATGCATAATAAAAGATTGCATATCATATAATCACCGCCAAAAATGATATATATATATATATATCGCTCAAAAAAGTGTCATAGTATAATGTCATAATGTGCCTCCTTATAAGAGCTCGAAGGATTGATGGATGCAAAATACAAGTGTCAAAATAGGTCTATGTAGAGCTCCTATGATCCCCAAAGCCTTGACTACTACTCTCACCCTGACTGGATCTACTGTGTGACCGTCTGCTATGGGATCGACTATTGCTTAATTCCACTAATGCATTAGGAACCCTGCACTCGACTGTGACAACCTCCTCATATATGTATCTATAGTAATGCTCATGTCTCCCTACTTTGATAAGTGCTTGTGTGGTGTCAGCGACAGATCTTGTGCATGCGATCGTGAAGTCAATAACCCTCTGCTCAACATCTTGTGCCCGAATCACTGCTCTATCTCTCTCTGACTATAGGGTGTCTCTCTCCACCTGTAATCTATCCCTCTCCACCTGAAGGGTCTATAGCTCAACCTCTAGTACATGTACTCTCACTTGCAGATCTACCAGCTCCTGGTCCTTGTCCCCTGTACCACCTCTAACCGGTACATCCTCAAAACCCTCATCCCCATGCAAAATCTACTCTTGAAGCATCCACTCCACCTCCCCCATCTCCTCATCCTTAGGATGATCCACCTCCACACCCATCATAGCCACGTCTGCTAGCACATCTAGCTACTCTACCTCTGGCCGCTCTCCCTCATATCTCTCCCCCTCTACCTCCATATCAAGCATAGCCTTCTCCTGCCTCTCCTCCCATCTCTCCTCCTCTCTCTCATCCTCATCCTCTCCCTCCTCCTAGATAGGGTGATGTAGATCAGGGTAGGAAAACAAAAACTAACTCAATCCAACCCTTGAAAAAGTCTTAAAACCTTAAACTCAATGATTTCTTTCATAACTAGGCACCATTCCTTGTAGCACAACAAACAATGTTTTTCAAGAATAATTTTCAAACCCCATATCATACCCAAAAAAAATTCACAGATTTAGACACCTGTTAAGGCATTTGAAAACATATTAAATTTATAGGAGGTTTACTTTGTAACATAACCTCCAATTTTCTGCTACTACACTTGACAAGAAGCCTAATTAGGCCTGTGCAAATAGGCACTTATTGGTTTTACACACTCCCAATCTCCACTCTTCAAACCAACACCTTGTACATGTCAAACATGACCTGCTTCAACTATTCCAACCCTTACAAATCACTTTCCAAGAGTTTCCCATCAAACCTTACCACCATCTATGCACCATTCTTTGCTTAAAACATGAAGAAAATCAACTAGGGAATCACCAAATATTTATCAATCTTCCTCCCCTACTCTTGCAAACCACATGAAAGCAAAAATTACACCTAAATCTTCCATTCCACTAAGTTAGAGCATTTTCTACTAGGTGGAATGGCTCACAAATCCATTTTCTTTAATCAAACCCTCAAAATTAGGGTTTCAAGATAATCTTTAGAAAAATGCTATAAGTCACTCAAATCTTGATGAAAATAGATGAAACAAAATGAAAATTTCAGGTGATTCACTCATCCATCAATTATAACTCATAAATTTTCACTTACTAGCCATACCAGGTCGTACAAGATCCTGTAGCAGCAAATCAACGTTCTAATTTTGCAAAAATAGAGTAATTTTTATTGCTTTTCTTCAAAATACAACCAACCAACCATAGTTTCGACCTTCAAAATATTTTTAAACCTTTTGCCAACATTTATTAATTGGCTTTTAAATTGGAACTATCCACCTTCCTTTAATTACAACTGGTGACCTATCAAATTCCCTATTTTTTGCATTTTGACAACATTAACATTGTTGCAAACTGGGCAACTTATTCAACTTAACACACCCAACCAACTACTAACCTAATAATAACTCAATCACACATGAAATGGTCTAAATGACCTTATTACACCAAAAAAATGACTCGAAACAAAAAAAATATAGCATTCAACTCCCCTTACATCATGAAAGCTATGGTGCCCTGCACCATACTCCTAGGCAAAAAGAAACTCAAGTCCCCTTGAGGACTGTGCTACCACGTGAGATCCAAGTTTTATTCCATCATCCTCTAATCTCCAAGTGATACCTTCAGCTGGTAATCCCTTCCACCGAGTCAAATATTGGAAAAAGGCATTGCTCCTAGGCTTCTTGAACTCTTTGCCACTTAAGTCATGCTCCAACTGCTGAGGGTTGCTTGTCAAATGATCTTGGACTCCTTCCACTTTTGAGACTGATGTTAAATCTGCATCATCATCTTCAACCTTATCTCTTGATGCTTTGTAATGAATTTCCTTCTTCTTTATTCCCATTGTGTGCAAAACTTCCTCTTTTTCCCTTGTAGTTTAACCTTGAGTTCTTCACCTCTTCCATCTGATGCTCTATCCCTATGATTGCTGCTTCATCAGGTTCACTAACCTTTTATTTACCAACCTTTGAATGACCACTATCCTCTAACATCACATCAATATGTACCTTTAAAGCCAACCTTGAGTCTGCAACATCAATTCTTCTTTGACCTTCAACATATCAAATTTTGACACCAACTCAATATCATTTCCCTCCAAAATCAGATTCTTCATGTCTGTTGTCTTCACATTTCCAAATCTAGGAGTGGCTACAAGGTTTCTATCCTCCTTTTCCTCTACCTTTACAAAATATTTCCTGCCAACCATCATCACAGGAGCTTGCTTAGTTTTTCCTTTATCATCTTCCCTCAAGGGTGTCAAAGTAAAAGAGATCTCATCTTTTTCAATTTCACATGTATTTCTTCTACCATCATACATTGCATGCCTATCAAACTACCAAAGTCTCCCTAGTAGCAAATGGCACACATCACATAGTGTATACACCTAAAATTAGTCATCACCTTTAATTAATTAAATACTAGCTATTTGATTGATATTTCGACAGCGTATAAATAAATTCTCAATTTATTTATATTTTTAATTTTCTAAATTCTCCAAATCTAAAACATATTCTTTTAGATCAATTAAATATATTTTTTTCATAAACTTGTTTTATTTAATTAATCTTCACTAATCTCAATTAGTAATTTGAGCACATGTCTACAACTTTTTGTGCCACCTCACCGAGGTCACATGAAATTAAATAACTCTAATTTTTAATTAGAATTATCTTCAACTCATTTTAAAAAGCACATGGCTCATTCCTCTCACACTTCCACCAATTTTGGAGCACATGGTCTTCTCTTCCCACACTTGAATCTACCATCCAAATGGCATGTTTCCCATTGGTCAAGAGATTATTCCATCCAAATGGCATGTTGTCTTTGGTCAAGGGGACAACATCTTGATTCTCTTCATCTTCACCATCCATTCTTCTTGTTCGAATCTAGACCGTTGATTATTGCCACCTCACTATATGCTTGGAAAAGGCTATAAATACAACCCTTGGGCATTGTATTTTGCATCCACATTTGAAGAAAAGTTATCATGCAGGTTTATCATTGGAGCTTGGGAGCATTTTGGAGTCTTCTAGCTAGTATTTACATCATGTTTTTCTTTGCATTTACCTCTTAGCTTTAAATCTTGCATCATAGTTGCATTTTAGATTAGTTTTATTTTCAGTTTGCATTTGAGCATATGGAGTATCATCTTAATCATTTTTAGTTTGTATTTGAGTATATGTAGAATCATATATAGATTATTCTAGTTCAATACCATAGCATCCACCTCCACTTGTTTATTTATCATAATCACCATCATCCCTTCATCATAGCATTCATCATCATTGTTTGCATATAGTTTTGTGTAGGCATTTAGTTGGCTTGCATGTTGAATACTAATCTTGTTTCTTAAGTGTCATTCTAATAGCCTTTGTGCACACAGAAATTTGAGGGCCAAAAGGTTAAAAGAATCATTAAGAATAGAGGACAATGAGATGTTCTTGAAAGATTTAGTTTGTTGTAGATTAGAATAACTCATTTTCTTTGAATCTTTAATATAATCATTTCATTAAGGTTTGTGTTGATACTAACTTTACACATTTCACACACACACACACACATAGAATTTTATCTTTGTACCCTCCTATATTGAACTCAACCCAAGCTTGCTCATTAACCAAAACAAATTTTCCCTCATTCAACCAAGAAACTTTATAAGGAGCATCATGTGGTATTCTAGGCACTCTAAGTTTCTCAACCATCTCATTAGAAACCATGTTGTCTGTGCTTCTTGAAACAATTACAACCTTACATACCTTATCCATGCACTTACAAGTTGTTTTGAAGAGTGTCCTTTGCGATGGCTCCTTCTCCTTTGATGTTTTGATGAGTGTTCTTCTTACAATTAATGATTCTCCTACTTCAGGAGTAGCATGTTGTGGTGGTTAGTTTACACTCTCAATATCCTCTTCGTGCACTAATTGTGTCCTTCTTTCACCTCCATGTGAACTAGAGGCTTGTCCTTCATTACATTGTCATGCTTGGTGTTCAATTTTTTTGCATTGATAGCACCTTCCTATGAATCCTTGTGAGCCTCTTCCTTGACCTCCAAATCCACCCCTAATGCCTGATCTACCACCTCTTGCATTAACAACTTGTTCTTTGTCCTTGCTTGTATCTTATTGACTTTCATAGGACTATCTTGGAGTAGAAAATGTTCCTCTTCCTCTATTATTGCTGCCTCTGCCCCTAGTTTGTTTGTCTTGCCTTCTTTTAAATTTTTCTTTTTCCCTTATTGCCATTTGATAACACTCCTCAACCGTTCTTGGATTTTGCAAAGTTAACTCATCTTGAATGTTGTATCTTAATCCACTAAGGTATCTAGCAACCTTCTCCACTTCATCCTCCATGTGACCTGCTCTTATACTCAACCCATAAATTCTTTAGTATAGGCTCTAACATCCATTTCTTTTTGTTTCAAACCTTGAAGTTTCTTAAACATTTGAATTGCATAATCTAATGGTAAGAACTTACCTTTAAGATTAGCCACCATCTATCCCAAGATTTTTTTTTGACTTACCTTTCTTCCTCCTTTTAGTTTTCTCATAATCCCACCACAATAGTGCATGACCCTTCAACTTTGTTTTTGCAATATTCACCCTTTGTTCCTTAGATACATTCTCACACTCAAAATAATTGTTAAGTGTTGCAATCTAATCTAAAATTTCTTCATCATTCAAATTACCTCCATAATTGGGTACATCAATCTTCACCTTGTGTTTGTCTTCCTTGATTGCTCTCAATAGCTTAGCCATCCTTTGATCATTAGGATCTAATTCCTCTTCCTCTTCTTCTTCTTCAGAGTCACTCTCATCACCCATGATCATACCTCTTTTTTGACTTATTTCCATACCAGTAAGCCTCTCCTTGAACTCTTTCATCTCTCTAGCATGCTTGTCCTTCAATTCATTCACTTCTCTAGCAGTGGTTTTCCCTTTTGGAGGCATTTTGTTCACTTTTTGCTTCACACTTTCCTTCTTGTTTCACACTTTCTCTCCCTTCTTCATATCAAAATCATGCTCTGATACCAATTTGATGTAGAGTAGGGTAGGAAAACACAAACTAACTCAATCCAACTCTTGACAAATTCTTAAAACCTTAAACTCAATGATTTCTTTCACAACTAGGCACCATTCCTTGTAGCACAACAAACAATATTTTTCAAGCATAATTTTCAAACCCCATATCATATCCAAAAACAAATCACAGATTTAGACACCCATTAAGGCATTTGAAAACATATTAAATTTGCAGGGGGGTTACTTTTGAACACAACCTCCAATTTTCTACTGCTACACTTGACAAGAAGCTTAATTAGGCCTGTGCAAATAGGAACTTATTGGTTTTACACACTCACAATATCCACTCTTCAAACCAACACCTTGGACATGTCAAATATGACTTGATTCAACTATTCCAACCCTTAAAAATCACTTTCCAAGAGTTTCCCATCAAACCCTACCATCTAAGCTCAATTTTTTGCTTAAAACATGAAGAAAATCAACTAAGGCATCACCAAATCTTTGTCAATCTTCCTCCCCTGCTCTTGCAAACCGTATGAAAGAAAAAACTACACCTAAATCTTCCATTCCACCAAATTAGAGCATTTTCTAACAGGTGGAATGGTTCACAAATCTATTTTCTTCAATCAAACCCTAAAAATTAGGGTTTCAAGACAATTTTTAGAAAAAATGCTATAAGTCACTCAAATCTTGATGCCAAAAAATGACTAAAAACACAAAAATCTAGCATTCAACTCCCCTTACATCATGAAAGCTATGGTGCCCCGTACCATAGGGGAGAGTGATCTTCTCTACCTCCTTCGTAATCTCTGTCGTAGTCTCCTCCCACCATCACCACCACCATCACCTCCACCACCTCCATCTCCTCTCTCTCTGCCTCTCCTACCTCGAGGGCCTTGTCCTCACTGAACCACTGAAGCTAGCTGGTCAAGATTTGTCAAAGGAATAGGCTTGTGTACAAGCCACCATGCATAATACTCCACAGTAGTACCAACATCCACTAGACCCCCTCTCCATGCCCACATCAAAGGCTACAACCCATCTATGACTTGCTCTGCTATCACCACTACAATCATAGGACCCCATGGTTTAACCTCTTGAGAGGATCGTGCAAACTTTGTGGTGCCTTGAGTAAACCCTACTACTCATTGAACTATCTAAGCAATCATCCTAGCAAATACATGTTTATAATATGTTGTGTCTGCACTGTACAACTAATAAGATATCTATGTTGTTGACACCACTGTAAGTGCTGCTCCTCTCCAGGCCACTGAGCGCAAACCATCCATGGTCTCCATATGAAGCTAACTAGAAGATCTAATCCATACCGCTAATATCCCACATCCACGACATGTGTTTGTGTAACTACTCCTCTATACATGTAAACATACAATATGTTGGCCTCTAATTGGCGACCAATTGGCAGACAAAACACAACAATGTGTTCCCAAGCCTAGACCATCAAAAGAGTAACACCACAACTCATGCTCTACCCTCGTCGATATGCTATACCATTTAACAAAAAATAGACCATAGCTAGCAAACACAGTCTCCAAGCATACAGAGTGTCACTAGCTAGCATGCCAACAAGCACCTCCCCCTATCCTACTAGAAACCCATGTCCTTTGCGGTCGGGAATCACAACGCCCACTATCAAGGTACAAAGAATGTAGTCAAATCGATCATATCATGTGACTAGTGTCTCCTATTTGATCTCATATCTGTCAATCCCTAGCTATGCCACATCGTCATATACATAATGTGTAGTCAAATCCTAATAACCTCGGGCTAGGTCATATCATACCCTCTCGCCTAAGATCGGTAACCCCAGAATTCTGTAGACATCCTCTAGGGTGATGGTGGCCTCTCCTGTCGATAGATGGAAGGAATATGTCTCTGAGTGCCACCTCTCAACAAGCATAGCCAACAATACCCCTATTTTTCCTAATCATGGGCATGAATGTAACATGAAATAATCCAAGATGCCATAGTTTGTGCTTTTCAATGCTAGTCGACCAGGCTCTCAATCTATAGGTGTCTAGAGGTTGAGACTCTCGAGTGTAGATCAAATCTAGATGAACCTGTGGTCCACATAACAAGCACCACATCAGGAAAATAATCCTATTTATAGTTATTTGGCATGTTACATTAAAGACATTTCATTCAACCCTAGGTCAACCTTGTTGTTAGTCAATTGCGTCATAGGTTTAGCATTTGTGTGGTATAATTATCAATTGCATCGCATAATTATCACTTGAGTCGAAGGGGCCACACTTGTGTATAACCCCTAATCAATTGCATCATTAAACTTGTCAAAATTCAAAACCAACTTTGCCACTGTTTCTGGCCATCAAATTGATTTTTTGAAACAATTTTCATTTTTTTTGAATTTTTTTTGAAAAATTTGTAAAATTCTTTCAAGGGGGCATAGGTTTACCCTACTGTCGCTGGGGCATATTTTTTGGATTAAATTTCTTTGACACAATGTGATAAACAACATTGTATCAAAGAGGGGCAAATGTAGACACTAAAAATTGTCCTAAGGCCTGCGACTTCTAAATTCTCCATCATTTCCCCTTTCAGCTTTGATAATTAAATAATTTTAATTATTTCATTATTTTCTAATGTCATATGTCCTCTATTAATTAAATAATTTTAATTATTTAATTAATTCATTTTCTATCTTTATTTCCTCTTTGATTAATTAAATTATTTATTTAATTACATCACAATTAAGTCCCTTTCTTTCTAAAATTAAATAAATTTGTATTTATTTAATTTTTGTCCTCTTTCCATTATAATTGAATATTTACTTTTAATTATTTAATTATTCATTAGCTTTTTCTCTCCTAAATTAAATAAATTTTATTTATTTAATTTGGCCCACTATCTTGAATTTTGAATTAAAACATTATTTAATTCAAAATGATTCCTCCTTTGTCACATTCCTCTATGATTAAATAATATCTTTATTATTTAATTATTCATTGGCCACCTAAATTAAATAATGTTTATTATTTAATTTCCTCTCTCCTCTTTATCCGTGTCGATCCTTATCCATCCATGTCTCAATTAACCTCCACCCTTGATTAAATTATTTATAATTTAATCTTGATTGTCAATCCTTATCATTTGCCCTAATTTAGCCCTAACCCTATTCCATACCTCATCTTTCATTCTTGGCCATTGATTATTTTCCTTTCATCCTAGCCCTTCATTCAAAATTGACTTCCCTATAAAATATCTCTATCGTTGTCATTTCTTCATCTTAGAACCTTTGGCTATCTAGTCTATTGCATCCCCAAGCTATCTAGAGTCATCTTGCTATCTTGCTATATTGTTATCAAGTCATTTGATCATTTGCATCCATATTCATCTTTAGAATCTTTAATATTTTTCTTTGTCATTGTCATACGCCATATTGCATACTCAAAAATATGAGGGAAACCATATTATCCAAGCAAAATGGAGAAGTGCAATGAAGGTGAATCAATGGTGGCATGAAGATTTGGTAATATTGCTTTGTGTTTTATTTTCTTCATGCTCATTTGTGCTTCATTGTTGATTAGGGTCTTATTTGCATTATTATTTTCCTAACCTTAATATTTTACCCCTAATTACAAAACCTTTTTCTTGTTTGCTTCCCAACTTGACATTCCTTGCAAACTGCATTGATAGGCTTTGTAATATTTGGAAAATTTCTCTCAGCTTGAGCAAAACTAATCCTCACTAGGCTATCAAAATTTATGTGACACATTCTTCTATGCCATAGCCAACTTTCATTGGTTTGAGTCATAAATAATATACCATTAATGCCCTTAAGCTAATAAACATTTCCATCTGTCCTTCTTCTTGAAACAACCAGAGTTTCAAAGCCTTTCTTGATCTCACAACCACCATCTTGAAATACAAGATTATATACTTTTCTACACATTTAGAAGATTATACTAGAGACCCTTAATATAAAGAAAATCATCTACATAATGCTTGCAATATAAAGTAATTGTAATACCAAATACAATCAGCTCACTACAAAAAATAGAGAAGGGCTCACTACCAATGGCTACTTCCATCTTAGAGCAATAGAAAAGATCCACCAATGTATCACAAGATCATTCACACTCTCTCTAAAGAATGTATACACATTCTACTCACTGCTTCCAATAGTCTTAGGCATTAAATCTCGTAGTACATTTTGCAATTTTTCACTTCACAATCAACATGTTGCACCACACATCACACCCTCATCCTCCTTCAATTCATCACACATATATACCATCCTCAAACTTGAAAACAATCTACAAGGTTGGCTATGCACCTCAAGTGTGCAAATTCAAATTAGGTTAGCACCAAAACATTCTGTGATAGAGAGGAATGAAGGAGGACCACAAAATACCTTTTATCAGACCTAAATCCACATATACATGCCATGCCACACTTCCACAAACACCAAAGCATATCCAAAATTAGTGTAAACACCCAACTAGACCTATGTTGACACCATTAAATAATTAAGTACACGATTCCTCAAATCCAAAGATGAATTTTAGTCCATACACAAAACTTAAACATAATCTAGAATATTCCATCAAAACCCTAAAATCCAATAAATCCTTCACAACATCATATACTTGAAGAACATAATCATTTTGTACACCCAGTTAACCTTCTATACACTGTAACTCATGAATCCAACCTTGCAGAGCACAAAAACTCAAACAACTCTGACTAAATATAGATATGAACAATATAAGCACACTCCCAAATCCATAAGAACAAAAGCCACAAAATGGAGAAATGCAGGGAAAAACCGTTTCTCCTAGAAAATACTACTTCATAGCTCACACACTGGTGAACACAACTTCTGACGAACAATCCAAAACATGAAACTTTGGATATAACACGTCTAAACACCTCTAATCAACACATTCAAACCACACAAGCAGATTTTCAACCATGAAGAAATGCGGAGAAAAACAATGAACACCTCTCTGCCACAGTGAACTATCTTTTAATCAAATTTTCTCAAAATCACTTGGAAACCAAGCACCACAAACACCATCTCAACATCTGAAACACCTTCTTGACATTTCAACCACACAAGAGGTTGAACATCCATAAACATATGCTCATCAAAGCAACACTACAATTTGACATCAGTGAGACTAATAATGACAACATAATGCGACCAATCAAAGCATCTCCATAGGTTGACATCAATTTAACAATAAAGATATGTTGGCATCAATGGCAATGCAAACTTCCAATAGATACTCCCTTTCCTAAGTATGTTCCATCATACATGGCCCAAGTGTTCGGTCAAATAAAATTTTTGCTCCCTCTAATGGAATTTATAAGAATAATAAGCACAATAATATAGATTCAACTCCAATTTTTGATAATCCTTGAATCAAATACACAAGAGAAAATAACACAACATATAACATAATATGGAGACAATCCAATGATAGGGTTGAGTGATAAGGTAGAAAATGTTGAAATTCTATGTGTATTTTGAATCAATAGTAAGCAAATATCCATCCAAACTACTAGTGGTCATCTTTATTTTTTAATACACACAAGTTGATTAAAATATGTGATTCTTTTTATATATTTTTAATAAATTTATAGGGATAACATGCCCTACCTCTAAGGCCCATTTTGGTGGAAGCTCATTTTTAGTAGTGGGGAGTTGATTTCATAGGAGAAATCATTGATAAGTCTAGTGAGGGATTTAAATGGATCTTGGTAGCCATTGATTATTTTACTAAGAGGGTTGAAGTGATTCCCACTTGGAGGGCTACAAGAAATTTGGTTATTGATTTTATTTTGGATCACATTGTGATTAGCTTCAGTGTGCTAAACAACACCATAATTGATAATTTAACATTATTCAAGTTTATTAGTGCTTATATTTTTTGGCTTCAAAAATAGAAAAAATAGAATTTTTTTGTCATCTTGTGTCAATCAAAGATATCCTATTTTTTGGGTGTTTTTTGTTTAGGTTGTGTTTTTTGATGTTAGAGTTTCCTTTTATTTGGTACCATTTCCTTTTGGCCCTTGAAACCTTAATCATTTTACTTAAGTCCATAGTGTTTTGATTAATCAAAAAATTTATTCCTTATGTTCCATTTCTCTTTGACCCCCAAAACCGTAATCCTTTGCATTAAGTCCATAATGTTTTGGAATTTAAGAGTATCCCTTCATTGGGTGTCATTTCCTTGTCATCCCTAATCCCCAAAAACCATGACCATCTACCTTAATTTCCTTCCTTGTTGGAATTTTAGAGTTCCCCTTCCAATATACAATTTTCATGATCTCCTTGGTTTGAAACCCTAATTCCTTACAATTTCCCTATAAAACTAGAGTTTTAGTATTACCCTTACTTTGGTACTAAGTATGCCTTACCCTTGATACTTGAGCCCTCTAATTACCTAATCCAAAATTAATTCATTTCATCATCCACTAAAAATTTTAATTTTTTTTTTCTTTAGAGTTCTTGCAAAATGCAAAACCCAAACACTCTCTCCCATTCCTCCTTGATCTCAAAAATCTAGAGGAACCCTAGATTTTCAAATTAATTCCTTGGTTTCAAGTCCTCATCAATCCCCACTCCTCACACTTTATGTTTCCTTGTTCCAATTTTGGTCCTACCCATGGAGCCTAATATGCATGTCCCTTTATACCCTAGACTCTTGAAGGGACCTTTCACCCTTGGAACCATCCCCCATATCCCTAATATGTAGTCCCCTCAAGATTAGATCCCTAATCCATTTTGGTTATCAATCCCCATTTCTTCTTTAGTCCTAGTATTGACTCCCTATCCAAACCCAATCCTCACAACTTCCTCTTTCTAGCTCCTCTTGGTTATTGTTACTTATTTCCTCCTAACCCTTGTGAGAACCCTTCTCCTAGGGCTTGAACCCCTACACCCAATTTAACTTTCTTCATTTCCCTTCCCCTCCTAGGAGCCCAAACCTTTGGGAGAACATTACACATCTACATGTGGCCTTGATTCCCTATTTCATTCCTCCTCATAAATCTCACTTACTTTCTTTGGTTATATTTTATTTAAATTTATTCATTTCTCTTCACCTCCTAGGAGCCTAAAAATTTAAGAGAACCTTGCACCTATACATGTGGTCTTAACTCCCTATTTCCTTCCTCCTCCCAAATCTCACTACTTTCATTCATGCATTTTCTTTTGTTATATTTTCCAACTTCCCATACACTTCTATACTTAGTTCTAAAGTCCTTCCTAGACCCAAAATCTTGTCAATTTTCTAGTTTCAACCTTGAAACTCTTAAAAACCTACTCCACTCACCTCCATGGCTCACTCATTATTAAATTCATGCTGAATTTGACCTTATAACTACCTATTCACCCTTTCTCACATCGATTATGTTGCTAGTATGAAGGTGTTTTCATTGATGTCAACATGAAGTCTACTGACTGGTGTTGTCATTGATGTTAACTATGGGATGAAGATGTCGAGGATATTGAGAAAATTGTGAAAAATAAGAAAGTAGGTTGATGCAGGTTGTGCATGTGTAGTTGAGACCTTGAGGAAGTGTTGTGAGTACACAAAGCTATCTTTTTGTTGCAGAGTTTGAAGATGAGTTGGAATGAGGTAATGATTTGAGATGATGTCTCTAGTACTTGGTTTCCAAGTGCTTTTGAGAAAATTTGATAAATAGAGTAAATTGTGTTGTGCAAGTGTTCATAGTGTGCTTTGGTATTGTGCTCTACATTTCTTCTATGTTGATGCTATATCTGTGCATAACTTATAGGTTATTCAAGGTTGTCAAAGGTTGCTGCTATATTCAAAATTTGGGTTTTTGGATAGTTGTATAGTGTGAGATATTTTCACCAGTGTGTGATCTAGTTGCTCAATGATATTTTCTATGGCTTGGGAGAAATGTATTTGCTCCAGATTTCTCTATTATTTAGCTTCAAGTTATGTGGACTTGGGAAGTTGTTTATAATTCTTGTATCTTTTTGTATTCAAGTTTTTACTTGATTTGGAGTAGTACAAAGTGAGTTTCATTTATCAATATGAAAATAAGGTTTACCAGTTGTTCTGAGTTGAAGTGTTTGATGCATGATTGGACGAAGTGTTTTGATGAATCTTAAGTAGTTCGTGGATTATTCAAGATCGTGTTCAAGTGAATTATATTTTTTGAAAGTTTTAGATTGATTTGAGGAAGTGTGTACTTAATGATTATGGTGTTTTGCATGAGTGTTGGCTGACCTTGTGTCTAACACTGCATATGAGGCTTGTAGAAGCGTGTTCAAGTGTGTTGGGATCTATTTGGGGTCCTAATTAAGGATATTTGTAGGTCGTCTTCATTCTTATCCATCGTGGGAATGTTTATGTGCCAACCTATTTTGAATTTGTATGTATAACGATTAGTTGTTGACATTGGAGAAGGTTTTTGAGGTTGAGGTCGATATAAATATGTATGGTGTTGTTGTGAGTTGTGAGATGAAATAAGAATCAAGATAGATGTGAGATTGATGTAAGTGATTTGTGAGATACAAATTTGAGCAGAGCAGTGCAAATTTCAATGTTAGGGTTCTTGAAGGTAGTGAACTGAAGGCATTCAAAATCATTCATGCAAGATTGTGAAAGTGTGTGAGAAATTATGGTGGATTCCTTGTTTCATTGAGAAGTGTTCTCTATGTAACATCCTTCTTCTATATTGTATTTCTTTCTATGGACATGAGCCCTGGTTGTGAACCTTTTTGGATAGTGTGTCCTATTCTAGCAATGAACCCTTTTGTAACGGTTTTGATCTTACTTATATTGTGAGCTAATCCTCATCGTGGTTTTTACCTTATTGGGTTTTCCATGTAAATTTAGTGTTCTCTAGTGTATGGTGTTCTGAATTTAGTTTTTTTATCTACATTTCATGTTTAATCATACTAAAAAACTAAGGGTTTAATGAATGCATGTGGATTTGATTACTGTTGAGAGTTTTGAAGGTTTAATTTACTACAATTGATTCACCCCCCTCTCAGTTGTCTTATTCATTTCAACAATTAGTATCAGAGAAAGGTTCCTTGGAGAAGAGCTTAACCACTTGAGGTAGATCTGGGATGGTGAACAAGGTTACTTTGGAATGTCCTAGATTCAATCTATTATAGATTATGCATTTTTGAAGACAAAGATGGAAGGATATATAGTAGCTCAAGGATATAAGATTGAGAAGTCTTATCAGACTACATATACTCCACTAGAAAATGGTCCAAGTACAAGTGTAGAAATCAAGGTGCATGAGATCAATGCTAAGGAAAGATTTATTATTGTGAATAGTATTTCAAATATTTAATTAGTAAAATTTATGAGTTTGAAGACTCCTAAAGATGTTTGGGATAAGCTAGAAAGCATTTATGAAGGAGATCTGAAGGTCAACCAAGAAAAGTTGTAGAACTTGAAGGCATAGTTTGAAATGATGCAAATGTTTGAGGAAGAAACAATTAAAGGCTACATACAGAGAGTTGATGAGTTGGTAAGTGCTATGAGAGGCCTTGGTGTAGCAATTAAAGAATCTAAAGTAGTGAAAAAAGTTATCAAATCACTACTTGATTGTTACAGTGAAAAGGTATTTTCTATTGATGAAATTGCATATTTTGACAATTATTCTAGAGATCAGCTGATTGGTACACTAACTGCATTTGAAATGAGAAAATTGAAGAAAGGTACAAAAGTAGAGACTGCTTTCAAGGTTGGTAAATTAGAGAAGGTTGAAGTTTCAAATGAAGAAGATCTTGATGATTTGGAAGCTAACTTTGTGAGGAAGATAAAAAAGGGCACTGGTATGTACAGAGGTAAATTACCCTTCAAATGTTTTAGTTGTGGTGGTATAGGTCATTATGCTTCAAGATGTTTGAAAAGAGCTATAAATAATAAGAGAATGGAAAAAAAAGGAAAAATGATTAAGAAATCTTACTATGTGAGAGAAGATGTTGGAATTTTGATGATGAATCTAATTATGGAGACTTTGATGATAATGAATGTTTTTTCTTGCTATAAAAGAAGAAACTGGTTATGCTAACCTTGAAAGTTGTGTGAAGGAAAATGTTTCAAAGATAAAGGATAAGGTTGAAGGTACTTTGGTATCTACTTTTCATGTCAAAGAGGATAATAATTATTGGGTTGTTGATAATGGCTACTCTAATCACATGACTGAAGACAAAAGTAAGTTTGTTAAACTTGAAAAGTATGATGGGGGATTAGTTAAATTTGGAGATGATTCAAGAGCTAAGATTTGTGGAATAAGTTCAATCAATTTTGATGGCAAGCATAATACTAACAATGTTTATTATGTTAAGGGTTTAAGAAATAACCTTTGAGTTCTGAGAAACTATGTAGTAAAGGATATAATCTTGTGTTTAAGGATGAAACATGTGAGATCCGGAAAGGGTTCAAAACTATGATTGCTACTGGTAAGAGAACAGATGGAAACATCTATCAACTTAAGGGTGTTGATGGTTATTGCTTTATGTCTCAGATTAATGACAGTTGGTTATGGCACTGGAGGATGTGTCACATGAATTTTGATAATTTGGCAAGAATTAGCTCAGGTCATGTAGTGAGAGATTTACCTAGAATCACAACTTTCCTATCAATGTTGTTTGTGAGAGTTGTCAATTTGGAAAACAAACAAGTAGCTTTAAGCGAAAGGAACAATCTACTATCCGACTACTGGAATTAGTGCATACAAATATTTGTGGTCCTACTAGAGTAATAAGTCTACAAGATGACAGGTACTTTATGATTTTGATTGATGATTATTCTAGAATGACATGGGTTACTTTTCTTAGAGAAAAAATTGATGCATTAGATAAATTTAAGGCATTTAAAGCTATGGTTGAGAATGAAATGGATATGAAAATCAAATGTTTGATGTCTGAAAAAGGTGGTGAATTCACCTCCAATGAGTTTAACATGTTTTGTAAAGTTCATGGAATAAAGAGGCATTTGTCTACCCTTAAAACTCCTTAGTAGAATGGAGATATTGAAAGGAAAAATAGAACTATTCAAGAAGCCACAAGGACTATGATGAAAGGGGAAAATCTATTGGAAGTACACTAGAGAGAAGCTATTCATACTGTTGTTTAGATACTTAACAGAGTTCAAGGTAAAGCTAACATCACAAAGACTCCGTATGAGATATAGTATGGAAGGATTCCTACTGTGAAGTAATTTATATTATTTGGAAGCAAATGCTATATCAAAAGAGAAGAAGAAAACTTAGGAAAATTTGATGCAAGGTTTGATGAATGTATCTTCCTTGGATATTCTAATAGAATCAAAGCTTATAGACGTTACAACAAGAGGCTGAGAAAGATAGTTGAATGTACAAATGTTAAAGTTGATGAAAACTTGCGGAATTAAATTGCAGTAGATGGATATGTGTCAGATGAACCTGATTGCAAAGAAGAAGAAAAAGTTGATGGACAAGAAGTACAAAATTAAGAGGAAGAAGCTCCATAGAAGACCCCTAAAACCCCTATGTATGTGCAAAAGAATCATTCTGAAGATCAAATAGTTGGAGACAAAAGGAAAGGTGTATTGAAAAGAAGAAAAATACTAAAGTTGAGGTAAATTTTTGTTTACTTTCTAAAGTTGAACCTAAAATAGTGAGTGAAGCATGTAAAGATGAATAGTGGATGAAGGCAATGGAAGAAGAACTTATGTAGATAGAGAAAAATAAAACTTGGGAATTGGTCCCTAGAACAAAAAACAAAAACATAATTGGAACTAAATGGCTATTCAAGAACACGCTGAATGAGAATGGAGAAGTACTAAGAAAGAACGAAATAATTGTGTGTAAGGGTTACTCACAAGCAGAAGGTATAGACTTTGAGGAAAATTTTGCTCCTATGGCTAGGATGGAAGTTATCATAATGTTTTTGGAATTTACAACACATAGAGACTTTAAGGTTTATCAGATGGATGTGAAGTCTGCTTTTTTAAATGGTGAATTGGAAGAATAGGTTTACATGGAACAACTAGAAGGTTTCAATTATCGGATCAACAAGATACGGTATGTAAGTTGAAGAAGGAATTATATGGATTGAAGCAAGCTCCTAGAGCTTGGTATGTAAGGTTGGACAGGTATTTGATACAACACGGATTTAGTAAAGGCACCACAGATAGTAATCTTTACTTTAAAATTGAGGAAGACAAAATATTGGTAGTAGTATATGTGGATGATATTATCTTTGGTGGAAATGAGGTTGTGTAAGAAGTTTATAGAGGAAATGCGGAAAGAGTTTGAAATGTCAATGTTTGGGGAGATGAATTTCTTTCTTGGGCTACAAATCAATCAAACAGATAAAGGGATATTCATTTCACAGTTTAAGTATAACAAAGAGATGTTGAAGAAGTTTGGAATGGATGACTCCAAATTGGTATGTACTCCTATAGCGATTGGTTGTAAACTAAGAAAAGATAATGACTCACCTAAGGTTGATCAGAGCAAGTACAAATCTTTGATTGGTGGATTGTTGTATTTGACTATAACTAGACTAGATATCATGCATACAATTTTTCTTGTACCTATATTTCAAGAAGATCCTAAAGAAACACATGTTGCAATAGTGAAGAGGATATTTAGATACTTAAGAGGCACTCTGGATTATGACTTGTGGTATCCTAAGGATACTGATTTCACATTAAGTGCTTATACAAATGTAGATTGGGTTGGTTGTGTTGATGCTAGGAAAATTACAAGTGGTGGTATATTCTTTCTTGGATGTAGATTGGTGTCATGGTTGAGTAAGAAACAATATTTAATTTCTTTATCTACTACAAAGGCTGAGTATATTGTAGCAACATCATTCTGTACATAGGAGTTGTGGATGAGACATACATTGACAGATATCAAAGTTGTGTATGATGAGCCTATATCTATCTTTTGTTGTAAGTCCAATTAACATTTCAAAGAATCTAGTGATGAATTCAAGGACAAAGCATATATCTATCAGGTATCACTTTTTGAGAGAGAAGGTTCTGGAGAATGAAGTGAAGCTTGAGTATGTTCCTACAAAGGATCAAATTATTGATGTATTTACTAAAGCTCTTCCTAAAGATAGTTTTTAGTATCTCTAGAAGAAGTTGGGGATTATTACCCCTCCCTGTTTGAACTATATAGATATAGATATGCATCAATCCAGTGGATCCATGGATCTATCTCTTGTCTGGATTGATGTTGGTGGCTACCTCTGAGGGGGAGTAGGTAGTGTCATGTGTTGTCATTGTTGTTGAGTTATTGATTCATTTGGGTGTGTACCTAAGGGGGAGTATTTAGAGCAGGTATTTTAGTTCAGTGTCAAAGCCTAGGGAGAACAATGCAAAACATTCTATCCTTTGCAATTGATGTCAACGGGGAGAGAGAATCATGTGAAAAGTAGAGAAATTTGTGTATGTTGTTTAATCATTATTGTCAAAGAGATATAGACTCTTGTAAGAGGGAGAGAGTTTAGAAATGTTTTGTAGGCTATCTTATCTGAAAAAAGAGGAGAGTATGTATGTTGTCTTTGATGGTTTTCACATCTTGTGTTTCTATTAATGACAAAGGGGGAAATTGTCACAAGTATGAAGGTGTTGTCATTGATGTCAATAGGAAGTCTACTAATTGGTGTTATCATTTATGTCAACTATGGGATGAAGATGTTGAGGATATTGAGAAAATTGTGAAAAAGAGGAAAATAGGTTGATGCAGGTTGTGCATGTGTAGTTGAGACCTTGAGGAAGCGTTGTGAGTACATGGAGCTATCTTTTTGTTGCAAAGTTTGAAGATGAGTTAGAATGAGGTAATGAGCTAAGATGATGTCTCTAGTACTTGGTTTCCAAGTCCTTTTGAGAAAATTTAATAGAGTAAATTGTGTTGTGCAAGTGTTCATTGTGTGCTCTGGTATAGTGCTCCACATTTTTTCTGTGTTGATGCTATTCCTATGCAGATCTTATAGGTTATTCAAGGTTGTCAGAGTTTGCTATATTTAGAATTCTGGTTTCTAGATCATTGTACATTGCAAGATATTTTCACCAATGTGTGAACCAGTTGTTTAGTGATATTTTCTATGGCCTCAGAGAAATGTATTTTCTCTAAATTTCTCCATTGTTTGGATTTAGGTTGTGCAAACTTGGAGAAGTTGTTTATAATGCTTGTATCTTTATGTATTCATTTTTTTACTTGATTTGGTATAGTAGAGAGTGAGTTTCATTTATCAGTATGCAAATAAGGGTTACCAATTGTTTTGAGTTCAAGTGTTTGTATGATGCGATCTTGGATGAATTTTTTTGATGAATCTTAAGTAGTTCATGAATTATTCAGGATTGTGTTCAAGTGAATTATGTTGTCTTAAAGTTTTAGATTAATTTGAGGAAGCATGTACTTAATGATTATGGTGTTTTTCACGGATGTTGGCTGACCTTGTGTTTAACACTACATGTGAGGCTTGTAGAAGTGTGTTGGGATTGATTTGGGTCCTAATTAAGTATTTTTGTAGGTTTCCTTTGTTCTTATCCACTACAGGAATGTTTAGGTTCCAATCTATTTTGAATTTGTATGTATAATGGATAGTTGTCGACATTGGAGAAGGTTTTTGAGGTTGAGTTCGGTATAAATATGTATGGTGTTGTTGTGAGTTGTGAGATGAAAGAATTAAGAAGCAAGATAGTTGTGAGATTGATTTGAGTGATGTGTGTGATGTGAATTTGAGTAAAGCAATGCAAATTTCAATGTTAGGGTTCCTAAAGGAAATGAACTAAAGGCATCTAAAATTATTCATGCAAGACTGCAAAAGTGTCCAAGCAATTGTGGTGGATTCCTTGTTGCATTGAGAAGTGTTCTCTCTGTAACATCCTTCTTCTATCTTCTTGTATTTATTTTAGTGGCTATGAGCCTTTTTAGATAGTGTGTCCCATTCTAGCAGCGATCCCTTTTGTACTAGTTTTTCTGTTACTTATATTTTGAGCTAATCCTCACAATGGTTTTTCCCTTATTGCGTTTTCCACGTAAATCTGGTGTTCTCTTGTGTATGGTGTTGTGACTTTAGCTTTTGTTATCTGCATTTCATGTTTAATCATACTAACATAATAAGGGTTTCATGCATGCATTTGGATCTGATTATTATTGAGAGTTTTAAGGTTTAATTTGCTACAACTAATTCACCCCCTCTCAATTATCTTGTTCATTTCAATAGATTACATTTATTCAACTTTTTAGCTATAATTTTATATAGAGATCCAATTGAATATTGTAAGGGAAGCCACACCACTATAAATGTGGTTGTTTTGGTTCTATTTAGTAGGAATAGTGATCCTCAATCCAATTAGATTAACTAGGATAATCTCCTTTTCACTTACAAAAAATTAAACATAAATTTCCTAGGGTTTCTGATTGAATTGCTACCACAAAGGAGAGCTAACCTCCTAGGGTTTATGTTTGTTTTTGTGTTGTGTTCATGATAAATTTGATGTATAATTTAATCATCCTATTTGACATGCAACCCTAGCTCTAAAATACAATTTATAAAAAAAATGACAACCAAAAGTAACAGTATGGACTCGGTGTCGAAAAATGATGTTAGAGAGGAACTTATGACTGAAATATGAGATAATTTTTATTGGAATAGGGCACGTGGAACCCTAGTCTAACTCCTTTTTTGGATTTGAATGTTGTATATTGTAGGTTGAGGTTTTCACTTTGCTTCTCTAGACTATCAATGGCTGAAACCTTTAGATCTCACCTACACATAAAAATAGGGGAAAGGTTGTTTTGTATAGGGGCTTGCTTAATTCAAACCCAAAATTTTGTATTTCTACCTCCACTTACAATGATTGATGATGATCAAGAGAGCATACCCTAGGTAGGGCATAAGCTAAAACAACAATAATTGATTGAAATTGATGAATGAAAAATGATAGTATTACCTTGATATGAAAACCCTTGAAGAAGAGATGCCAAACACAAGTTGATTAATAGATGCCTTGATTACTTGATAGACTTGTAAAAGGTTAGTTCACATACACCATAGATTGTTAAAGCTAGCATGTAGATCATAACTTAATTCTTCTTCATGATTGTCTTCCAATTGATCTCCTTCTCAAAATTACTTTCTTTTTGCTCAAAATGAGAGGAAAACATGTGTAAATATGCATTTAATTAATCCTTTTGGGTAGGGGTTGACTTTGGGTAATTTCCAAATCATAAAATCCCACCCATCAAAATTTCAAACATTCAAAATTTCACTTTTTGGAATAGGCACCCTATGCCCTTGTTCGATGCTTTTTAGCCCAAAATTGTCAAGATGATGGGATTTTAAATATATTTTATTGATCTAGACCTGAAATTGGTAAATTATTATTATAATTAATGTTATAAGAAAAATAGGGTGTCAAGGTAGTGTCAAATTATCAAGGGTGACAGTTTTTGATGCTAAAGGAATTCAAATCCCAAAGAGATAAAATGACACCAAGTTGAGGGGTGTGCAAGCCCCCAACTTAGGATCTCATCATCTCACAATGTTAAGGCATAAAGGATACACATATCATCCATAAAGCAAACACAATGCATACAAGGATGAACACACTAGGAAAACACATGTAATACATGAAGCAAACACACAAAGGACACAAGACAAACATACCAAAGACATAATGCAGACACATGAAAAACATAAGATGAACAATACAAACATAATAAAACACAAACTAAAAGGTTAGTGTTGTGTGGTCTCAAAAAACGCCCCAAGAATACAAGACTTGGGGACCCAAGTTGAAAATTAATGCTCAAGACAGATGCTATTTGGCCAATGGCCTTAGAGAAGATATATATAAAATTGATTTTTTTTGAAAATAATTCATGATTTAGTATACTAGGTGTCAAGAACCTAGGTAATTTGAGTTTGGGTGAATGATCAAGATGAGTTTTTGAAGGAAATTTAACGAGTTCTTGCAGCTAGGAGTCAAAAGCTTGGGGAGTTGAAAATGTTGGTAGAAGCCAGAAACTGGGTTGGGATTTGTTTTGAAAGATGTAGTACATCAGCTAGTTGGGTATATCAGGAGTTGGGTATCCGATTACCCAAGTAAATGGTGCATTGATGCAAGAAAATTCAAACTTGTGTAGTTTTTCCTAAATGCACAAAACATTTGGTGACCCACCCAAAGTTGAAAATTACACGAGAATACATTAGAGTGTGTTACTTATGGATTGGTTTCAAAAGGATTAATGATAATGATGGTTTTATGCTAATAAGGATTTATTAATGTTTTTTTAAAAGGGATTGACATGTAGAATTTTATGTGTAGGAGAAATATGCTATTGGACAATATTTGGGTATGGATGGTCAGGAAAATTTGGATTGCGAGTAGATCCAACAATATCACCTAGGATAGGTGGTGTACTTTGGAAGTTCATGTGAAGAAGAAGTGTATGGAGGAGAAATATGGGTGATCGGGGAACCAACGATCTAGGTATTATGCATGCGACGAAGGAGATGCCAAGCTCCGAGGTGATATACTTATAGGAATTTTCCTGAAGCCATAGCTTGGAGGTAGGAACCCAAAGTGAGTAGATTAAAATTTCTACATCCACCTAATCACTCTGAATATGCATCTAGTTCCTACATTTTGTTTGAAGATTAAGTTGATAATTTGCTCAATCAGGTTTGATATCCTGATCATATTTTAAAGACATGAGTCCAAAAGTTTCAAGTGCTAAAGAAAGTCAAAGTTTTTGTTGACTTATTCTAGAAGTTTCTCTTGCCAACTGTCACCTACCATGTGCTACCATTTGATTAGTTCCTCTGATTTTGTTTTGTGTGCTCCATTTGAACTCTTTGGTGCCGTTTGTTTCTTATAAAAGGCCAAGAGTTATTTTATTTTCATTAAGTTTAGAATTTGTGGATTTTGGAGAACTACATTTTTTTCAAGTTTTATTCATTTTCCTATTTTCTATTCCATTTCAGATTAAAAACTTGTATGTTTCATTTGAGATTAACTAATATCAAGGCCAATTCAAAGCTATTTCCTAATATGAAATAATACGTAGCTAATTATTTATTCTTATTGGAAAAGATTGTGTGTTACACCATATTTGGGTGCATACTGATGCTATCTAATGGAAAATAATCCTCATTTCTTTAAACCATTGCATCATTCTATGCCTAGCTATGAAGCAATATGGAGAATTATAGAGTGGTTTGCTTTGATTTAGTTTATTTTTTGAGGCATGTGTGGATAATACTTGGGAGAAATCTTTACATTTCAGCATTTTTATGCTTTGTTTTAGATTTATGTATAATATTTTCAGAAAATGTTCCAATATTGATAAATGCATGGAGTTTTATTATAAATCTTTTGATTCCATGAAGTTGTAGAGTGATTAATGCTAAATCTACTTGAATATATGCAAGTGATTTGAATTTCATGAAGTTGTTAAGTGACATATGAGTGATCAAACTAAGATTATCTTACAATCTTTTGGATGTTAGCTAACTTGTGACAACCATAGACCCCTTGTGTTTAACAATAATTTACACAATGAACCTTTAGTGAATCTAGTGCATCAAGACCTGGCATTCTCAAGCCTTGGGATCAAGTTGAGATTACGTTAGATTTAGGTTTTCCCAATGGATCTTTCAAGTAAAGGTAGGTTCCTGCAGTCCTCTGTGAGAATTTATTTTCCTGTTGGTGTGCATGTGCAACATTTGAGCTAATAGAAGTGGCACTAGAAGGAGGGTGTTTCTGTCCTTAAGCTGGTGTTGGTGTCCTAGTCACATAGTTGAGGTCTTCTTGTGAGTTGAAGGCCTAAATAATCTTAGAATTGAGAGTGAAAATGAGATTGAAAATCTCTAGAAAATTCTCAACTGAAGGCTTTCACCCTTGAATTTGTTCACTTTTGGTTGGGTCACAGAGTGTAGAATTCTCAACACAATCAATCATAGTGAAATTGATTGTAAGGTTTTCTTGACTAGTGGAATTTTGGCTATTCATAAGGTGATTCTGCAAATGGAGGTGTCCTTAAGTGCAAAAAGGAGGGATTCATTATCAGATTGGTGTTTGAATTCTAGGAGAATGCATAACCCTAGTGGAGATAGAGTTCTTATCGATTCAATTGTTGGATTAGATGTATTTGTTAATCATGATTGTTATATGGAAATCTCAGAAGTTATGTAGGAAAATAAGCAAGGTCACGATAATTTGGGAATATCACACTTTAAGTGTGAATTTGAAGGAAGTAAGTTACCACTCTTTGCACATGTGGATGATGGTGATAAGAAGGAACAAGTGAAATAGGTAGGAGATGCATACTTTTTTCCCTTAATTGTGAATCTAGGATTTAAAAGGGAAGAAACCTTTGATTTTATACAAATGACAGAGTACCAAACTTTTACTTTCTCTCTTTCTAATAACTATGTAAATCATGCTGAAGTTTGGTCTAATGAGATAAATAGTGGTGTTGGGATTGAAGACAATGCATGTTTCTAATGAGGTCCTGAAGGAAGAAGTGACCATGTAACAAATGCAACCATTTGTGAAATAGAGCAAAAGGAAATGGAATGCCATAAATGAAGGTTGAATGAAGGTACAGGTTCAAGACAATGGAAAAGGTGTGTGCAATCAATCATTCATCAAGTCATTTCCATGCATTTTAGAAAAAAATGTGGGTAAGTATGCCTTTGAATTTTCATTAATTAAATGCAAAAAATTCCTAGATTATCTAAATGCTACTTAAGCCAATTTAAAGATAAGCCTACTAAAATTTGGACAAAAAGCATTATTAAGTTAGTGATAGAAATTAGGGTAAATTGCTCGATTAGGGTAAATTGTTTTATTAGGGTAATTTCGTTTTGTTAGGCTAGTTTGCTTTAGTAGTTTTTCCCTATTTTTTTGGTTTAGGTCCTGAAATTGACAAATTTGTCTTAATTAAAACACCTGATAACTAAATTGTGAAAAAATTTCATTAAAAAATAGAAAATGTAAAACCATTTGAAGCAAATGCATGCATGAACAAAGAAAAGAAAAATTTCTATTATAATGTACATGAAAATACAAAATTCTCATTATAAGTCGATATCAAAAAAGCAAAAAGGGGTTGGCTGTCTAAAAAATTGCATCAGAAGAGTGGGAATACTGGTCAATCAATTTGTTGTGCCTCATCCCAAAGAAGCATATACCCCAGGTAGGCATTGTCTTTGTTGTCATCAAGGTCAAGGGTGTGCAATGCAGCGAGGAAAGGAAAAAGAGGAACTATTTCTCTCTGGTGCAGAAACCGTGGAATTTTCTTGATTGCTAGAATTATCACAACAGGTTGAGCAATGGCCAAGACGGTGTCTAGATTTCCTAAGTAGTCAAACCGCACTATCATTATAGTAGCAAAACAAAATTCAGCTATAGAGAGTCTGAGGTCTAGAAGAGAAGCCACAAACCGTGAAGACAAGTATGAATTCACCCTGTAGTAGAACCCGGTATTCATAAAAGTTTCCCCAAGAACCATACATAGAAAGGCTTTGATGGAAGGTGTTCTAAGGAAAAATACTTCTTTTCCAAGCCATTGGCTCATAATTTGATCCATAAAACCAATTTGGGGACAAACATTGGTAAGAAAAAAGGGGGTATCCATAGTTTGTAGACAAAAAAAAATACAAAGAGGAAATTGAAAATTGAAGATAGAAGTGTGGAATTTGAAGGAGAGTGTCATATTTATAGAAATCCATGAGAAATTTGTGGTGCATAGTTTCCTGTAGGTAAAATCTTGAGAGAATGCAAGTTGAGGTGGCAAAAGTACACTTTCCCTCAGAATTAAAAGCTAAATCAAATAAATTTTCATGAAATTGGTACTCAATGCTTCGAGGATGGTCAGTACGAAGATTATGAATCAAGCGAATTCAATATTACAAAGTTAAATGGTGGTCATTTCAGTTCATCTGATAGAGTCGTATTAATTATGAATTGTTTAGGTGTGCAATTTGGAAGGATATTTGGATTGGTGAGTTGACACATGTTAGAATGTTGAGAAATTTGTGAAAATTAATACGTGTGTAATTAGGCATGCAAATTAAATGAAGAGCATGATGGATGGGTTAAGGTATCATTATGACAAGCTTGGTGCATAAATGTAAGTGCAAAGCTACCAAATTTGAAGTTGTCGACCAAGTTTAATTTAGTGGGTTGCCATGGATAAAATAAAATGGATGGGTGACAACTAATATTTTTAAATTTATAAGTAATTAGGTGATTTGATAACTTGCAACTAAATTTTAACTTATGCTTATCTTCTATCAGATAGCGGATTGCAATTGGCTGGAGTCTGGCATAAGGATGGTAAAATTTCACTGGAAAGCCTCACATATAGGAAATTCACTAAGTGAATCTTTTGGGAATTGGTGAAAATGATGAAGGATATTTGCATTGAGTGAAAAATCAAAAGGTAGCGTTCACTACTGCTACGATTCCCAACCTAATGGTTGCTTCATTTCCTGCAAGTTGAAGCAAAAGATCTTACAATGAAATATCAAATGAAAAATGAAAAAATGAATATCAAAAGAAAAAACTCAACTCTTTAGGCTATCCAAATATCTCTACCAAGGCTATAGATGCCTAACTAGCAGTAGAGCTATGTTTGGGGGAATTATAGAGATAACCTTGTCAGTGCTATGGATGCTTTACTAGCAACAATACAATATCCAAGTTGGCTAAGAAGGATTACCAAATAAGGTAGCTCAATCATCAAGTCCTGGAGATGGTAATAAATTAATGCACACACTGGTACTTTCAGGTGGAATTTTTTGATCTTTATGCTAGAATTCAAGTGAAGGAAAGAGGTTACTATAAAAAATATGCATAAGTTATAATTTACCGTGGGTGGTTGATTCCTAGGTTTTCTTTTGAATTTGGTTTTGTTGGTTGCAAGTTGTGTGGTCTCACAACACGCCCCAAGAATACAAGGCTTGGGGACCCAAGTTGAAAATTAATGCTCAATATAGATGCTATTTGGAAAATGGCCTTGGAGAAGATATATAGAAAATTGAAAAATCTTGAAAATAATTCATGATTCAGTATATTGGGTGTCAAGAATTTGGGTAATTTGAGTTTAGGTGAATGATTAGGATGAGTTTGTGAAGGAATTTTAACGAGTTGTTGTAGTTGGGAGTCAAAATCTAGGGGAGTTGAAAAGGCTGGTAGAAGCTAGAAGCCGGGTTAGGATTTGTTTCAAAAGATGCAGTGCATCAACTAGTTAGGTATATCGAGAGTCGGGTACATAAGTACCTAGGTAAATGGTGCATTGATGCAGGAAAGTTCAAACTTGTTGTGTGGTTTTTCTCGAATGCACAAAACATCCAATGACTCGCCTAAAGTTGAAAGTTACACAAGAATACATTAGAGCATGTTACTTACAGATTGGTTTCAAAAGGAATAATGATAATGATGGTTTTATGCTAATAATATTTTATTAATGTTTTTTAAAAGGGATTGACATGTGGAATTTTATGTGTAGGAGAAATATGTTGTTGGACAATGTTTGGGTATGGATAGTTAGGAAAATTTGGATTGTGAGCAGATCTAACAATATCACTTAGGATAGGTGGTGTACTTTGGAAGTTCATGTGAAGAAGTGTATGGAGGACAAATATAGGTAATTGAGGAACCAAAGATCTAGGTATTACATATGCGACGAAGGAGATGTTGAGCTTCGGGTTGATATACTTATGAGAATTTTTCCCAAAGCCATAGCTTGGATTAAGGAACCCAGAGTGATTGGATTAAAATTTCTAGATCCACCCGATCACTCTGATTATACAAATAGTTCCTACATTTTGTTTGAAAATTAAGTTGATAATCTACTCAATTAGGTTCGATAACTTGATCATATTTTAAAGACATGAGTCCAAAAGTTTCAAGTGCTGAAGAAAGTCAACATTTCTATTGACTTACTCCAAAAGTTTCTCTTTCCAACTGTCACTTGCCACATGCTACCATATGATTCATTCCTTTGATTTTGTTTCATGTGTTCTATTTGAACTCTTTGGTGCCTTATTTCTTATAAAAGGCCAATAGTTGTTTTATTTTCATTAATTTTAGAATTTGTGGATTCTAAAGAACTAAAACTTTTTCAAGTTTTATTCTTTTTCCTATTTTTTGTTGCATTCCAAATTAAAATATTGTATGTTCCATTTCAGATTAACTAATATCAAGGCCAATTCAAAGCTATTTCTTGATATGAAATCATATGTAGTTGATTGTTTTTTCCTATCGAAAAATATTGTGTTGTGCTAGATTTGGGTGTATACTGACACTATTTGGTGGCAAATAATACATATTTCTTTAAACCCTTTCATCATTCTATGCCTAGTTGTTAAGAAATCTAGTGAAGTATAGAGTTGTTTTGCTTTGATTTAGTTTATTTCTTGAGGCATGCTTGGATAATACCTGGGAGAAATCTTTACATTTCAATATTTTTATGCTTTTTTTTAGATTAGATGTTTAGTATTTTCAAAAAATGTTCCAAAATTGATAAATTCATGGAGTTTTATTATAAATATTTTGGTTCCATGAAGTTGTAGAGTGATTAATGCTAAATCTACTTGAATATATGCTAGTAATTTGAATTTCATGAAATATTATTGTAAACCTTTAATTTCATGAAGTTGTTAAGTGACATGTGAGTGATCAAACTGGAATTATGTTACAATCTTTTGGATATAAGCTAACCTATGACAACCATTAACCCCTCATGTTTAACATAAAATTACACAACGAACCTTGAGTGAACCTAGTGCATCAAGACTTGACATTCCTGAGACTTGGAATCAAGCTGAGATTACCTTATATTTAGGTTTTCTTGGTGGATTTTTCAAGTGAAGGTAGGTTCCTACGATCCTTTGTGAGAATTTATCTAATTGTTGGTGTGCATGTACAACATTTGTGTCAATAGTTAGCACTAAAAGGGATTTGAGTCGGTAAGGCAAAGAGACCTCAGACTTAAAATTATCTCAAATACCAAACACCATCTATTAAATGTGTTGTTTAAACAAAATGGTGCTCTCACAAGGATGTTAAATTACTCATGAGGTACATAGATCTACTGGCTAGCAAGATGTGTTATACTAGGTGTCCATGCAATATGATGGGTTTCACAAGGCTAGCAAGTTGTGTTATGCTAAGACACTCATGAAACACATGGCTCCACTGGCAGGAAAGAAATGCTATGCTAAGTGTACATATTAAAATGCTCTAAACTCATATACCAATAAACTCCATTATGCTAGGACTATACAAACCATGCTACAATGAGTATACAAAAATCAACTCAGGGAGTGCACAAAGTTTAACGTCACGGGGGACAAAAAAATTCTTAACATCATAGGGGACAAATTGATAACCATGGCTCAGGGGGAATTATAAACAACACCACAACTAAAGGGGTATGTCAATAAGTCAAATCTCACAAGATGTGTATGGCATAGATAGGGGTAATACATGACCCCCCTTAAAATGTCAACATACTTGCTATGCTATTATTTTAAGGAAGAAGAGGGGATCCTCAAGGAAAATGAACACCTCCCAAACTTATTTATCCTTTCCCCCCAAGTTTAGATACAAGGAAAACCACATAATAGACTATCATGTTGCTGCCATGGAAAATATGGTTGCACTTAATATTATACCACCATGAGTGGCAATGAGCAAACACATAAAGCTACAAATGACACATTGTGAGGAGCAACACCATAGAATAAAAAGATCATTATTTATTAGAAGGATTAGGTGAATCAACACATGGGAGAGAACCATAGTCATTAAGTTGTTATATTTTACTATTCAAAGCCTAACATTCATTAGTAGAATGACCCTACACTCGATGATATGCACAAATTGTTATAAAATTTATTTCATGTTTTCGAAGGAAGATTAATCAAGTGGGATTTGAGAATCCTTGAAAAAATATGCTCTTTCTCAATAGTAGGAGACATTCATTTATCTTGTGAATAAAATCTTGCTCGCTTACCACAAGATGTCATAAATACAATAGATGATAAAAAATTAGATGAAGATGGTGATGAAGGTTGGAAACCTAGACCCTATTTAGAAAAGTATGGTATAAACATCACCTGATTCTTATAATTTTATTTCATGCTTGCATTTATCCATTTTGTATAAATAATTTTGTATCCAAGCCCATAAACACATCCTTCCAACTTAGACGGAGAAATCATATCTACATGGTCATGAGAACAATTGGCTCTTATGCGAGCATGCAATCCTTTTTAAGTTTTTAAAGTTAGGAATCTTCCTCTCATAAGAGAAAAAATTTAAACATCCCCCATCACTATCATGGGGTGATATTTTTGAATCTATTGATGTAGAGCAAGATTGAGTGAATGAAACACCAAACTCCTTAGGAGTAGATTGTGAGATTTTGTACTCTCCCATAAAGGAGGGTATAAAATATAATAAACCAAAATCATCATCTAAGAGTTTTGTTATAGATGACATACAATCAGGATTATCAACATGTATAGGTTCTAACTTTGAATTTTGGATCAAAGTATTAAGAGAGTTGGAAGTGCTATGTTTGGCTTCGATTTGTAAATTGTAACTTTTTTCATCTACTTTAACCATATATATCTTGTTATTTTATTCATATTTAATCTCATGGTGAAGAGTAGATGATACTTCCTTCATGGTGTGAATCCATGGTCTACCTAGGAGAAGATTATATGAAGAGGTCTTGGCATGATATGGAAAAGGGTAGGAAAAACCACAGATCCTACTTAATGGGTAGTGTGATCATCCCTAATGGTTGCTTACCAACATTATAAAATCCAAAAATATTAACATCATTAGGTTCTATAAGATTCTTATCCATACCCATTTTATCTAGAAGATCAATGCTACAAACATGAAGACTCGATCCATTTTCTATGAGGGTACACCTAGCCCCAGTTTTATTAATGACCACCTTTATCATTAAAGCTTCATGTTTTTTTTGGATCTCAAGCGAGGGTAATTCATTTTGATGGAATGCAATATATAACTATTTTAGTTGAATACAATAAAATGAGGTGGCTACATCATTCAGTTTGACAAAAGTTAAGATATTAATCTTCTACAAATCCTCTTGGAGCATCTAGTGGTATGTAGGTGATGTTTGAATCAAGTCCCAAAGGGATATTTTGGCTAGAGTATTACAAAGTTGTTCAAAAATATCATGTTATTTACCACTAAATTGAGAAATATTAGGTGGAGTTGGAAGTAATGGTTGAGGTAATGGGATGGATGTTGGTGTTTGTTTTTCTTTCTTATTATTTCTAGTGTTATATGTGTGAGCCACTATGTGATAACTTGGTTGCTGGGATACATGATTACTAGTGAGTTGTTTTAAAAAATTTAGGAAATGACCAGGAGGTTAAGGAGGTCCTATAATGAGCGGTGACTTAGGAGGTCCAATAATTAGAGTCTTAGTAGTTCCAATAATAAAAGGAGATCTAATAGTCAATTTTGTGTTCATAACCTCAACTAAGTTAATCACTTGTTGATGCTATTCTATCGATGAGGGATCTAATGTCACCTTAGCATATTCATCTATGTAATCCATATTACTATATTTTAAAAGAAATGTGTCAATTATTTCATCCCCTTATGCCACAATATCTTCCTAAGTAGGAGAGGTACTGGGAGAGAATCAAACAAGATTCTCATGGAACTCAATGATTGGATCCTCTAACATCGAGATACCTTCATCACAAGTAGGTGAGGTATGAGGAGAACAACTATGATTGTCATGATTGTCCATGATTGCATCCTCTTGCACCAAAGCATTCACACAAGTAGGATATATATTGGGAGAAGAACTAGCATGATTGTCAATGATTTCATTTTGTTTCCTCAAATTGTTCTCATAGGAAAAAAAATTATAGTTATATAAGCCATGCATTACCATATCAAAAACACATCTTTGAAAATGAAAAATGTTTTTATTTACCCTACGAATTAAATGAGTGATGCATAACAAAATCAAATGGGTTTATAAAATAAAATTCTAAAACAAGAACCAGATCTAGACATAGGATACACATAGGGATTTGCACATCAAATTTTAGGCTAAAATGGTTGGACTAGGGCAAAAGGATGCCCTAGTCTAGATAGGTATTTTACAAAATTTAAAATTTGGAAATTATTAATAGTTTCTAAGGGTCCAATGTCTCAGAGGTTTAGGTCTAAAAGTCAATAGATTTCTAGAAATGTACCAAAAGCTAATTTTTCTATATGAATCACATACATGCATGCAATTTTGGAAATTTTTAGGATAATTGAGTATGTGCAAATGATAATTTTCAAAAATTAAATACTGCAATTGACCGATTTTTTCAAAAAAATACAAAAAAGCAATGCTTGTTATCTTTAGGAATGAAAACACTATACAATTTTATCACGTTTTCAATATTTTTCACTAAAATATGTATGCATAAATGATAGAATAATTTTGTAATTAATTTTCCCAATGAATATAACTCAAATCTAAACCCTAGACAAGGAAAATCAGATATGGTTTTTTTGCAAATTTTGCAAAATTGTTTTTCAATTTTTATGATGAAAAACTAACGAAAATGGATAATTTTTTTGAAAATAAATACAAATTATCATCGAGATTTTCAAATAGAATATGTTTTAAATTCAATTTTCAAATTTTATGCATTAAAATAAAAATAAAAATATAGGTGTAAGATATGTTGGGTTCACCAAAATATTTAGTAGGAATAGTGATCCTAGATCTAATTAGGCTAACTAGGATCATCTCCTTTTCACTTACAAAACATTAAACATAAATTTCCTAGGGTTTATGATTGACTTGCTAACTCCTTTTTTAGATTTGAAAGTTTTGGATTGTAGGTTGAGGTCTGCACTTTGCTTCTCTATACTGTCACTGACTGAACATTCAGATCTAACTTGCACACATGAAAATGGTGGAAAGGCTATGCTTATAGGGGCTTCCCTAATTCAAAACATAGCTTTGGTATTTCTACCTCTACTTACAATGATTAATGATGATCAAGAGAGCATACCCTAGGTAGGGAAAAGGCTAAAATAACAATGATTGAATGGAATTGATGAATGACAAATGATAATATTACCTTGATGTGAAAATCCTTGAAGAAGAGATTCCACACATAAGTTTATTAATCGATGCTTTGATTGCTTGATAGAATCACAAAAGGTTACTCACATACACCATAGATTATTGAAGCTAGCATGTAGAGGATAACTCAATACATATTCATGATTGTCTTCCATTGATCTCCTTCTCAAAATTGCCTTTTTTCTGCTCAAAATGAGAGGAAATCATTCTTAAATATGCATTTTAATTAATCCTTTTGGGTAGGGGTTGACTTGGGATCATTTTCAAATCATAAAAACCCACCAATCAAAATTTTAAACATTCAATTTTTTTTTTTGACTAGGGTGCTCTACACCCTTGTATGGTGCTTTTTGGCCCAAACTTGTTGAGATGATGAGATTTTAAATATATTTTATTGATCTAGTCCCAAAATTGGTAAATTATTATTATAATTAATTGTATAAGAAAATAGGGTGTCAAGGTAATGTGAAATTTTCAAGCATGACAATTTTCGACGCTACAAGTTCATAGAGCCCATATTGGCCTATGATGGATCTCTAATATTTTTTTTAATTTTACACAAAATTCGATGATTCTCATATGTGATTCCCATGGTTGGATGATTCCTACATGCTAGTTATATATATTACATTTTCTCCCAAAGTCCACACGAGTAGTTAGAAGTTAGAAACAATGAAATATAAATACCATCTTTTTATTCTTCAAAATGGTTGGTGATTGAGCCAATTTTATATGTAGGAAAGTTTGTATAAGATTATGGGACAAATTTTTTTACTGTATGATATTGAGATGGAGGAATTCATCTTTCATAGTGTAGGAATAGTTTTGGAAAACACATATTCTATAATGGTATGTCTCCATGGAAATTTACAATGATTTAGGGGAACTACCTAGAACTCTAGTTCCATGCACAAAGTTCTCAGAATTCAAAAGGGGAAGCCCACTATCCTTACAAATTTTGAAGAGCAGATTGCATAGATGCCCATTCCTTGTCAGATGGTTACATTTTATTTTTTAGCACTTTGGAGACATTATCCAAAGCGGTCATTTCTTTAAAAGATAAATTATTTATAGTTTGTGCAACGACCTTCATGTGATACTCCAGCTAGGCAAGTGGTTGTAAAACCTTTTCTACCTTGGAAACACTTGGGGACTAACATAGGCCTTGAAAAGTGGCCTAGTTGCACTACTTCCCTTCCAATATCTTCTTTATCTAAACTTCTCACATGAAAGTGTCATATGGAAGGAAAGGGGAAGGGAAGCCTAATTGAACAAGTGGCCTGATGTTCCCTTTCATACTCACAATTACTTGATCTAAAGCATTTAAACATGCTTTACATTTGAGGGATGCCTTCTTACAATTGAGAACCTCATTAGCCTTTTTGGCCAATAATCTCCTATTATCCACTCTCATAGAATTCAAGGAATCATCAGTTGCATTGCATAATTTTTAAATCAACAACTGAGCATCTGCAACTTTTGGAGTGATGAATGAGAGCATTTGGTCCACCACAACACTAATTTATGTGCTTACCTTTTATGAATCCACAATAAACCTAAGCATAGGTTTTAGAGAAGCAACTATATCCTTTATTCTTTCCTAATGTGATGTATAAATTTTTTGGATCATGGGAAGAATACTAATTTTTTGTGAGTTGTGGGACAAATCACCCTTTAATTGTTGGAGTTGTTGGTTTCTACTTTGAGCTTCTTGTTGGAGTTGTTCTTGCTTGTCCATAGAATCAAAGAGATCTTTATCCATTAGTTCCATTACATGTTCCCTCTCTTATAGCTTAGACTCAGCAACCTTCCTTTCTTTTTCCTCAATATCCTTTTGGGCATGTGCCCCAACTAACTACTTTGTTACATTGTCATTCATAGCATGTGCTTCATTCAGCTCCTTTTGGAAATTGGATGCAACTAGATCCTCCTTATTTTCTCTTTGAATTTTGGCTTGGGAATTATTTAGTTCCTTTTAAAGTCTTAGTCTTTTCAACTTGCTCAGCCTAGAGGGCCTCCTTGGTGGCTCTTGTTTATAAATGCTTATGCAACTCCAATATTTTAATGTCTTTTTCCCATATATTAGCAGTCAATATTTCCACTATAGCCTTCACCCAGGTGAGCTCTTGGTCCTTTTATATACCTACCTATTGACTTCAAGGAAGTCAATGGAGACCACCCTTTGTGTTTACTCCATTAGGTCAACTTTGTCTTGGGGGCAGGGTTGACTCAAGTTTAGGCCTACTGCATGGGTTGAATAATATTTTGGTTGCATTTTCCCCTTAACCTTGAGGACATTGATTGTATTTTGAGCCACCATAAATTTACTCTGGATAGGATAAAAAATAGTCTCTATTCTTGGGCTGGTAGGCTTTAAGCTCTCTTTCTTCCCTCTTTTCTAGTCTCTTTCCTCTTGGGGTTTCCGAGTGATGTCAATTTGTTGATAATAATTGGAAGGGGATTGAATATATTTCCCCATGAAGGGGGTATCAGGAAGGAGCTCGAATGGGATATCAACATGGGAAGTGACTGCTTATGCTCCCTCCAGGGTGGATGATGAGAAACTTAAAATAGATGAGGAAAGGGGAGGGATGATTTACAAATCATGAGTGAAAAAGGGAGGTGGTGGAGGAGTGACCTATGTGGTTGATAAAAATGGCATGAGAGTCAATGTAGATGCAGTCAAGGAAGTGGAAGGAGAAACCAAAGGCCACGAAATGGTGGAAATTACAACACCAAAAGGTTGGGAGGTAGTAGGAACTACAGTCATAGAGGGGTTGACCAATGTTTGAGAAGAAAGTAAGGGGAAGAGAAGCATACTTTCATGGTTGAAACCACTGGATCTTGTGTCGTGGTGGTAGTTTCTTCCTCTTCCTCTTTTGATTGTTGGCTAAGGTTGATATACCTTTTCCTTTTTCTCTTTGTAGGCTATGATGAGGTTCCTAACGAGGACCCTTCTCCCATTGAACCTATAGGAGTTTGAGTTTGTTGATCCCTAGTAAACTAAAAAGTGTTGGCCCCTTTGTCCTGCTATTATAAATTATCTTTAATTATGTTGATAGGGGTCCTTGTGGTCTCTCCTCTGATTGTTTTTATGATGAAGCCTCCTTTTGGATACAACTCATATCAACTGGTGAGGATGATTTTAGATGTATCTCATCCCTATACATTTTAAAATTTATATCTATCGGGACAAATTCATATTCTACACTCAAGATATCATTCTCCTAGCAATAGAACCAAAAAATTGTGATCTTCTCCTTTTCCCAACCCTCACTATCCCATCTAAGGTGAAGTACCTTAGAAATTTTCAATGATGGATCAAAATTACACTTGGGAAAATAGAAATAATTCCATGGGGGTCTTTGTTCTCATATAACCCTTCCAAATCAATGTAAATAGATGGCTCATCACTGTCCAGGGACTTACAGGCTTCCCAGAAAGGGCACAACTCATGGACGAGTTGTTGGGTCACCTTTAAGCCTGCTATACAACTGTTGGAGTCATAGCTCCATTGATAAAAACTCACATCCAACCCAAAATCTGTTAGCTTCAGGGCGAGCAAATGTTTTTCTTACCTTTTCTTAACAAAAATCCCCTCTTTTCTAAAAGGAAGCTCATAGATGACCTTTTTCTTTCTACCAGACCTATACTTTGAATTAATAACACATAGTTGTTGGGCCAAATCCAAATCCAAAATTCTATCTATCAAATAATGGGGAGCCTAAATGGTTTCCCCTTAAACCCATGCACTTGAACCAAAGAGAATTTAACACCAAAGAACCAATCACAAGGTGGATTTTGATTACTTAGCCAACTCATCTAGCTGGTCATGATTTGAAAATTAATCTTTCCAGGGTTTAGGTCTATCAGGGTAGGGGTCAAAAAATGAATTGGAAAACTCATAATAATCATATGTGATAGAGAAAAGATGGATCCACATAGATACTAGGATCATCTTAGGGATTGGGGAGGAATCCATGATTTTCAAGTCCATATATTGATTAAATAAGTCCACATTTTGAAATAGTAGGAGATGGACTAAGAAAGATGACTACCTAATTTTTTCCTCATGCTTGTATGCTTACAATTGTTGGTGCATGTTATCTGCAATCACATCTCCAAAGTCCATCCTAAATTTTTGTTTTTTCCTCATGATGTAGGAGCATCCTAGGTTTCAAGCAATCTTGCATCAACCAAAAACATTTGCATTCATGTTTTCTTGCATTTTAGTAGTTAACTGTCAAGACCCAGTCTCAATATTTCATACCGCATTATACTGCCTTGTAATATCAGAGCTCATGGAGTAGGCTATATGATCTTCATTGCAACATATACATCATATCTAGAATTCAAGTGTTTTGGAGATCCCAATACAAAGATATTGCTAACAGAATATTAGTTGTAATTGGATAGAGAGCATTCACCGACTAGTCTTGGCTTTTCAAGTGTGCCGACCTACCCCATGACTTGTGGAGCTCAGGAAACCATTCCATAAGGATGAACATTCATCAAGGAACCTTTGTTCCGATCTACATCATGTTTATCCAAGAACCAAAGGAGAATCATATGTCTTGGCTGACCTTCACATGTTTCATCAACTTCGAGGTTTTGGAACCTCTTGAGGCTGACGTGGACCTTTTCCAGTGCTAGGAATTGACATATATAAGCATTGTGTAGTTGCATTGGGTAGTAGTGGTAGTGATAGTGATAGAGAGGATTTTGATCCACGTTGTATTTCTGGGCTTAGCGCCATATCATCCTGTAATCTATAAGCTGGAAGGTGGGGCATGTTGCTAGTGAATGATTGATCATTATCTATATATATGTGTGGGATTGTTATTCTAATTCTTTGAGTTTCCATTGTGTTTACTCTTGCTACAAGGTTGGACAATCCTATTCCTAGACCCTCCATCCTTGACTACACCAAGTGGTATCAGAGCGAAGTTGCGAAGCTTGGGAGAGGAAAAAGAAGTTAAGCAAGGCATTTCATAAGATCTTTGTGTGGACAGATCGCTGACTTGAGGTAGCCTACTTATGTTTGTCAAAATATCACCAATTATGAGGTAGTTGCAACCTTGTAGCTAGATCACCAACTTGAGGTAGTTGCACTAGATCCTAGGAAGAGATGTTGCCAAGGAGAATTCACACTACTGTTAATGTTGTTGGAAAGATGGATGAGATGATGGAAACGATGCAAACAATGAAAGTGAGATTGGATGATGTTGAAGAAGACAAAAGAAAATTCTTAAACCCTAGACCTAATGATGAAAGTGACGATGGTGAAGTTCAAGATATGGATCTAACTGAAGAAACCTCAAAAGAGGAAGAATTAGATCAGATGAAGATGTTGAAGGCTATTTCAAAAATAGGAAATCGACCTAGAATGGAGATTTCAAACTATACTGGTAACCTAAACCCTGAGGAGTTGATTGATTGGATAAATGACATTGAAGAATACTTTGAATATGAAGAAGTTGAAGATCGAGAGAGTGATATTTTCAAAAAATAAACTAAAAGGACATGCTGCAATATAGTGGAAGGAAGTTCAATTGGAGAGAAACAAAAAAGGTAAAGAAAAGATTGTGAAATGGGATAGAATGGTGAAAAAATTGAAGAACCAGTTTATACTTGTAGACTATGAGTTGGAGTTGCTGAAGAGACAACAAATCCCGAGACAAAAGGAAAATACTATGAAAGAATACACCGAGGAATTTCATAAGATCATCATCAAGAATGGACATAGTGAAGCAAGCAAGGAGAAAGTGGCAAGTTATATCAATGGGCTGAGGATGAACATTCAGGAAGAGTTGAGTCTGGTAAGGATGAATTTGGTAGAGGAAGCATATTAGTTTGCATTAAAGGTGGAGGAAAAGCTAAACAGAGGGCATGGACAGAGGAAGAGAGGAAGAGGAGGTTTCAGAAAGGAAAGTCACATTCCAGAGTAGAAAAACCGTATGCAGAGAAAAACAAGGATAGAGATTCATACCACAAGGAAGAGAGGGATTCCAATTCATACCATAAAGGGAGAGATGACAAAAATTATTACCGCCACAATGAAGGAGGCTACAATTCTTATTGCAATGATGGATACTGGAGAGATGGGAAAGGATATGACAAGAGAACTTTCAGAGGAACTTGTTTTAAGTGTAGAGGAGAACATAGAGCATTTGAATGTCACCACGAAAGTAAGAAGATTGAAAATCATACAAGGATCAGATATGCGGAGGAAGAACTAGTGGAACCACTAAGTTCCGAAGGAAGTCCTAAGAAGGGAGAATCATTGTTCATGAGGAGAGAACTGTTCTAGGAGACAAAAGTACCTAAGGAAGCACCACAAAGGAAAAGTTTGTTCCAGATTAGATGTAAAGTAGGAGGTAAGTGTTGCAAAGTTATCATTGATAGTGGTAGCATAGATAACCTATTTTTTGAGGAAATGGTGACAAAGTAGAATTTGGAAAGAAGACAACATCTGAAGCCTTATACGATAGCTTGGATTCAAGATAAGCACAAGATACTAGTAAGTGAGCAATGTCTAGTAAAATTTTGTATAGGGTCATATCATGATGAAGTACTATGTGATATTATGTCGATGGATGTATGTCATATGTTGTTGGGTAGATGTTGGTAGTATGCTAAGAATGCTATACATGATGGGAGAAAGAATACCTATACCATAACATCCAATGGAAAGAGAATCACCTTGACACCTTTGGAAGATGAACCTGAAAGTGAAATATGTGAAACAACTAGAATCAATTTGGTAGATGGAAGGAAATTTCTGGATGGATTGAGACATGAAAACATGTGTTTTTCTTTGATTCCAAGGAAGTGCAGAGCCCTAGATGCATAGAGAATCACAAGAGGAGAAGAACCGCCAGAGAAGGAAGTCATTGAACTTTATAAAGAATACCAAGACCTTATATCAGAGAATGTGCCTATTGGATTACCACCAACCCGGAGTATCAGTCATCATATGGATCTTATTCTAGGAGCTAGTTTTCCAAACAAAGTTGCACACTAGATGACACCAACAGAGAATGCAGAGCTAAACATATAGATACAGGAATTGCTGAAGAAAGGATTGATTAGAGAAAGTATGAGCCCATGTGTGGTACCAGTTGTACTTGCACCTAAGAAAGATGGAGAATGGAGGATGTGTACAGATTCAATATCTATCAATAAGATCACAATGAAGTATAGATTTCCATTGCCTAGGATGGATGACATCATGGACAGTCTGAGTGGAGAAAAATATTTCACCAAGATAGACCTAAAAAGTGGATACCATCATATCAGGATTAGAGAGGGAGATGAATGGAAGGCTTCTTTCAAGACAAACGAGGGATTGTATGAGTGGTTGGTCATTCCATTTGGACTAACTAATGCACTTAGTACATTTATGAGGCTAATGAATGAAATCTTGAAGAAATTATCAGGAAAGTTTGTCATTGTTTACCTGGATGATATTCTAATTTTTAGTAAGACTAAGGAAGAACATTTGGAGCACATCAGACAAGTATTTCAGAGGCTAAGGGAAGAGAAGTTGTTGATAAACATCAAGAAGTGTAGTTTCATGAAGGAAGAACTAGTGTATTTGGGATTTGTGATATCTGTGGAAGGATTGAAGATGGACCCTGAGAAGGTTAAAGCAATAGTTGAATGGCCTACACCTATGAGCGCTGGAGACATAAGATCATTTCATGGACTAGCAACTTTTTAGCAGAAGTTCATCAAAAAATTTAGTAGTATTTGCAAACCTATGGAAAAGACAATGAGGGGTGACCAAAAGGAATTCAAGTGGACATCAGAAGCACATAAGATTTTTGAGTTTTTGAACCAAAAGGTGATAGAACAACCTGTGTTAGCACTACCAAACTTTGATAAGGTATTCCAAGTAGATTTTGATGCTAGTGGAAGTGCACTAGGAGTTGTGTTAAGTCAGGAAGGGAGAATAGTAGCCTACTTAAATGAAAAATTGAATGATGCTAGGAGAAGACATTTAGTTTATGATCAAGAATTCTATGCAATAATACAAGCCTTGAAGAAGTGGAGATATTACTTGTTACCTAAGGAATTTGTGTTGTATAAGGACCATAAAGATTTATAATATTTGAATAGTCAAGGGAAGTTGAACTAGAGACATACGAGATGGGTATAATTCTTGCAGAGTTACACATTTGTGTTGAAACACCAGAGTGGAAAGTCAAAAAAAGTTGCAGATGCATTGAGCAGGAGAAGAAGTTTGTTAACAAAGATGAGAATTGAAGTATTAGATTTTGAAGAACTAAAGTGTATGTATGAGAATGACATTAATTTTGCTGAGGCATGGAAGGCTTGCAAGGAACCTGCAGATACAAATATAAGCAAATGGTTAGATTATTTCATTCAGGAAGGTATGCTATTCAAGAACAATAAATTTTGTATCCCTAGAAGTTCAATGAGAGAAAATTTGATCAAGGAAAAGCATTATGGAGGATTAGCAGGAAATTTTGGAATTGATAAGACCGTAGCACTAGTGAGTGAGAACTATTTTTGGCCACAATTGTATAAGGATGTCAAGAAATATGTTAAAGTTGGAGGATTTGTCGATTTGGAAAAGGAAACAACCAGAACACTAGAATGTATACACCATTGACAATATCAAAGAGACCATGGGAAGACATTAGCATGGATTTTGTGTTGGGATTACCTAAGACATCGAGAGGATTTGACTCTATATTTGTGGTTGTGGATAGATTTTCTAAGATGGCGCATTTCATACCTTGTAAGAAAACTAGTGATGCAATACATGTTAAAGACCTATTTTTCAAGGAGATTGTCAGATTACATGGACTAACAAAGAGTATAGTATTAGATAGAGACACTAGATTCATTGGATATTTTTGGAAAACATTGTGGAAGAAGATGAAGACAGATTTGAAGTGTAGTTCAACATTTCACCCATAGATAGATGGACAAATAGAAGTGGTAAATAGGAGTTTGGGGAACTTGTTGAGGTGTTTGACTAAAGGTAAGGCAGGAAATTGGGACTTAATACTACCACAAGAAAAATTTGCATACAAAAATTTAGTAAACCAGAGCATAGGGAAGACGCCATTGAAGTTGTGATTGGACAACAACCTAGAGGAGTAGCAGAATTAAGAGATATTAGTATGGAGAATAAAATGAGTGAAGAGGTAGAAGAATTCGCAGGATTCATGGAAACAATGCATACTCAAGTTAAGGAGAACTTGGAGAAAATGAACAATACCTACAAGGGGAAAGTAGGTGAGAAGAGAAGACATAAGGAGTTTGAAGTAGGAGAGGAAGTAATGGTATATCTGAGGAAAGAGAGATTTCTAGTTGGGACATATAATAAGTTGAAGATGAAGAAGTTTGAACCTTGTAAGATTATCAAGAAGTTTGATTTTGGAAATACATATGAAGTGGAACTACCAGAGGAATTTGGCATATCACCTATATTCAACATTGCAGACCTATACCAGTATCATGAAGGAGAGTCACCGAAGGACAAAGGAGTTGGTTTTCCGGACTAGATAGCACATCATCCAGAGGAAATTGAGGAAATTTTAGACAACAAAGTTGGACATAGTACTAGAGGAAGGAAATATAATGAGTATCTAGTCAGATGGAAAGGAAGACTAGAGGAAGATTCATTATGGATTTCTCAGGCCGAGGTGGACTGCATTGGTTTTCCTCTAGCCCCTAGAAAGTGAGAGGCTCACTTTTCTTCAACCTTAGTTGTTTGATGTAGGAGCATCCTAGGTTTCAAGCAATCTTGCATCAACCAAAAATATTTTCATTCATGTTTTCTTGCATTTCAGTAGTTAACTGTCAGGACCCAGTGTCAACATTTCATACCACATTATACTGCATTGTAACATTAGAGCTTGCGAAGCAGGATATATGATATTCATTGCAACATCTACATCATATTCAAAATTCAAGTGTTTTGGAGATCCCAGTATGAAGATATTGCTAATAGAATATTATTTGTAATTGGATAGAGAGCATTCACTGTCCAGCCTTGGATTTTCATGTGTGTGGACCTATCCCGTGACTTGTAGAGCTCAGGGAACTATTCCATAAGGATGCACATTCATTGAGTAACCTTCATTTTGATCTGCATCATGTTTATCCAAGGACCAAAGGAGAATCATATGTTTTGGTCGACCTTCACACATTTCATCAACTTTGGGGTTTTGGAACTTGTTAAGGCCGATAAGGACCTTTTCAGGAGCTATGAATTGATATATATATATAAGCATTGTGTAGTTGCATTGGGTAGTAGTGGTGTGATAGTAGGATAGTAGTGATAGTGATAGAGAGGATTTTGATCCACATTGTATTTATGGGCTTAGCGCCATATCATTCTATAATGTGTAAGCTGGAAGGTGAGGCATGTTGCTAATGAATAATTGATCATTATCTATATATATACATGTGGGAGTGTTATTCCAATTCTTTGAGTTTCCGTGGTGTTTACTCTTGATGCAAGGTTGGATAGTCCTATTCCTGGACCCTCCATCCTTGACTGCACCACCTCAAGAGGAAACCTATTCCCAACTGAAATTCAAAAATACGGTCATCTTTATCCAGGCCAAAAATGAAGGAAAAAATAGAGAAAACATCCTACATGTCCTCATGATCGAGATCTTTGGAATTCGGGTTTCATTCTGATCTCTTTTGAGCTTATAATTGAGAAACCTGAGTTGGGTATCCCTTATTGACAAAAAAATCTCCATTTTCTGTAGCAAAAAGACCTCTATAGAAGGATCATGAGGGATGCAAAGAATTGTTGAGAATAGGATGCCATTTAATTGCAATCCTAAACATATTTCATGTATCTCCTAAGTCCTTGGAAAGTGTTCCCCAACACTAGGATTAGAAAGAGATTAAATTTGAATGAAATGAACATGTAAATTGACATTTGTGATTATTCCTAAATGATAGGAACATGTGGGGATGTCCAAGAAGATCTCCTATAAGATAGGAGAACATGGGGTGCCCACATGGAAGGTGGAACCCACCTTGCTTCAGTTAATTGTTTGGAGGATTCATAACACTTCAGTAATGCATGTTTAGATCCTACAAATTAGGGATTGATATTTACATGAGTGGAGTTCAATTCAGTTATGGCTCAGTTATCTTCAGTTGCATGTAGTTATTTTGAGTTGAATGCTAGTTGATTTTAGTTGACTTGAGTTGCATGACATATAACATGTGGATACTTTTAGTTAAGTGGGGATGATCAATCATGAATAATGTTTACATGAATTGGCGGAGAGATTCTGTTTTAGTTAACTAAGATTGACTTGGGACCACCTTGGGCACCCTATTGGAATCAAGGAACATTGAGAGGGGGGGTGAATTAGTGTTCTACAAATTTTAACCTTACTGATCTTTAAAGCACATAACATTCAACCAAAAGAAAGATGTATGAACATAAAACAAGAAACCACAACACCATAACACAAGGATTTTTTTATGTGGAAACCTTGTTAAGGGAAAAACCATGGTGGAGGTCAATCCACAATATGATCTAAGTACTCAAATAAGTGTTTACAAAAAGGAATGCACATGCATTCAGGCACACTACCTAGAGCTCACTGCTCAAATACAAAAGAAGACTCACTATCTTACAAAAGATTTAGATTACATCTAGAAGATTGGAACTGAGATAATAGCATCTACTAATGCTTGATTACAATTCCGGTTAAGCACATTAATCGCTTTCTTGACCTTCTATCTGATTCTTCTCTTCTGCTTAGTCTGCTTTAATTCGCATCACAAATCCTTTTATTCACAAGTGAAACTATGCATAATCACTCTACAATCTCTCTAAATTTTGCAACACACATCAACACACTTTGTACATATGTTAAAATGATATAAATGATCGCTTATATATATTAGCAACTAAAGATTTAATCAACCACATGTCAACTTCAATAAAACATAAAAAAATTACAAACCATCGGTTCAATACACAAATAATTTTCAATGTGCAACAACCAAAGTTAGCCACAACATAGTGAGGACCCAAATCAACATGCTCGAACAAAAAAACACTTAAAAATTACTCTTCGAATATCCACAACATGCTACATTCACTTAGTCGGCCTTCTCACATTGTTAAACTGGAAATCAATCAACCGGATCTTCTAACTTGCACACGAATCAATATGAGGCTCTAAGTGGTGCAGGAGCACCTTGCTCACAAATTCCTTCAAAAGGATACATTTCAAAAATTGAATCTTTGAATGTAAAATGTATGGAAAAGCATTGTAAAAGGTCTTGGGTGGTTATATTTTAATATATTTAAAGTCACTAAGGGGTTGGTTGAGTCATTTTGTTGCAAAAGTTGCAAAACATGTAAAATTGCAAAAGTGCAAAATGTGAACAAAAGCAAGAATATGACGGGTCAATTGGTTGTAAAGGGTAGTTAATTAGTTGGAAATGAAGGGGAAGTAATTATTTATGTTCTAATCATCTATTTAAGCCTTGGAGAGGCGAACCAAAGGAAGGAAATGTAAATTGGAATCAATTTTGTCAATTTCAATACCCTATTTTGAAGTTTTAACAGTTTTCTCCCTGTTTCCAGGCCTTGTACGACTTAGTACGGCCTAGAAACTTTGTGAAAGTAATTTTATGGTGTAGGTTATTGAATAATATTTCTATTGGTTCAAGTCTCATTCATTTTCATTGAGTAATAAGAAAGTTATGATGATTTTTGTGTAGGCAGGCAGTTCAGAAAACGTTTTTTAGAAATTGCAGTTCAAAAAACATGTTAGTACGGACAAGTACGGAATGGTACGGACCTAAAAATTGGATATATGGAGAGATATTGATGTGGTGAACAAACTTTATTTTTACCAGTAATTTTTATAATGCCATTTAAGGGGTCAAACAAGTCATTTTCTAAAAACTGTTCTGAACATAGGGTTTTTGGGGTTGCATACAAAAAAATGTGATTTCTTCTAATTTGTATAGTGGAAACTTCTAAAAATTTGTGGAAAGATTCATTTTGAGGTGTTCTTACTATATCCAAGGTTTTGGAGAATTTGAATAAGGTTTGATATATTTTTGGTGATGCCCTAGGCTGCCCTAGTTGTTAAAATTGCATGTTTTGGGTGAATTTGAGAGGTTCAAGGATGGAAAAGTGTGAAATATTTTGGGGAAGCAATTTTTGATGATTGTTTGAGTTTGTGTAGACATATTCCAGTATGATTGAAGGTGTGGCAAGTTGGTATGAGGTTTAGAAAACATACTTTCTACAAACCCTCATTGAATGGAGCTTTGTTCAAGCCTTGAGTATGGGTTTTTGTATTTGCAGCTTTAATAGACGATTTTTCTTGAGAAAGATGATTGAGTTGATGGTTTTATGAGTTGATTCAATGCTGCCTCTAGTTATTTGTAGTTTTGGAGTTGATTTGAGGGTACATGCTTTGTTATATTGGCCTCTTTGGAGCCTTATTTCTCAAGAATGAGTAGTTGAAATTGTCTCAAAGAAAGAGTATTCTATTTCATGAACTAGGTTGGATGTTGTGAACCTTTGTCTCTGCATCACTAAGATTCAAGGATAACATAGATAATACATCAAAAAACCTTCCCTGAGATCCACAGCTCAAAATGATAACAGAAGATTGCATATGAATCGATGAACACAATTATGTCAAATGCTCTATTCTAGTTTGATAGTTAATCACAAAAATTCATTCTGACTTCTAGTATGATCAAATGATGATGTGTGGATCAGATCACTGAATAGGGTTTCCATCAATGACAAGACCAAATGACTTGTGTAGTGTCTCTTGCCAAAAATCTTCCCCTTTGGATGATGGCAAAACTTAGTGAAAAATGACTACGTGTCGGATCAGTACCAACATGAATTACACTGCCAACCTTCAAAAAATAAAAAACACAACTCCCCCTAAGCTAATTAAGGAATTTTTCATTGTCCCATACTCCCCCTTTGACATCAATAGCAAAGGCAAGAATCTTCATACCAAAAATCAAACAAAATTGCTATGAACAAATTGCATATGTACAAACATGCTTCTACAACTTACATAAACTTGAATATATCTGCAAAATTACTATTCAACAGGCTCAAACTAGTGTCCCAACTCTTTTTGTGACTCTCCAAGATAGTCATGTGACCACATAATAATTAAGATTGCATCTTTGCAGACTCAAGGTTCGCCGGATCACTGACCGCCATAGCATCTTGTGCTTCCTTCAATGCACTAAGCATTATCTCCATCTTAGGACCAATTAGTCCTCTCAGCTCAAATGCTCTTTCAACAATTTTTCCTTCTTCATGCTTCAAAATTTTAATCTTTTCAAGAAGGGATATTACTTGACCTTCTTGCTTTCCAACAAAAATAGTTAGAGGATCAAATGCTTGAGAGATATCTGCTAACTGTTTCTCATATTCTTTCATTTTCTTTTCAATGTCCTCAGTGAACTTAGACAAAGATAAACATGACTTATAAATGTTTCCACCTTCAAATAAAGCACTTTGAATATTATTTACACAGGTAGCTAACAAAGATTTATCATTAACAATCATTCCCTTCAACCCACTGAACCTTTTAGCATCAAATTACTTCTAAACCTTATCCATAGTTGACTTTTCAAGTGACTCAAAGTGTGTACTTACAGAATTAACAAGTTTCTTCAGCTGACTGGATGGAGAATCAGATGGATCCTTGACATATGAAGGCATAATCTTTTCCAGAATACTAGATGCAATATTTAATAGCTCACTATCTTCAATATGAGATTTTAGAATCTCCTCCCTTGCCTTGGCCTGAGCAAATGATACAACTTTTAGTTTCTCAATGGGAGATAGAGTAGCCAAGTTAATAGGACCTTTAATCAATTTAGGATCAAAATCTTCTTGTTGCTCTTCCAAAAACTCCTTCACTTCCTTTGCAGTGTCTCTTGCTTCCACACAAACCTCATTTGCTTCAACCTTCTTTTCTTCAACCATAGATTCTTCCTTGGCTTCAGGAATCTCAAATTCTTCACCTGACATCTCTTTAGGAGCTTCAGTCTCTATAGGTATTTCAATGTCATGTATATCTAGAGGATTCAGAGTATCCTCAAATGTATCTTCTTTTCCTTCTTCTATTACTAGACTAGATGGAGCATCTTCAACATGCACTTCTTCAGAAACAACATTGTATCTGTAGACACCTAAAAATGGTATGGGGAATCTAATTAATTAAATACGACTTATTTGATTAATTAATCTTAATTCATCTACTTAGTAAATAAATAGAAATATTTATTTATATTAAGCTCACTATTAATTTTTCTATCTCATCACATTTCTTTTTAATTAAATAAAGATATCTTAAAATCTTTTATTTAATTATCATATTCCTTCTATTTTAATTTAATAAACAACTTCTATAGTTTGTTTTATTAAATTATTTATCTCTCTTTTTGATAATTTGAATAAATCAAATATATTCAAATAAATGCATAAATCAAATCCCTCTATTCACTCACCAATAAAATTAGATTTTTCAAATCTAATTAATTTAATTGGCATTCACGGGAAAAGCCTCGGGGACAAACCTACAGGAAATCCTCTCAATCTCCTGCCTCAAATCTTTCCTCTCATCTTGCCTAGTATTTTCATGGGGAGGAACAATCTCCCATGATCAACTCCACCTTCTCATCTGATACCATTCAAAATCCCTAGATTGAATCTCATCCTCTGTTGCGTTACCCCTGTGCAAAACTGTTGCCAGAAATCTATATATACAGCCTTCTGAAGCATCAAAATCATTTGAGAAATCATCTTTTATGCAAACATACTTTGCAGCCGTAAAGCTATATATACAAAGCATCAAAATCATTTGAGAAATCATCTTTTATGCAAACATACTTTGCAGGAATTAGTACTCAAGCAACCAAGCAATCATTTAGCATTAGCATTTTAGTATCATCATAGTATCATGGCATCAGTAGATTTCATATCACGGCAACATCATTGTTTCTTTTTACTGTAGCTTTCATCCATCAGGCTTCATTTATAGTAGCATCATATCATCTAGAATTCATCAACAATCATCACATCATTGCATTTAGTATCCATTTCGTTCTCTAGATAGGCATTTTAAACAGTTACGGTGCTTACAAATTTGAGAGCTTCTGTAATTTGATAAATCTTTAGAGATAGGAGACAATGAGATGCTTTCAAGCTTTTCTCTATTTTAAATTAGTTTAATTGCTGATTAATCTTGATACAATGTTTCATTAAGAGGTGTATTTAATTGTATTTAGTTTACATTTTCCACACTTACAGTATCTGTTCTTTAACAGAATTTCCTTAAGGATTTTCTCAATGTCTTTTGCCACCTCTTTAGTTTTCCCAATCATCAACTTATTCGCCCTTGTCTTTCTCTTAAAATACATTTTAGCTTCATTGAGAATGTTCTTCATCTCTTCTATAGACATCACCAAACACAAATCAACAAGTATCCATTCTCTCATTTGCTCTTCTTCAGTTTTTGCATTCACTCTCCTCATCTCTAAGGCTTCATACAGACCTTTGGGTAACTCAGAAATTATTTCAATGAGAGTCATATTGAAGTTATTCAAATAATTTATTGTAGCTTCTTCAAGAATTCTTTGGCCGATACTATTAAAGGTGTCATACCATTCACAAAGTGGCTTAAGATTACCATCTTTAATCAAGGATTTTTCAACTTCTTCTACAGACATACCTGATTTGTCAGTTTTCATCTTTTTCTTTGCTTTCTCTTCACTGGAGGGCTTGTCCTTAGTGACTTTTTTTTTCCTTTGAGCCCTTATGCTTAATTTCTCTTACCTCCTCATCAGATTCGGTTTCTTCATCTTCAAAAAAAACAACATAGACTCTTGTGCTCATGTCCTTCTTCCTCTTTCCTTCTCTACCAGATGTTTTGACTTGAGCTTTCATAGGACTTGACTTCTTTGCAGGACTGGATGACAGAGAAAATCTCCTTATGGATCTAGATCTGGAAGAGGATGTTGTCGGACTAGTAGACTCAGTTCTAGCTGGCTCTCCTGCTTCAACTTGTTCTCTTTTTCTCCTAGCTTCAGCTGATAGACCCATGCTTTCTGCAAAGGCTTCCACTTCTTTTCTTACTCCCAGATTATCATTGGCTTCTTCAATTGTGTATGAACTTCCATATTCTTTTCCTCAAAGGTGCCAAACCTTTCTTATGTCGAATCTCAAGGTTTACTCAATAGGTGTTGAGCATATAGCTCCAAAATGTGTTCCTCAACTTCATAACCCATAGGCATTATCCACACTATTCTAGGATCAATAGCTTCCATCAAACATTGATCAATATCAACCATGAAGAAAATTGTATCCTTATACTTTTCCACAATAGATGTAGGAATTATTTCCTTGGCTTGCATCTCATTCTGAAAGATCTTGAAATAACCCCAAATAGTAGTTTTTCTAGCTTTGTGATCACCAATTCCATACAAGATATCCCTAATTTGAATAGCTACCAGTTTGTCACCTTGCCAATGCACTTTTCCAACTCTCAGAACTTCATTCATGAAATAAATGAATAAACACAACAACAGATTACCATACTTGAAGGAATTCTTCTTATCCTTCTTGATTTTTCCAAGATTCTCCATTAAATGGCTCCAGAGTAACTCACACAGGTCATAATCTGCATTTTCTTTGACCATCTGATATGTTGTATAGATTGTTGTACCAGAAATAGAATTGTCCCAGTTGGAGTGATAAATCTTGTACCCAATGACCATAGAAGAAAATCTAACACCCACTTCGATAATATCATCAATTGTCATAGCTCTTTTTTTGAACACTGAACTGGTTGCATCTGTAATTGTTTGATTCTTCACAACTTTCAATGTCGGCAACCCATTGGATGAATTTAAACCAATAACAAACCTTATAGCTTCCATTGTAATCATGAAAGGCTGACTTAACCACATGAACTTGACATGCACTTGACTCAATATATACTAAACCCATTCATTTTCTTCAAACATGGGAAACTTCACAACTTGTGTGAATTTATTCTCCTCCAAATATTTGAATTTAGGTTTTACATGGAGATCTTCTCCCACAATGTGATTGGTGTACAAATTCAACAACTGGGAGCTTCCTAATTCTTCAACATTTGCATGAATGTATGCCCTAATATCTTCAATATGAAAAACACCATACAAAACAGAGGAAAATGCACCTAAAGGTTCTGTTTCGATGGATTTGAATGGGTGCCATTTGAATTTTAGACAGGGCCTATCCTTAATATCCACAACCAACAAAGTAGCCATTTCTAGGATTTTTAAGTTCATGAGTTTTCAAATAAATACCTTTCACTGAATTAGGGTTTGATTGCCAAATCGCTTTCAGACTTGAATCTTCACCAAACTTCACTAAAGTTTGCTTCAGAGCACTCCAACCTTCTTCTTCTCAAAATGCAAAGTGACAAATGAAGAATAGAAATGACTTTTTATCACTCACACACCTAACTTTTTCATCGCAATAAATGCTTTTTCCCTAGGTCTTTCAGATACCCTATTTTCATAGACTGTGAAAGAAAATTCTTCTACGGACCTTCAATTTTGCATAAATTCTCTCCACAAGACATTTCAAAACATTTGCACATCACTAATGCAATCATTACAATCTGCCACATTCTGGTTCCAACTACCAATAGGGGGTTTAAAAGATTTTCTTGAGAACTCCCCCTAGGCTAGAGGCCTTAAAGTAATTCTTAGAGGAATTACTAGAACCTGGTTCTGGTGTGGAATCATTTCCTACATTATAAGGACGCTTCTTCACCCATATCTTCTTCATTTGCTTCTTGATCTCATCTATAGTAACTTTTCCTTTTCCCTTTTCATCTTTCTACATGTTTTTCTTTTGATTTACCAGACCCTTCCTGCTTCTACAAATTATTGCAATGTGATCGGATTTGTTGCAATTGTAGCACACCACATTTCTTTGTCCAAACTAGTTGTTCCATTGATTTTCTCTTGATCTGCACTAGTTAGCAATATGGCCAAATCTATTGCATGTATAACATCTGACATCTCTATTGAAAAATTTGTTGGACACATTTATGCATTCATTTGACTTATGACCATACTTATTAAAATTAAAGCATTGACCGAAGAATGATGGACCACTTGAATTCATTCTACTTCTGCATTAAGCAGCCATATGACCAAATTTATTGCAAACAAAATAGTAGCCATTGAACCTTTGAGCATTAGGTTGACTTATCAGATACCTTCTAGCTTTGTTCATTTGATTTCCTTGCCTAAATCTCCTTTGTCCAGATCTGGAGCTTTATCCTTTTTCATATCCAAGACCTTGCTTGTCACTTCCAGTCCTCTAACTTTTAATCAGTTCATCAAGCTTGGCTAAGCTAATCTTGAACTTCTCCTTGAATTCATTTGCAATAGCAAGTTCATCTCTAAGATCAACAATCTACTTTTCAAGCTCTTCTTCATTATTTTTGGATTGTTCCAATTCAAGCTCTAATTGATTGAATCCATCAGTAATTCGATTGCATTCTTCAGATTTTTCTGTCAAGGACTGAGCAAGATTCTCTTCATTCTTCTTTCTGTCATCAATCTCCTTGGTCATCCTCATCACAATAGACTCCATCTCATGCTTCAGGAAAAAAATATCTCTAGTAAGCTTTTCACATTCTTCTGTCTTTTCCTTCAGGGCTTGACTCAAGTGTTCACCTTCCATCCTCTTACTTTCTTTTTGCTTAAGTTGATCATAGAGTTCCTTTCTCTTTTCTCTTGGCTCATTGATTTTATCTTTCAATGATTGAATGAATTTCTCAGCATTCATGAGGCTTGCTTGCAATTCCCAAACTTCAGATTTGGACTGATCAAGATCATCTAGCACCACCAAAAGTTGTTGTTGAAGACTGCTTAAATCCATTAAATCACTTTCCTAGATCTTCCCCAAGCTTTTAAACTTCTTCCAAGGAACTAGGCTCTAATACCAATTGTTGGAATCAAGGAACACTGAGAGGGGGGTGAATTAGTGTTCTGTAATTTTTAACCTTATTAATCCGATCTTTAAAGTACTTATAACAATCAACCAAAAGAAAGATGCATAAACATAAAACAAGCAACCACAACACCATTAAACAAGGATTTTTTTTATGTGGAAACCCTATTAGGGGAAAAACCACAGTGGAGGTCAATCCACAATATGATATGAGTACTCAAATAAGTGTTTACAAAAAGGAATGCACATGCATTCAAATACATTGCCTAGAGCTCACTGTTCAAATACAAAAGAAGACTCGCTGTCTTACAAAAGAATTGGATTACATCCAAAAGATTTGAACTGAGAGAATAGCATCTACTAATGCCTTATTACAGTTCCGGTTAAGCACATTAATCACTTTCTTGACCTTCTATCTGATTTTTCTCTTTTGCTCTATTTGCTTTAATTCGCATCACAAATCCTTCTATGCACAAGTGAAACTGTGCATAATCGCTCTAAAATCTCTTCGAATTTCACAACAAACATCAACACACTTTGTACATATGTTAAAATGATATAAGTGATCACTTATATATATCCACAACTAAAGATTTAATCAACCACATGTCAGCTTCAATAAAACATAAAATATTTACAAACTGTCGGCTCAATCCACAAATAATTTTCAATGCGCACCAACCAAAGTCGGCCACAACATAGTGAGGACCCAAATCAACATGCTTGAACACAAAAAAACTTAAACAATTACTCCTCGAATATCTGCAACATGCTACATTAACTTAGTCAGCCTTCTCACATTGATAAACTGAAAATAAATCAGCTAGATCTTCTAACTTGCACACAAATCAATACGAGGCTCTAAGATTCAAGGATAACATAGATAATACATCGAAAAACCCTCCCTAAGATCCACAACTCAAAATGATAACATAATATTGCATATGAATCGATGAACACAATTCTGTCAGATGCTCTGTTCTAGTTTGACAGTTAATCACAAAACTTCATTTTAACTTCTAGTATGATCAAATGCCGACATGTGGATCAGATCACTGACTAGGGTTGCCATCAATGACAACACCAAATGACTTATGTAGTTTCTTTTTCCAACACACCCAAGTTGGCATCTTTCAGTTAACACCTTTTGCATGAGAAGATATTTACAAGGCTTAGTCAAGTGGGCCCATTCTTGGGTGCCAACTTTGAGGTGAAGCTTGTAAGATATTTTCTTGACCAAATTTCAGTTAAGTGTTCAGTTTGGGGCACCTAAATTGAGGAAGACTTTGGTTTGACTTCAAATTACATGGTGGAACTCTACTTGCCAAATCTAGGTGTAGATTTTTGTGAGGAGTATGATGCTCTAAAAGGGGTTCAATCGCAAAACAAACCAACAAAGATATTGACACCCCCTACCAATGTCCCTTCAAACAACCAAAGCAGCCAAAACAATCAAGGACAATATCGTCAGATGAGACAATTCCCCAGGGGTCGCACATACACTCCCTTGGGTGAGCCCATTGAAGAAATCCTCAAGAAATGCCTTCAGAATGGTGTCATCACACTTCAAGAACCAAAACCATATGACCTAAGACAATTCAAACCAGCATGGTGGGATGATAATGCATTTTGCGATTATCATCGGGCAAAAGGACATAAAACTTCTATTTGTCGACAACTGAAATCTGGTACAAGACCTTATTGAGAATCGTATCATTGAGGTAGGTGGACCACAATTTTCCTCTAATTCAAATCATACCATTCATAAGAACCCATTGCAAGACCATGGTTCTAATGATGCTTCTGCGTCAGGTCCAACGATAAACAATAATCAAGAAAATTTCGCCCGCACCAAATATGACTATTCTGGTGGACCTATTATAAACAATGTCTGAACTGACAATGAATACATCGGCACCATCACAATTAAGAGAGCACCCCAATGCAATGCTACTAATCAAAGTGGCAAGGTCGCCATAGCTGGTCCATCTCCCACTAGGCAACCTAAGATTACCATACCTGGTCCATCTCCTAAGTAGTCACAACCCGCCTCGACCACAAAGCAGTGGCAACCAAAGAGTCAGTTTAACCTTATTGACCAGCTTGGAAAAACTCCCACACAAATTTCTATACTCGAGCTGCTTCACATCTCTCCCACGCATAAGGCTATACTGAATAACACCCTACAAGAGTCGTCAGTCCCTAAGGATATTGATGTCAATAAGTTTGAGACCATGGTGGGATACCTCACTATGCCTCACCACGTCACCTTTTTTGAACAAGACTACTCGTCACCTAAGACTAACCATAACGATGCATTACACATTGAAATGTTTTTCCATAAGCACAAGGTTAGAAGAGTTTTAGTAGATGGTGGAGCAGGATTGAACATATGCTCCTTGAAACAAGTTAAGGCTCTAGGATTTTCTGATGCATGTGTGGACCCTACAAAGAGTATATTGATAAAAGCATATGATGACGAAGAATGATCTTCACGAGGAGTTATTTCTCTTCCTATCAGAGTGGGACCAATCATTGTGGATACAACCTGCCAGGTCTTGGATCTAGAATTACCTTACAACATCTTGCTTAGTCGCCCATGGATTCATGCCTTAAAAGCCGTTCCATCCACATATCACCAATGCTTAAAATTTCCATTTGACGGCATAGAAATCACCATATATGGAGATCCAAACCCTTTTCAATATTATACCAACCTAAGGGGTATTTCTGCAAACTGAGTGCCTATTAACCGAGAAGCACCTAGATCCTCTTCTTCTAAGTATGTTGATCCATCCACACTCACATCATCTTCCACGTCCACTCCGTCCATGTCTTCCACCACAACACCATCTTCCACAAACCCCAAGGCTGAGACCACTGTCAAGATCCAGGACCTAGGCTATGGAGAATTCAAACTACATACAACATATAGCATAACAACAATACCCAAGTCTTTGAAGGTCTATGGTCAACCATGTTTTAGAATGGAACCCAAAGAAATTTTCAAAGTTCCACCAAAAACAATTTTCATCAAATGGGGGGACATGAGTAACGAGGACCTGACCGATATTACAGGATGGCTATATAAGGAAATGGTAGACCTACCCCCATTACCAGTTAAGAAATATGGCAAGGGATATGACATAATGAAGGCTAAGGGCTATGATGGCACTAGTGGCCTAGGTAGAAATAAAACTAGATGAAGAGAGCCCATAGAATCTTTCAAAATACCAAAATATCTTGGATTAGGGTATGGATTGCCCGACAATGACGACCGATGTACCACTAGGCTTTCAAGTGAGCACGTGCATGCTTCGGAAAGTCTCGAGACCACTAAGGAAACCTTCACCGAAACTGATTCCCAAGAATGGGAATTTGGCTCTCAAAGATCCTTAAGTTACTGTTGCCTCGATGATTTGTTTGTCAAAATAGGGGAGTTCACGTTTGAACAAAATTTTTGGCAAAGATTTAAAATCGATCAAGCACCAAATAGTCATAGTTCCATTTCCCTTCCCCATGAAATACAAACCCCACCATTTGAATCCCTTCAGTCCAATCCATCTGAAGTACCAGAAGACACTGACAACCATGACTCTAAGTCCTTCACCCCTTATTTTGACAATGAATATGAGACTAGTGAAGGGGAATATTGGATAGAGTCTGATGTGGAGATGGATGATGATAATATCATCTACAATATCAATGAATCCGTCTGCATGCTTTTCGCATCCTCCCCTCAATTCACCAACACTGACGATGGCATTTCCCTAGTCTATCCTCAACTATTCGATTGGGACCAACAAGGCCCGCCAGTCCTGGACACCTTTCAGAATGATGAGGCAATTGCAGAGTTTATGGGATTACGTGAGGGCATACCCAGTGGTGATCACAAGGCATGATTCATGATTGATCTAGATTGTGCAGCCTACTTTGGTGAGACTACTCTATCCTCCAGTCGCAATATTAAAAATAAAAATAAAATAAAAAATGAAACGTCTTTAGGTGAAAACCAAAAGGCACCTTCTGACAAAAAAAAGTAAAAACAAAGGACATATATGAGGGTGAAAACCTCTTCAAGGCGCCCAAGGATGGAGGACTGGACTTTCTTCCCGTAACACAAGAGAAATCAACTATGCTCATAGAGGGCACCATAGAAGACAACATATCAACAGCCGAAGATCCCAAAATGGTCCTCTTTGCTGCATCCTTGACTGAAGAAGAGAGACCATAATTTCACAAATTCTTTGCAGAACGTAAGTCAACTTCGCATGGTCCTATGCTGACATGCCAGGGTTAGACCCAAAACTAGTTTTGCACCATCTGCCACTATTTCCTAATGCCAAACCAGTTAAACAGAAGCTATGCAAAATGCATCCTCAGCTCACTCTATTGGTCAAGGCTGAGTTGAAGAAACTTCTAGATGCTAGGTTCGTACGGTCTATTGATTATGCTGAATGGATATCTAACCTGGTGCCAGTAACAAAGCCAAATGGGATGATCCGTGTCTGCACGGATTTTAGAGACCTAAATAAGGCATGCCCAAAAGATGAATTTCCTTTACCAAATATTGATATCATAGTTGACCTCACAGTAGGATATGAGATGCTGTTCCTAATGGACGGTTTCTCCGGCTATAATTAGATTTGTATTGCCCTCGAAGACCAGCATAAAACAACATTCACTTGCCCATGGGGTACATACTGTTGGAATGTCATGCTATTTGGTCTTAAAAATGTAGGCGCTACATATCAGAGGGCTATGACCACAATATTTCATGACATGATGCATAAAATAATGGAAGATTACGTAGATGACCTTTTGGCTAAATCAGTAACAAGAAAGGATCATCTGAAGGTGTTAGACACAATTTTCAAGAGACTAGAAGAATACAAAGTTTGAATGAATCCTAAGAAATGTGTCTTTGGTGTAACATTAGGTAAACTCTTGGGATACATAGTCTCTCGAAGAGGCATTGAGGTCGATCCAACAAAAGTAAGAGCCATCATAGACATGCCTCCGCCTAGAGGAATCAGTGAACTCAGAGCCCTACAAGGCAAGGTACAATCTATTCGGTGCTTCATAGCCCAATTGGTCGATAAATGCCAAGCATTCCAATATCATGTGCAAAGGTATCCCCTTTGTGTGGACAGATAAATGCTAAGAAGCCTTTCAGCACATAAAATACTACTTACTGTCACCGCCAGTCCTCATGCCGCCCATTCACGAAAAACCATTGATCCTATACATCTCTACCACTACTTCAGCATTGGGGGCATTACTAGCACAAAACGACCAAGAAGAAAAAGAAAGAGCTATTTATTACATCAGTCAGACATTGGTCGGGTATGAATTGAACTACACATCAATTGAACGAGCTTGTCTAGTAGTGGTCTTTGTAGCATAGAAACTAAGACATTTTATGTTAAGCCATCAGACACAACTAGTAGCGAAGATCGACCCCCTCAAATATTTGTTAAGTTGGGTAGCATTAACAAGACATCTGGAAAAATGGGTCATGATTCTGAGTGAATATGATATTCAATATGTAGAAAGAAAGGAAATAAAAGGATAAGTCATAGCAGACTAGCTGGCGGATGCACCTTTACAAAGTGATCACCCATTAGTGGTAGATTTTCCAGATGAGTTGATATACCATACAGAGCCAAAGTCTCCTTGGAGGCTATACTTTGACGAATCACACACAAATCATGGCTCAGGGGCAGGAATCCTGTTCATCACCCCTCAAGGAGATTCCATTCCAAAGTCTTTCCGCATAGCTTTCCCATTCACAAATAATGTGGCAAAATATGAGGCTCTGGTTACAGGACTTAGAATGGCAATAAAATGGAAAATCAAAGCATTACATGTCTATCGGGATTCTCAGTTAGTCATCAGCCAAGTTAATGATGACTATGACACAAAAGATGAGAAATTGATGCCCTACAAATGAATGGTTGACAGTTTTCAAACGTACTTTCATATGATGACTTTTGAACAAGTTCCGAGAGCACAGAACAAAGAGACAGATGCCATGGCTACAATAGGTTCTCTCCTTGACATTCCAAGCAATATGACTCAGCTGGAATTCCTAATAGAACAATTGTTGGTCCTCGCCTATGACATTTGCCATGGCTACAATAGGTTCTCTCCTTGACATTCCAAGCAATATGACTCAGCTGGAATTCCTAATAGAACAATTGTTGGTCCTCGCCTATGACATTCCAGAGTCAGAGATGGTTTGCAAACTTGTTGGTCCCAACTCTCCCTGGTAGCAAGATATTCATGACTAACTTAAGTCTCAAACCATTCCACCTAACCTATCCAATAACCAGAGGAAGTCCTTTATCCGAAAAGCCACAAGATATGCCATCGTAAGTGACACCCTTTACCGCCGTAGCTTTGACGACACCCTCCTTAGATGTCTCGACAGTAACAAAGCACATACAACCTTATGTGAAGTACATGAGGGTATATGTGGGTCTCATTCAAGTGGTCCTACTCTAGCCAAGAAAGTAACAAGACTAGGGTACTATTGGCCAACCATTGAAAAGGATGCAATAGAATATGTCAGGACTTGTCGCCAATGCCAGATTCACAGTGATTTGATCCACGCTCTAGCACATGAACTTTGGATGATCACCTCTCCTTGGCCCTTCTCTTAATGGGGACTCGACCTTGTGGGCAAGATTCATCCTACCTCGTCCAATGGCCATAAATTCATGATCACTACCACTGAGTATTTTACAAAGTGGATCGAAGCCATCCTGTTGACATACATAACTGGTAAACAAATATCCAAGTTCATTCTTAACTACATCATTTTCTGGTATAGCCTTCCGCAATCCATCATCACTGACAATGGACGTCCATTTAAAAACCAAGACGTTCATGAGTTATGTGAGTGATTTCACATCCAACACCATTTTTCATCTCCGTATTACCCGCAAGGAAACAGTCAAGCTGAGGCATCAAATAAAACCATTGTTAAAATCCTCAAAAAGACTATCAATGATGCTGGCCGTGACTAGCATATTCAACTCAACCCTGCTCTGTGGGCTTACCGCACTAGCATTCGTATGCCTACAAGAGCCACTCCTTTTTCCCTGGTCCTTGGAGCTGAGGCCATCTTACCCTTGAGGTTGAAATTCCTTCCTTACGAGTCTCCCTGAAGGGTTTAACTGATGATGAGGAGTATAGAAAGTCGCGCCTACACGAGCTGAAGATGTTAGAGGAAAGAAGGAAAAATTCCCTAAACCATCTACAAGCGTATCAAAACCGTCTCTGTCGCAGTTACAACAAGAAGGTTATGATCAGGAAATTTGACATTGGTAACTTAGTCCTCATGTAGAACCCTAAGAACTAGGCTGATAGAGAAAATCTAGGCAAGTTTGAACCAAACTGGTTGGGTTCTTATGTCATCGTATCTTCTTTTGGTTCTGGAGTATATCAGCTGGCAACTCTAGATGGAGAACAATTGACAAAGCCTATCAATAGTCTACATCTTCAAAATTTCTATGCATAGCATCAGAAGATCGAGCTGAAAACCTTAAAATACAAAAAAAATGAAAAATGGTAAAAAATTTGTTGCCTTGATGAAAACCTGGCAAACAGGCATCTTGGCGGCACCAAAATAAAAAATAAAAAAATGACAAAAATGGTAAAGAAAAATAATTCGTCCAATAGTGAAAACCTGGCAAACAGGCACTTTGGATAAGTACCATGGTGAAAACTTGGCAAAGAGGCACCATGTGTAGTCAATCATTGCTCGACCATCTACTTTTACTTTATCTGCCTAGGCCTAGGATGGAACACATTTCCCATCTCTATCACACCAATCACCATGACATCATACCCTTTCTCTCATGGTTGATAAATGGTTGACATCAAGTCCTCCATACTATCCATCTAGTACCACATGCATATCCCTTCTTCACGTCCTTTAAAATTGGCTAAGTCTTGGACCTGACTAGGGGAAACATTTTTATCATATCACTGTAGTGGATATCATGCACAGTCTAGGGAATCACAAATAGTCCTGAAAAAAGACAAAAAATTGTAAAAAGTCCTAAAAAAAGACCAAAAACATCACAAAAATTCTTGAAAAAAGACAAAAAATATTGCACAAACGTCTTGAAGAAAGACCTAAAAATAAAATAAAAAACGTCTTGAAGAAAACCACAACAAACGTCAAATTGTTCAAAGAATGCAAACATAGAGTCATCTCTTGTCAAGTTCGTCATGTCAATCAATCAGTCTTTGTCATTTGTTCGAACTACGTTGTCTCTATGCATTTGCTATGTAGGCAAGACTCATTTTTGAGTCCCCGAGACATTAGGTCAATCTTTTTAGGTTTGTCAAAATAAAATCATGATTCAATCTTTGGTCATCAAGACAAAGTCATTGGTCGTGTCGAACTACGAGGTCTCTGAGTGTATCACGTAGGCAAGGTCATCTGTCAATGTGTCCCCGAGGCCGCACTAGGTTAGTCCATTAGGGTTCATGGTAGTACACTGGCACACACGTCAATAGTATTCAAGTCAGGACAAATAATCGTCCAAACGAGAAAACTCCTAAAAAAAAGTATGGCAATCATTTATTCAAACATGACAATCACATCAACATATAAAAAAAAATTGACATATGGCCAACACAGGTCAAACCCAGTCAAAATAAGTCAAATGATCATAACCTGTCAAACTGTCAACTCTTGGTTCGCTTTTAGATGTGTCCTTTTGAAAGATAACCTCTGTCATTCATGCCTTAGGATGTGTCCTTCCTAGGCATCGTCACTGTCATTCGACATTTTGAGGGATCCTCTTGACATATAAGGATCACTCCTCTTGACATCAATATTCTTTAGATGTGTCCTTCTGAAGAAAAAACTCTGTCATTTATGCCTTATGATGTGTCCTTCCTAGGCATCGTCATCGTCACTGTCACCTGGCATTTCAAGGGAACCCTTTTGACATTTAGGGATCAATCCTCTCGACATCAACATTATTCAGGATGTGTCCTTCCTGAATTTGACAACCTTTGACATTCGTCATCTTGGCATCATCAAAACCTTGACACCTTGGCATCTCGACATCATCAGACCTGGCATCTTGACATTAAGACAATCGACATCTAGAAACACTTGGTAAACAATTGGCACTTGTCTTTTGACTTTCATCATGTTACTAGTTTTTTAGTGAGATCCTGACAATAGGATTTAGAAAAACAATGACATATCATGGTTGTCTTATCTTGTCTTTGGGTTTTTATTATCATGTTACTAGTTTTTCAGCGAGATCCCAACAACAGGATTTAGAGAAGTAGCAACGTATCATGACATTTGTCTCGAGTTTTGACACACATGATTACTAGTTTCTCAGTGAGGTCCTGATTCTGGGATTTAGAAAAACAATGACATATCATGATAATGGTGCTATTTTTGTATTTTGGTAATCATGCTGCTAGTTTCTCTAGGATGTCTTAGAAACAGGATTTAGACAAGCAACGACGTTTCATGAATTGTCCTTCTTGTCTTTTTCTGCTTGTGGTTGATTGTGACAAAAAGACTGGAGAAATTGCGCTCTTAGTATGAGTCGTGATCATCCTTGTATGTGACTTCTTGTCTTATGTGATGATACAACCTTGTACACCTTGATCTATGTCATATCATGGTGTTTGTTGGCCATTACAATAGTCTGCCCAATGATGATTAAGAGCAATAATAATTAAAGTCCTATGGTAATGTTTTGAAGGATTTGGTCTAGGAACTAACATGCATCTCATTCGGTCTGGTCATCTTCTCTAGTCCATCTCATGATGACATCCTGTGACATACAAAAATATGAGTGCATACATAATCATATAAACATTGCATTAGGTCCATACATACATCATCCATAACATTAAATCATATAACATTTCATTGCATATTCTATTAACATTATCATACACATGACATCCATTCAAATAAATACATTGCGCATATCATTATCGCCATCATCACAAAATCAACATAACATAAAAATAAGCATTGCATCATCAGGGCATCATATCATAAGTAAGCATCATAGCACATATAGGAAAGGACATATAAATAGTACCATCATACATCATAAATCAACATCATACATAAAGCATCACATCACATATATCATAATGTGTAAATCACATAACATCACATAACACACATGTAAGCCGCATCAAAAACTGCATCATCATATAACATCATCTCAAAAATATACAATGTCACAGGATAGAGTCAAGAGATATCCCAAAAATAGAGCTCATAGGCTCAATGATCTATACATAATGTGTCGTAACAAAGCACCAAATGTAGCAAACATGCCCCTAGGAAAGGCTCTCATCATCCCCTCGTGGCGAAGAGTGTGGCAGCTAAGGATCTGTGACTGACACTGAGATAATGGGTGGACCTGTAGCAGCCTCTATCTGTGCAACCAATGGAACTGACACTGATGGCATCATCTCCACGGTAATAGACACCTATGATGACACTGTGGCTTGACTCTGAGAGGCCGAAGGATTTGTCATGGCAGCTGCCTCTATACTGATCTCTGCCCTGAACTGGTGGATCCATGACTGTGGCTCGAATGATGACTTGAGGCATGCATGTGTGAGTGGTGAGACCTGTGCCTTGTTGTGTGCCCTGAGGAGGTAGATCCTCCTACACTGGTATGGCTTCTGCTACCGCTCCCACTCCCTGATCTGTGACCACTGCCTATCCTCGTCTGTGAGCGTGATAGTGTAGGATCTTGTCACTCGGGAGGCACTACCTGCTCATATAGAGTCATGTACTATCCATACCTAGTGCTTACCCTAGCAAGCTCACGAGCAATGTCCCCAAAATTTCTCGAGAATAACGCTACAAAGTCCACACACCACTATGTTGAATCCTATTGGTGGATCACTGCCTGATCCCGCTCTACTCGAGCCACCTCTAGCTCTGCCACACTCTCGTCTAGCCTCCTCTGAAGATTTTCCACCCTCTAGTCTATCATGGAATATTGGGGCAATGTTGAGGAGGATGGTATCTCCTCCTCTCCCTCCACCATCCTCCATCTAAGGAGTCTCCCGGCCTTGTCCATGGCATCATCATCATCATAATCATCCTCAACCACATCCTCTCCACCGACTCCCTCATCCCAAGGCACATCTACATCCACATCCTCCTCCTCTGCCACAAGCTCCTCCTGTCTCTCCTCCTCCGCCACAGGCTCCTCTTGTCTCTCCTCCTCCTGTCTCTCCTCCTGCTCTGGCCCCGCTGGCTCCTCTTGTCTCTCCTCCTCCTCCTCCTTCCTTGGCTGCTACTCCTCCTCTCTCCCCCCCTCCTCGGCCACCTCTGGGATGGCATCTAGTGCCACTCTCGACAAATGTGGGTGCACCCTCCCGCCCTATCTTTGGCCATCTCTCCTTCGTCTCCAGCCGTCTCCTCCATCATCCCCATCATCTCCATCATCTCCAACCCAGCCTCCATCCCTACCTCCATCTCCCCCTCCACCCTAGCCTCCATCCCTCCCCCTACCTCCATCCCTCCCCCGACCCCTACCTCTATCACCGTCTCTGCCCCCTCGCCTGACTCTCGACACATGAGGTATAACTGACCGCCTGTCCACAAGTGCTGGTCCATTTGGATCTGTCAGTGGCATTGGTCTATGTGCCTGCCACCATAAGTCATAATCAGCTGTGGTCTCGGGATCTGTAATCCCACCTCTCCATCCCCACTGCTGAGATCCTAGCCCATCGATCTACTACTTGAAAAAAGCTATAGGAATCGCTGGCCCTCAAGCTGACTCTCTGGAAGACCAAGCATACTCGGTTGTGCTTGCAGGTACCCCCTACTGCTCTCCAAACTGTCTAACGACGTGTTGTGGTAGAAACATCTCTATAATCAGCTGGCTCTGCATTGTCCTCCCAATCAGGTAGTGATACTGCCTGCAAAGGCTAGATGGTCAACCTCATTATCCCACTACTGGCAGTCTCTGTATAGTCTCCAGATGAATGACACCATACTATCAATACGATGTCGCCACCAACCTGTCTCCCCCATTTGTGTCTGCTAAAGAGCACTAGCATAGTAATATGCATAGGGCATCCCCTCAGCTAGCTGCGGTCTCTGAATAGGCGGACGAAATATCGCTATGTGCTCCCAAGCCCAAATCATCAGTAGTGTGGTGCCACATGAAATGCTCTCTGCCCTCCTATAGGTAACCTCATGAAGCTGGTGGTAGAGTGTGCCCAATAAACAAGGCCCCCATGCATACACTGTCCTGTCTCTTCTCATCTCCACTATGGCATCTCCCCAACCAATAGGGAGCCCATGTCAGCGACAGTCGGGAATCGGTATCCCACTAATCAGTGTCGCAAGGAATGCATCGAAACGAGCATAATGCTCTACCATAAACTCCCAGCGGATCTCGTAACCCTAGATACCGAGTCTTGCTCCCTCATCTCGATAGTACGTTGTGAAGGTCTAATGGCCATGGCGAGGATCATAAATGATCCGCTCTCCTCGGATCGACACGCGTAGAATGCGGTAATAATCCTCAAGAGTAATTGTAGCCTCTCCCATCGATAGGTGGATGGAGCATGTCTTAGAATGCCATCGTTCACATAGCGCAGTCAATAGTCCCCTATTTGCCCGAATAGAGGGCATATAGGTAGCATAAAATAGACCTAGCCGCATCAATCGTCGTCACTCCCGCAGAGTTAGCTGATTAGCAAACTGAAAGGTCGATGGTCTACTCTCTCGCGTGTATATAGGGGCAAGCTGTCTCTGCAAAAACCCAAAAAACATGTCAGTACCTTCTAGACAATTGTCAGTATCATCAAAAAACATTTTAAATTTGAAAAGCATCAAAATCAGCCCTAGTAAAAGTCAAAGTCAAATGCGTCGCGTTGACTACACTTGCGTCGCGAAATGATGGTTGTGTCGTACTTCAAATTTGTGGCAATATATCGATTGTGTTGTTCTGACGCTCAACTGCATCGCATTAGAGCACTTGTGTCACGATATATGACACATGCGTCACTTCATTCAAATGCGGTGCTCCAACAGGTGATTGCATCGCAAAATGATAAATGCGGCAACTGCATCGCATTAGAGCACTTGTGTCACGATATATGACACATGCGTCACTTCCCAAAGCGGTGCTCCAACAGGTGATTGCATCGCAAAATGATAAATGCGGCATTCTAACTTTCGAATGTGTCACAGTTTTTGGAAAATGCATTGCAAACCCTTGGCCTGCCCTAGAAACCCATTGTAGTTGTGTCACGATGCATCAAACGCGTAGAACACGAATTCAAATGCAGCTTATGTGCACGCATATGCGTCGCGACGCATTCGTTGTTCGCCCTAAAACCCTAACTTTGACATGCAAAACAAGAAAATTACAAAGGAGGTTAGGGGTACATACTGTTGGCTTTGATCCCTCTAGCCTCCTGTAGGTCCGCATGATCTTGCCGCGATGCTCTGTCACTGGAATCACCATCCTCGCTGCAGTCCTCTTCACTCTGAGCTCTCGAATTTGCAATGTGAATGGTGAAAATGAAATGACTTTTACCCCTTTGTCAACCTATTTATAAAGTCAAAATGACATTTGTCAACTAGGTTATTACTGGAGGCTCATTTGACCAACTTTGACCACCCTGTTGGCTGCCTTAAACATGTCAGAATCTGAAACTGTCTGCGCCATCATTTTTCTGGTCATCAAATTGACTTATCGGGACCCTTCCCAAATTTTTCTACTGCCGACCCAAAATTTGAAAATTTTCCCGAGGGGGCATTGATACTCTGTACCTTCACTAGGGCATGGCTTTGACTTATTTTCTTTGTCACAATGCGACATGCTACATTATGACAAAGAGGGGCAAATGTAGACACTTAAAAATGACCTCGGCCTACAAGCTCTATTTTTACCACTTTCGTCCTAACATAATTATGACATTTAATTATGTCCTTGGTCCACATTCGACTATTGATTAAATAATTCATAATTATTTAATTAATTCATGTCCTTTTATTCTTCATGATTATTAAATAAATAAATTTTATTTATTTATTAAATACGTCATTAATTGTCTAAGTCTTCCTCTAATTAAATAAATTTCTAAATTTGTTTAATTATCTTTATTCATTTATTCTTCTTGATTATTAAATAAATGAATTTCATTTATTTATTTAATATGTCACTAATTCTCATAATTAAATGAATTTATTAATTTATTTAATTACTAATCATATCTTCTAAATTAAATAATTATCTTTAGTTATTTAATTGTCAAAATTAACATTTCTCTCATTGTAAATGAGTTAATTATTTAAAATGATTTCACATTATTAATTGTCAGTTCATTTTAGTAAATAATCTAAAAATCGATTATTTATTATCACACAAAATCCATATTTTGAATTAATTTAATTCAAAATGGTAACTTTCCTCCAAAAATCAAGTAATCGGGCAGATTCTTGATTTTCCAAATCTGATTTCCAGTTCAACTCTTATCTTGATTTTTCGAATCTCACAAATCAGGCAGTCTTTATCTTCTTGATTTTCAAAAATCTTTAATTTTCTAATTAATTATCTCATCTATTCTCCATCGCCGATTCGATTCTCTCAGATGACATCTTGACCACTCGTTTAAGGATTTTTCCCTAACCCTGATTAGGGATTATTAGATTAAATCTTGTCCTCTGATTTTAGGTCTCTGTCGAAAGTCGATCTCGTCTGTCCATTCAAAATGACATTTTCTATAAAATGCTATTTTGCTCACATTTTTAGATTAGACAGATGAATTTCGTTATTCTGGCACATTAATACTTAGAGTTATTTGGCATTTTAGAGTCTTTTTGTCATAGGCATAGGCATAATCTTTATTTAAACCCTTCAAAGCTTGTACAGGACTTAGTCTTTATCTTTAAATTGCTCACACGTTTGATCTGAGGGCAACCATCAACAAGTTAGAAGGTGCTATGAAGGTAATCATGGAAGATTCGATGAATGACAGGTATAATCGTTCTTGCTTTTAATTTCCTTTGTACTTTATAGTTCTTTGGGTTTATATGCATTGTTGATTTGCTAACATCTAACATACCTAAAATTTACCCTTAGATACACTAGTGGTTACACTTCATTTGGGGAATAAAATTTAAATTGAGGAAGCGTGTAGAAGACTTAAGAAAATAATTTTATTGGTCCACTCTTATTCCTTTCCACCACATGAATTTAGAATTGCCGACATAATTTGAATTTATGAAATGGTGTATTGTGTCCAACCTTGGTAAATGTTTCTAAGGTTGAGAACAGTATAAAAGTAAGATGAATTGTGAAGAATTGTATGATAGTGTGATGCAAAGTGACAAAAGTGTGCCACAAATCATAAGAGCAGAAGTGTGTGTGCAAGTTGTGTTGAAGATAGTGAGACAAGGGTTTATGTAATCCTGTGAATATGCTTTAATTGCAGTGGTGGATATTTTGTTCTCTTTTTTATCTGTAGGTAGTGAGCCTCGCTGTTGGACAATGAGTCCTTTTTGTAGGTAGTGAGCCTCCCTGTTGGACAGTGAGTCCTTTCTGTAGGCAGTGAGCCTTTGTATTTGGATAGTGAGTCCTCTTTTGGGCAGTGAGCCCTTGGCAGTGAACCTTTTCTTTATAATCTTTACATTGTGAGTTAACCCTCACCATGGTTTTTCCCTTATTTTTCCACAAAAATTTGGTGTTCATTGTGTTGATTTACTTTCTATTATCTATGTTTTATGCTCATATTTAATAACAAAATAGTGTGGTTGAAGATTTGATAAGTGATAAAGTGTTAAGTTTGAATTTGTGTGACAATTGATTCACCCCCCTCTCAGTTGTCCTATGCCTGTTTAACAATTAGTATCAGAGCTTGTTGTTCCTTGTGTAGAGCTTAACCGCTTAAGGAAAATCTGATGGTGCACAAGTTGTTATCCCTATGTTTGATGGAACTGACTACAAAGATTGGAAGGGACAAATGAGATTGTATATTATCTCTCTTGGTTTCAAGACTTGGAAATTGAGAACAAGTATACACTTCTGTGTGGTTGAAGATTCTGATGAAGTGATAAAGTGTTAAGTTTGAATTTGTGTGACAATTGATTCACCCCCCTACAGATGTCTGCCTGTTTAACAATTAGTATCAGAGCTTGTTGTTCCTTGTGTAGAGCTTAACCGCTTAAGGAAAATCTGATGGTGCACAAGTTGTTATCCCTATGTTTGATGGAACTGACTACAAAGATTGGAAGGGACAAATGAGATTGTATATTATCTCTCTTGGTTTCAAGACTTGGAAGGATATTGAGAACAAGTATACACTTCTGTTCGATGGTGTTAATACTGTAGATTAGATCTCTACTTATGAAGAAAATGAGAGGGTGAAGTATGAGATTTGCAGTGGTTTCTCTAAAAATGAGCGAATCAAGGTTAATTCGTTGGACACTACATATGATGTCTGGAAGAAGCTGGAAGACATGTATGAAGGGAATGAAAAAGTGAAATTAACAAAGAGACTAGTAGTATGAACCTAAAAATGGAAGATGGTGAAGAATTTACAAGTTTCTTTCACAAGGTTGAACAAACTACAAATGAGGTTAGAAATCAAGGAGGAAAGCTAGTAGATGAAGACATAATAGAGATCCTGATCACCCTACTAGACTACTACATCGATAAGATCTCGGTGATTGAAGAAATGTATGACCTTAAGAAGTACACCTTGGAAGACTCGTTTGACACCCTGCAAGCATCTAAATTAAGAAAGTTCCATAAAGATGACAAGATAGAAGAAAAGATAGAAATCACATTTAAATCAATGAAGATTAAGGAGGAACCAGATAGCGATGATGTTGATGAGTTGGAAGCCAACTTCACCAAGAAGTTGAAGAAAGGTACCAGAAAATATAAAGGTATGTTGCCCTTTAAATTCTTTATTTGTGGTAATATTGGTCATTAAGCTTCAAGATGTCCAAATAGGGCTGCACATAAGAAAAACAAGGATTCTAAGGATAAGGATAGGAAGGATAAAAGGTATAAGAAGTTGTACTATGTTAAGGAAGAGGCAGGTATTTTTTATGGTGAATCTAAAAATGAGGTTGATGATGGTGAATGCTTATTCTTAGATTTGTAAAATAAATCTATATCCACTAACCCTAGAAAGTGTGTAAGAAAAAGGGTTCCAGAAGTTAAGAAGAATAGGATGGAAGGTACTCTGGTTACTGCATTTCATGCAAGACGGGATGAAGACTACTGGGTAATTGATAGTGGATGTTCAAATCACATGACTGAAGACAAGAGTAAGTTCACTAAACTTGAAAAATATGATGGTGGTTTAGTCATGTTCAGTGATGATTCAGGAGCTAAGATCTGTCATAAAGGTTCAATCAGTTTTGATGGAGTGCATAATACTGATCATGTATATTATGTGAAGGGTTTGAGGCATAATCTTTTGAGTGTGGGTTACATGTGTAGCAATGGCTTTAAAATTGTGTTTCAGAACAATACCTGTGAAATCATAAAAGGATCTAGAAAAGGAGATATGATTGCAACTGGAAGAAGAACTCATGGAAACCTCTATCAGCTGAAAGGATTTAATGGTCATTGCCTTGTATCTTAGATCAATGAAAGTTGGTTATGGCACTGAAGAATGGGACATGTGAACTTTGATAACCTAGTCAAGATCAGTAAAAAGGAAATAGTTTGAGGACTACCTAGAATCACAAGACCTGCTAATGCTATCTGCAGAAGTTGTCAACTGGGGAAGTAAACAAGATTTAGCTTTAAAGGAAAAGAATATTCTACTACCAGTATGTTGGAGTTGGTGCATATTGATCTTTGTGGCCTGACTAAGACTGAAAGCTTGAATGGTGATAGATATTTCATGTTGCTTATTGATGATTACACTCAGATGGCATGGGTTGCGTTTCTCAGAGAAAAGAATCAAGCCCTAGATAGGTTTAAGGTATTCAAAGAAAGAGTGGAAAATGAAGTAAATTTGAAAATCAAAATTTTAAGATCAGATAGAGGTGGTGAATTCACTTCTAGTGAATTTAATACATTTTGTGAGAAGCATGGCATAAAAAGATAGTATTCTACTATGAGAACCTCACAACAAAATGGAGTAGTTGAAAGGAAAAATAAGATAGTACAGGAAGTTGCTAGAACTATGATGAAAGAATCTAATGTACCAGATGTATATTGGAGAGAAGTGATACATACTACTATTTATGTTCTTAACAGAGTTCAGTTCAGACACAACAACACAAAGACACCTTTTGAGTTATGGACTGGTAAGACTCCTACTGTGAAATATTTTAAAGGTATTTGGAAGTAGATGCTATATTAAAAGAGATGATGAAAATCTTGGAAAGTTTGATGCTAGATGTGATGAAGGAATATTTCTTGGATAATCTACCATTAGCAAGGCATATAGATGCTTTAACAAAAGGTTGAGGAAGATTATTGAAAGTGCTAATGTGAAAGTTGATGAAGACATATGCAGACCTATTGAGATAAGTGAAGTTGAACTTGATGATCCTATCTGTGAACATATACCTAAAGAAAATAAGAAGGAAGAAGAAGAAGAAAAAGAAGAGGAACAAGTGGAAGAAGAGGAAGAAGAGAATGAATCAAAATTTTCTGTTAGGACTCCTAAATATGTACAGAAGAATCATCTGGAAGATCAGATAATTGGAGAAAAGAGTGAAGGAGTAAAGAAAAGAAGCAGAGTCATAGCTGAGGTAAATTTTTGTTTACTCTCTAAAATAGAATCTAAATCTGTAAAAGAAGCATGTGGAGATGAAAGTTGGATGAGAGCTATGAAAGAGGAATTACAACAGATAGAGAAGAATCAAACATGGGAACTAGTCCCTAGACCTATGAACAAGAATGTGATTGGCTCAAAATGGGTGTTCTGAAACAAACTGAATGAAAATGGAGAAGTAGTGAGGAATAAAGAAAGATTGGTATGCAAAGGATATTCACAAGTTGGCATAGATTTTAAGGAGACATTTTCCCTTGTGACTAGAATGGAAGCTATCAATTTTTTTTTGGCATTCTCTTCCCACAAGGACTTTAAGGTATATCAGATGGATGTTAAGTCAAATTTTCTTAATGGTGAGTTGGAGGAAGAAGTGTACATGGAGCAACCTGAAGGGTTTCAGTTGTCTAACAAATTGGATATGGTTTGTAAACTGAAGAAATCATTGTATGGATTGAAGCAAGCTCCCAAAGCTTGGTACGCAAGACTGGACATATATCTGACAAAGCAAGGATTCAACAAAGGTTCTGCTGACAGTAATCTTTACTTCAAAGTGCAAGGTAATAAGATGTTGATTGTAGTTGTTTATGTTGATGATATCATTTTTGGAGGAATTGAAGGAATGTGTAAAAAGTTTGCTAAAGAAATGCAAAAATAATTTGAGATGTCTATGATTGGTGAATTTAATTTCTTCCTTGGTCTACAAGTGAATCAAATCGATAAAGGGATATTCATTTCACAATCTAAGTATGTAAAAGAGTTGTTGAAAAAGTTTGGGATGGAATATTTTAAACCAGTTTGTACTCCTATGGTAACTAGATGTAAGCTGAGCAAGGATGATGAATATGCTAAGACTAATAAGAGAAAATACAGATCCATGATTGGCGGATTGTTGTATCTCATTGCTACCAGACCAGATATTATGCATGCAATGTTTTTAGTTGCTATATTTCAAGTAAATCCTAGAGAACATTAGGGTTCCTTGCTTTTGAAGCAAGTTTTCCTTTTATGAATTCTTCTTCTTAAATGTTCATAGGAATTAACCTTGTATCTGGAATTTCTTCTACCATTGGTTGTACAATGGGCTTATCTTTAGACTTCTTTTCTTTTAATTTCTCCCACATGGCACCCAACTTATCCATCTATTCCTTAATATTGGCCTCATCAGCCTTAGAAACTTCATACAAAACCAAAGGAGTCTTTCCTAGTGTCTATTTTACACTAGCCATATTTATTGAAGGAGGAGAAGTGAATAATATTGTAGCTCTTTGAGATGTAGACCTTGTCTACACACCAGTATTTTGTATCACCCCTGCTTCTTCATCAGTAGTAAGCTTGGTCCTTGGTTTTGTTGTGGAAGAAGATGCCATTTTTGGTTTTAATTTTGATTTAAATTTTTCTAACTCGACATCTTTATGCTTATCAGTTGGCTTTAGTGAAACTCCTTGGCTTGGAGCCTAAGGGGTTCTCTCTTCAATGTGTATGCCAAGAGTTGCTTGACCAAATTTCCTCTTCTTCTTAGCAAGTTCCCCACACTCAGACTCATTTTCATCTCTTTGTTTCTTATTTTATCTTGTGAGTATGTGGGTTGAATTCCTTTTTCTTTTAAAACTTTACAAAAATCATCTATCCAGTGTTGAGAATGTAGTAGGACAGGTGTAAAGAATTCTTCAATTGATGTAATTTCTTCACTTCTATAATTCAGGTCCATAATAGGTTCATCATAGACTCTGTCTTCATTATAAGCCTCACTCAACACTTCACCATCATCTTTCTCCATTTGATTCAGAATATCATGAATTACAAGGAACCGTGTAGATCTAATGACAATCTTTCATACTTTCTTTTTCTTACTATGTGCTCATCTTCACAATTTAGCAAATAATATTCAAGGTGTTGGACATGAGAATGATAAATAGCTATGCTCTTGGAAATATTCCCTTCGAGGTCATAATACTTTCTTTGCAGTGGAAAGTATTCCAAATTATAAGTTTTCAATTCCTCTTCATACAAATCGATTACTCTGATTGCACTGCATTTATAATTCCCTATCACAATAGAAAACTTGAAAGAAGCATTTTTATGAGCCTTGCTAAAAGAGCTTGGGATGACTTTAACTGGATTACCAATTCTAGTAACACCATTTTATTTGTAGGGTACTTGGGAAATATGAAAGTATATCCATTAAACCCTTCCACTCTAATGTAAGTGAAAGTGGGAAACTGAATGTACCAGCCTCCAATCGGTCTAATGACACTCTGTGCTTCCAAAGACAATCTTTTGGCTTTGTCACCCTCCATTGCTTTGACCAGCTTCATGGAAAACACATCAATAACCCTTCGGTAATGCTCCTTGTATCCATGGATAGTAATTTGGGGTAAATCAACATATATTAAACTATTTCCTACTTCTCTGCCCAAAATACCAATCCTTTTCAACCCTTGCTTATTTTACCTTAAGGTATAGGAATAAATCACATATGATGACATATAGAAACATCTAGATTGTGGAAATTCCTTTATCCATTCATGCAATTTGTCACTAATAAAATTTCCCCAATGCATTGGCATAGGATTTTCCATTAATTTGGATATAATCACAAACATCCATGATTCAAATTTACTAGCATCTCGTAACCTAGCTATCTTGCTTAGCATAGTTATGATATCTTGAACGTCCAAGTAACATAGACCTTAGAATTGGTTTTGTCTATTTTGTAATATGCTCTTGGCACCATTGTGTGTTCATAGTTTCGTTGTTGTGTTCTTCGCTGCTCTGGTAGGTTTTGGATTTCACCTTCGTATCAATATGGTACATTTGAGTAAATGTAGGAAGCCCAAATGTATATATAATTCCTTTCTCAGAGAGATCTTCATAAGTTCTTCCCTCTTTCTCAATGATTCTTTTATCTGGGTCATAGTGGTTTAAACATTCCATAACTAATTCAGGGGCCTCCATTGCTGGCGGAAACCCTCCTACTAAAAGGAACCCACTTGCTATAATATTCCTCATACACTGAGAAGCATTTTCTTGTCATACTCTTGTGCAAAATTCAACATCAGAAGTCCATCCGATATGAGTATTAGTAGCTATTGCACCAATGGGTATAGCTTGTGAATTGTAGTATTTGAATTCATCTTCTGGTTTTGCTTCAAAAGTACTCATTTTTGTCAATGTGTTCTACATTTTCAAATATGTGCCTTGTGTGCGAGTTAGGATTAAATTTAACCAATTTTCTAACAATTTATAAAACTTTCAATTCACCTTTTGGTTAAATTCAAATCAAAATAATCAACATTTCATTTTTTTAAAGGAAATACCACCTTTTTGAGACTTTCATGCATGAAGATGATTAAATATTTTTTTGTCATTTGAGGCATACCTGGTTTCAGTTGATGATGACAATCTTTTTCAGAATGCAACCTTGAAACCCTAGGTAGTTGTGTTATTAGTTTCTCAAAATTTACCTTTCTTTGTGCGCCACAGTGTTAGTTTCATTCGTTCAATATGCTTTACAAATTTGCAAAATGATGTGAAGTAGAGTGTTGTGAAAGCAACTACATAATTCTAAGTACATGATTAGTTCACCACCTTCATTAATTACCTATTACAATGCATTAATTTCTTTAATAAAGTTCTAATAATGATGAATTAGGGTTCAAATTATGAATGCTTAGGTTTCTGTGCAGGCTTGTTACTAGAGGGAAAGACGGCGTAGAAATCTTACGTGGCACTCTTGTGTCCCTTTTATTTTTGTGAGGAAAAATCCTTTAAGATACGTGATCATTTACAATCACCGGGATTGACAACATCCGTTATCGAACCTTGGAAAGATTACCAGGAACCAGAGCACTTACCTTCAAGCTTTAAAATGAATTGGAAGTAAATAGAGGAACCATGAACTAGGTTTGAGAGAAATCAAAAGTGATTCAAACATTTCATAACAAAACCTTCGATTTCTGATTTTGATTAAAGAAAATGAAAAGCAAGTATCAGACTCTAATAAAAAAAATCAATATAACCAAAATTGACAACATACGGGTGGTGATTTACCAGGCGAGACTAGGACCAATCAAAGATACAACATCTTTGAAGTAACTGCAAAAAATTCTGAGATTCTGGTTTCTAGTAGACTAATAAATTCTAAAGACCGTGACACCGAATCTGGGAAGGAGCAAGGACTTAAGCAAAGAACAAGCAAATTGAAAATAAAACCTACATTTCACCAACCCCCAGAATAACAATAAAGCAAGCGAAAGCAAGGAATAAAAAAGGGTCCACATTTTTCCAAGGGGAAAAATGGGGCGTGTTGTGTGACCACACAACAACTAGCAACCAACAAAACAAAACAATAGAAAGTCAATTCTAGATCTAATAACCATGTTTCAAATTTTTTTAGTCTTCTAATTATAAACATTTAGATCTTCATTCCAACATTCTACTTTCACTTTAGCTAGCATACAAGATTAAGTATTACTTAGTTCATGTGTGTGCAATTGATTATTTCTGCTACAACAAAATTAAAGTATATCAATTATTTGCATTGACCTACAGAATTTGGCATTTCCCTTTTAAGCCAACCATGGATAGAGCCTTGTTACCACTCAAGCATCCATAGCCCCAACAAGGTTATCTCTATAATTCCCCCAAACATAGCTCTATTTCCAGTCAAGCATCTATAGCCCCAATAGAGATATTTGGATAGCCTAAAGAGTTGATCTTTCTTTTATAGCTCATTTTTTTTTGATATTTCATTGATAGCTCATTTTTCAACTTGCAAGCAACAAAGTCCGCTATTAGGTTGGGAATTATAGTGGTAGCAAAGGTAGCCTTTTTATTTTTCACTCAATGCAAATAACTGCTATCCCAAATTTCAGTAGAATGATTTAATATTTATGTGTTTGTAGCTCAACATCAACCAAATGATTTATGCTAACTAGAGTAACAAGAACTGAATGATTCTCCAATTATCCATAAGAAAAGGACTATTTCCAGTCAAAGCATAGATCAAATTTCTAGAATTGATGTTCTATTACCCTATTCACCTTCAAAGGGTTCCAACCGTTGTATAACCGAATGATGCAACACCCAAAAAAAGCAAAAAAGAAGAAGCAACAAATGACTATTTATAGAAAAATAGCAAAAGCTATCTACAAAAAAAAAAAACTATTTACAAAAACTATGACTGGAAATAATGCTTTAGAAACTTCCCATTGACAGGCAATGGGATATCTTCACCAGTCAAAGACTTCAACCTATAGGTGCTACCACTTGGGATTTCAGAAATTTGATAAGGACCTGTCCACAAATTGTCAAACTTACCATGATCACCTTTTCATTCATGTGCTTTGTTCCAATACAGAACTAAGTCTGATATCCTAAATTTTTTTAAGCTAGCCCTTTTGTCAAACCATCATTTTACCACAAATTGATACCTAGAAAAATGATCTATAGCTCAGTTATGTTTTTCATCTAAATGCATTAATTGCAACAATCGGGCTTCAATTTGATCATCTAATCCAATGTATTCCTAGGAAAATTTCCAAGTAGGGATTTTCAAATTTATCGGCAATATAGAGTCTACCCCATAAACTAGGTGGTAAGGAGAATTTCCCAACACGGATTTCATCCTAGTACGATCTACCCAAAGGGAGAATTATGGTAAAGAATGCCATTCTCTCTGATTATTTTCAAATAATTTTTTAATTATATCCAATAGATTTTTATTTGAGGATTCTGCTAATCCATTTCCCTGCAGATAATAATTAGATGAAATTTTTAATGTTATACCATACTCAAATGCCCAATTAGAAAACTTTAAGTAAGAAAAAGAAATGCCATTATCACATACCAACGCTTATGGTACTCCAAACCTAGTAATAAGATTTTCTTCCAAAAATTTGATTACCACCTCTGTGGTGCATTATTTTCTAGGACATGCTTCGGTCCATCTAGTGCAATAATATGTGGCAATCAATATAAACCTATGACCTATAGATGACAGAGGATTGATAGTTCCAATGAAATCTAGTCCCCATTGTGAAAAAGGGCACATTTCCATCATTGGTTGTAATGGTTGAGCATTGAATCTTCCTTTGTTTGTTGTAGTTTGACATGTATAGCAATGTTCCACATGTTCATATGTGTCTTTGAAAATCATTGGCCAGTAATAACTAGCTCTCAAAATAAGGTGTACAGTAGCTAAAGGTGATCCGTGAGTTGTTCCAAACTTATTGTGCAATTCTTGAAACACTTCATTTGCTTCTGTTCTATTCAAACATCTTAAATAGATTCCTTCATGATTTATTTTGAATAGAGCTCCTCCTTTGATCATGTAACTTTTTGATTTTATCTTAAGAGCTCTCCTCTGATTTCTTTTCATATGATCAGGGAAAGTATGGATGACTAGATAATGCCATATATCTGAATACCAATTTTCTTGATCTTTTACTTCCAAAGTGTACTATTGAATAGAGATTTGCGGATCTATTTCTATAATAGATTTGACCAAAGCTTGTCCCTAAACCAGTTTCATGGGTATAATTTCTAAATCAAATTCTTGCAAAATCGTAACCCATTTGGCTCTCTTTTCTCTGAGCTTGATCTGTGTTAACAACATTTTGACTGTAGAATCAGGAACAATAACTTTGACTATACTCCTGAGGATGTAATGCTTGAATTTTCATATTGCTTTTTTCAACATCTATGTATCGTAGCTCCACTTATTTAAATAGAGCACTCATAAAAGCAATTGTATTTTCTTCTTTGTTATCACCCTTCTATGTTAGTATTGTTGCACAAGTATGACCAAAAGAAAAAGAGTAAATATAAAAAGGTTTAACATAATCTGGACTTACTAGTACCGGTGCTTCCGTAATTGCAACTTTTATATTTTCGAAGGTGAGATTAGCCTCATTTTTCCATTCTATTTTTGCATCTTTCTTTAACATATCATTGAGTGGTTTCACTATCTCGAAAAATCCAGTGATTTTTTTTTGAATAAAATTTATCTTACCAAATATGATTTCAATTCTTTTTTAGTTCCTAGGGGTTGTAACTTGAGAAATGCGCTTACTCTATTTGGGTCTATCGAAATACCTCTATAAAAAATAATATGTCCCAACAGTTTACCTTCAGTCACCCCGAAAATACATTTCTTAGGATTCAGGGAAACTCTGTAGGTTTCACATTTTTGCAATATTGCTCTGAGATCTTGAACATGATCTCCTCTATTCTTTGAAAATATTGTGAGGTCATCCATGTAAATGATAATACATTTGCCTATCAATTCTCAAAAAGCATAGTCCATGGCTCTCTGAAACATGTCTTTGACATTTATCAATCCAAATGGCATCCTTCTATAAGCAAAGGTTCCCCACTTTGTGGTGAACGCTATCTTCATTCAATATTCTTTTACTACCATTACTTGATTATATTCAGAGAATCCATCCAGAAAGGGCATCGTCTGTGAACCATTGACTATTTGTAACACTTATTCTAGTGAAGGTAGTGGATAATTATCTTTTTTAGATGCCTTGTTAAGATTTCAAAAATCTACACATAGCCGTATATCCCCATTCTTCTTCCTTACAGGTACCAAAATTTCCACCCAAGTAGAATGACTGATAGGAAAAATTATTTTGGTTAATAAAATCTTTTGGACTTCCTTTGGAATTAGTGGTTCTAAAAGTGCATTTACTAGCCGTTGTTTCTGTCAGAAACGCTTCACATTAGGATTTAGTGGTATTGTATGTATGATGATGGAAGTATCATAGGTTTTCAAATCTTCATATGTCCATGCTATAACCTTCCAATTATCTCTGAGTGCCTGAGTGATGTTTCTCTTTTCTTCCTTAGTACAAACCTTTCCTATAAGCACATTCTTAGGATCTTCTTTAGTATGTAAATTGTATAACTCAGATTGTCCTCCATCACTTTGAGGAAAATCTTTTTGTCAGACTATCTGATCAATGTCAAACAATCATTCCAACTCAATTATCCCTTTCAAAATAATATTATCTTTAGCTTGAGCTAATTCTTCGTCTTGAATCTCACCATCCTGTAAATCTATGTCTTCAATTATGTGTGCTTCGAAAATATCAGAGTTAGTGATGAATTCCAATATATACTGATCATCTTCGAACCCCTACAAATTTTTAACATTATCGAAAACCGAAGGTAACTGTACTAGCTTAGCTATAAATCTCGTCAAATCTGATGCATCTAAAGGTTCTAAAGTATTGGCAGCAGTAGCCAAAGCATCGACTCTTTGATTAAATCTTCTTGGAATGTAAGTAATGTTGAATGCATCAAAATCTTCTATTAGATCCCATACTCTATGTCAGTAACTGGACAATCTCTTGTAGTGGCAAACATACTATTTTCAAACTTGCTTAACTACTAATTCAGAATCACCAAACACTTTGAGAATTTTAACTTTCTTCTTGATTGCGAGGATCAAGCCATGTATAAGGGCTTCATATTCTTCCATGTTGTTAGTACACTGAAATTGCAATCGATAAGCAACAAGAAAAGATTTACCTTGCAGGCTGATGAGTTCAACTCCAATTCCAATTCCTTGTTTTGATTTGGATCTATCAAACTTAAGAATCCAGGCTTGATTGTTTGTAACTTGAAACTTACCATTCTTAAGAGTTTCTGACTTAGCCTTTTTGGTATGTGTAACTTGAATTATGTCTCCATGTATTTCTGGTTCAGACCTTTTGATCTTATCATATCCTAGACAATGCTGATTTTTGATTTTGTGAATTATTTCCAAGCACATTATCCAACTATCTTCTAAGTGTGCAGAATTCTATAACCTGCACCAATCCTACAATAAATTTTTTTTTAGTGAAATTTCAATTTTATTGCTCTTTCGAGCTTCTGTAACAATATTCTTCCAAAATTTATCGTAAGGACTATTTTCTTCTTTGGAAGAATCACAATCTGATTCAATTAAAACATCTGTTCTGGGAGTTATTTGATTATGTTTTTCAACATTACATGTGAATACTTCTTCTATTTTAACTCCCGAACTTTGGATTTCATAGACTTCTGGTTCTACATCAATGTATATAACTTCATTTTTCTTATCGTAATTAGTGATCATGTATTTCATACGAGGTTATCCTTCAATTTGAATTTGATTAGGAACTCATTTCCATGGTAACCACATATGTGAGAAATTAGTGGCCATATATCCATTCAAAGTTTTTGACCAATCCCTACTCAATAACATATCATAAGTATCAGGTATCTCACCGACATGAATGTCTATGTAATTTTGAATTATGGGATTTGATGCTAATTGCATGTGATTATTAGTTAACTCTCTGACTACATTTACTTTAGTTTTGTTGAGTAACTTTCTTTAAGGAACTTTCTGAAGTTAACCCTAGCATTTGACATATGGACAAAGGCATCACATTAGTAGATGCTCTAGAGTCTACTAAACAATTATGGAGATTTTTACCAAATATTCTTAACGTGAGTAGAAATGGCAGGGATTCTAATTTTCCTTTGCAAAAGGCTACTTGCGCATCTGCCATGGGAACAATGTTCTTGTATTTTTCCTTAATGGAATTATATTTCACCTGAGATTCTCTAAATTTCCTTTCCTTTGGAATATCTTCTAAAGTGTTTAAGAAAGCTTTCCTAATCACAGGTGTTTCGAGCAATTCTCAAAAAGAAAGGCTAATTTTTACCTTTTTGATTTCTTTTGCTAAATAATTAGTTAAATTTTTTTTATCAGAAAAATCTACCTTTTCACTTCATCAAACATTTGATGAATTATAATGATTGGTTACCTTAGGTAACTCTGGAGTATTGAAGCTATTAGGTGGAATTGGCGTGGTCATTGCCCCATTGAATTTACTACCACCATTTGTGTTACTTCTCAGGTTATAATTATGTCCTTTTTTATATTGTTGAAAAGCATGAATTTCATCAACTTCTTCTTGAGGTTCATTTTCATCTTGATAAGGAAATGTATATGTTTCTAAAATCATGGCTGAATTGTCTCCTTCATATTCATGAGTGTAACTTCTGAAAATAGCAGGTGACTTGACACTTTCGTAACTTTCAAGGACCAAAGCAGAATCATATCCTACTGGAACCAACTCATTTCCCTTAAGAGGATGGGAGTCACACTATTCGTTGTAATGTGTAGCAGCCAGAAAAATATCTGAAGCAGTTTTAAACTGTGGATAGTTTATTTCAGCATGAGCATTAGTGTTATGAATTCTACACCAATTATTCATCGCAAGATCAACTAAATTCACCTTTGACATGGATTTATCATCAAAAGGATTAGTGTTATCTAAAGGTGTGGATATCCCTCCATTATTTGGTTGTGTGTTCCAAGGTCTAGGTGGTCTAGCGTTACACTCAATTTGTGAATTGAATAAATATTTTGATTTCTTTGTGGTTAATCTGCCTCTCTGGTTATCTTTTTGTCTTCCTTCTCTAATTTCTTCTTTTTGTTTCTGATAATTTCTAGTGAGGGACCAAAGCTTGATAGGGGCGAGTTGAAAGAAAGTATTTTGAGGAATGTCCCATTTGGACCACTAAAGGAAAAGTATTAGGAGTCATGGGATGATTCAATGAACTCCATTCACACTTGGGATGATAATTATTCAATCCATTTCTACCATTTGCGGATAATCCATTTCTGATATGTTCATTTCTAAATTTACACTTATAGCTTCAACATAGGCTTCAGGTAAAGTAGTGGGAGGGTTTTGCCTTTTGTTTTATGAATATAGTAGTTAAGGGATCTATTGTTGTATAATAAACTACAATGGTAGAAAAATTATCCATGACGTAAGGTGCTTGTAACATAGAATAAGCCTTCTAGAACTTGTCATTAAAAGTAGTTATAGGTTCTCCATCGAATCTCTTACTTTGAGAAATTGATGATATAATAGAGCAGGGTTAGCTAGTGTTCTAAATTTGGCCAAAAATTGAGTTTCCATATCTTTCCATGATCTAACTGAATTACAAGGCATGTTGATATATGACTGATAAAATTCATCACTTAAGGTATATGGGAAATACCTCCACATGACATCTTCATGTTGAATCCTTGCTCTAAAACATGTGTCCTTAAAGATATTAATATGTTCTTCTACCTCTTTATGAAGATAATATTTTAGACACAACTTGTCAAGATTTTTTGGTAAATCGTTGTACATGGAAAATTGAATAGGTGACTGTACGTTGAAGAAAGCCATCACTATGGGAGGCGGTGGTGGTATTACAACTATCAGATTTTGTGAATTTCCACCTACACTTCCAAAATTTTGAGGTCTAGATGACGTTCGACCACTAAGCTTGACTAAAGTCACATGAGGATCACAACACCAAGATCTAGTGACTACAGAAATCCAGTTTCAAACCAAATGAAACCAAAAGAACAAAAAAAAGGCCCTCCTTATAGCACCAGTTTCTATTGACGACGATGTCAGTCACACCAGTAGTGCAGATAAAATCCTCACAGGAAAACTGTGAAGAACCTATCTTTACTTCAAATACTAAACCAGGGTAACCAAAGGTATTTGTGTTATAGGAAGAGGTTGACTTAGCTTAATTCCAAGTCTTCGGTAGTCAGGTCTTGACCATACTAGGTTCACTCTAGGGTATGATGTTATATTGTTGTTAATCTCAAAGGGAATATAGTTGTCTTTGTTCATATTAAGAACATTTCCAGTTTCTTAAGAATCATAAGCATTTGATACAAGATTTTCAGTTCAATCATAAAATAATCTCATGAAATCAAAAGATTTGCAATAATATTTCATGAACATAAAACAATATTGCTATCACTTAAGTAGATTTAGCTTTAAGAATTCAACAATTTCATAAGAAATGAAATATTTTCAATAAATTTCCATTCATTCATCTATTTTTTGGAACATTTTCAAGAAATTTAAACATCTAATCTAAAATAAAGCATAAAAATAATGAAAAATAAAATTTCTCCCTGTTATTCTCCATGCATGCCTCAAGAGTTAATCAAATCAAAGAAAACTACTTTATACTTCACTAGATTACTTCATAGCTACATACAAAAATGGTGTGAGCTTTTAGAAAAGGGGGTTTTAGTTTGGACACCAAGTAGGTTTTGTATGCACCCTTAAACAACGTAACATATAGTCTTGTTCGGCTGAACTAACAAAACTAGCTACAAAAATACATGAGATAGGTAGCTATCAAATTGTCTTTGATATTGATTAAATTCTATGTGCATACAAGTTTTTAGTCCAGAATGATTCAAAAAATAGGGAAAAAGAACAAAAAATAGAGAAGTTTTGGCTCTTCTGACATCCACAAATTCTGAACTTAAAATAAAAATAAAGCAGTAAACAAAATTTTATAGGAACAAGGCCTCAAGAGTTCAAACTTAAACTCTTATCAAGAGAATAAAAAATGTCAAATGAAAGTGTACCACATGGCATACACCAACTTTCATCAGAATCTTGTAGATTAAGTCAAAGCTTTAACTTCTTCAGCAACAAAACTCTTCATCTTTAAACTAGCACACAATAATCTGCATAAAGCAAGGCCATTGGCATTCTTTAGATTATTGGACATGAAACTTCCACCAGGACTAGAAACAACCTACAAAAATCAATTTCAACAAAATGCCTTTGTTACACTTTTGGTATCTGATATCTGGTGATTCATATATCATTTAGAGCTCGGGTTCTGGGATTCTTTCTTCACTTTTCTTCAACTGATATTCTTGGAAAGAATTTAATATTTGATGCATACACTCTTTTGAAATTCCCTATATTGCCTTCCAACTAAACTTGAACCTAGTGCAATCCTCCGATATCTGGAGTATATTAGCTTTCCTTTGCACTTTCTCTGTCTCATATCTAACTATAGTGTTCCTACAATGTATGATCTCATCAGTAACTTCCCAAGTCAACAATTGAATAGGGTCTTTATTTATTCTCTCAATCCATTCCTTGAAAGATTTTGCTTCTTTACCCTCCTATGCTAGTGTCCTAGGATCACAATCTTGATGTGCTAACACTTCAATAAAATCTTGATCTTGCTCAAGCAAGTTACTTCATTTCTTGGTGACCTTTGTGAATCCTTCTATACATTGTACTAATGTGTCACCTTCCCATTTTAATTGTTTCTTCCATTTTCATACAATGGGACTTCTTGTTCTGAAATTATATTTTCTCTTATCAATTCTTGGGCATCTATTTGCATGAGAGTTTCTACATTTCTCCTTTCAACATCAACTTGTTCTTGGTGAAATATGCATTCTCCTTCTAATCTTCTAGACTTTTCAAACCAATAGTATGCTTCCTTGTATTTTCCAATTGCATCTATAATAAATTCTTCTCCTTTCCTAACCCAATACTTAATCCATTCTTCAAATATATTCATCCTATAGCAAATTGCTGCAATTGCATCCACCTGTTCTTGTGACATAAGTACTGGATTCTGGGGTAATTCAGTCTATGTTTGACCAGATTAGGTTAATGATTTTATAAAACTTTCTAGGTTAGAAACAAGTTATTTCAACTCTCTTTGCTTCTAATTATTTTTTTGTACCCTGGCAATAGTTTCATCTAAATTCATTTTCATTTCTTCTAATTCTTGTGTCCAGGATGAGTGTCCAACATTGATACTTGTTATCTTATACTCCTTAGGCGTTATCTCATGTCTATTTTTATCTGATATTGGGGTAGCTATATGAATTGTTCTGTCTCCATATACATTTTTCTATATGACATGCTTCATTATAGCTCTTCACCTTGGCTTAGGAGTCTCCACTTTTATAAAACTTTTAAGATCCAGAGGTATTAATTCTATTTCCACTGGAGAAGTTAATTATTTGATTAACCAATCAAGTGCATCTTCATCATGCTCTATCTCTATTCCTATCTTCCAGTCAGTTTAGGAACTTCTTCTCTTACATCTTCAACTTTATCTATTATATCCTTTGTAATATGAACTTCTTCAATAATCTCTGGCATAGATTCTAGATTACCAAGATTTGGCAGTGCCTCTTCGGTTCAAGACCTGCATTTTCCTATCTAGCCAAGTATTCAACATTAGTTTCTAGGAAGTCATCTTCTTTATATCTTGTTGTATTAGGATCTTCTTCATCTCTAACTTTTTCACCAGAAACTTGTGAAGGTTCTTCACTCTCAGCTTCAACCTATCCTTCCTTTGATGTTTCAAATACTTGCGGTTGTTCATTATGATTTTGACTATTCCTTGGCAAAGGGTGGAAATCAAAGGTATCTTCTATAACCATTTCATCAGTAGGATTTTTTCCTATAGTCTCCCCTATTTCCATTTCAAGAACATCATGGTTCCCCACTTATGAAGTGAGTGTTCCCTTTATGAATTCTTCTTCTTCAATGTTCATAGGAATTGACCTTATATCTAGAATTTCTTCTACCATCGACTATACCATGGGATTATATTTAGACTTCTTTTCTTTTACTTTCTCCCATATGGTGCCCCACTTATCCATCTGTTCCTTACTCTTGGCGTCATCAACCTCATAAACTTCATCCAAAACCACAAGAGTCTTTCCTAGTGCTTGTTTTACACTAGCCATATTTACTGGAGGAGATGTGAATAATGTTGTAGTTCTTTGAGATGCAGGCCTTGTCTGCGCACCAGTATTTTCTGTCACCCCTACTTATGCATTAGTAGTAAGTTTGGTCCTTGGTTTTGTTGGAAGAAGATGCCATTTTTGGTTTTACTTTTGATTTAACTTTTCCTAACTCGACATCTTTATGCTTATCAGTTAGCTTTAGGTAAACTCCTTGGCTTGGAGCCTCAGGTGTTCTCTCTTCAATGTGTATTCCAAGAGCTATTTTACCAAATTTCCTCTTCTTCTTAGTAGGTTCCCCACACTTGAACTCATTTTCATCTCTTTGTTTCTTTTCTGTATCTTGCGAGTATGTGGGTTGAATTCCTTTTTCTCTTAAAACTTTACAAAAATTATCTATCTAGTGTTGAGTATGTAGTAGGATAGGTACAGAGAATACCTCAATTGATGTAATTTCTCCGCTTCTATAATCAAGGTCCAGAATAGGTTCATCATAGAATCTATTTTCATTGTAATCCTTACTCAACACTTCACCATCATTTATCTCCATATGATCTGGAATATCATGAATTCCAAGGATCCGTGCATATTCTAATGACAATCTTTCATACTTTCTTTTTCTTACTATGTGCTCAACTTCATAATTTAGCCAATAATCTTCAAGGTGCTAGACATGAGCATGATAACCAGCTATGTTCTTGGAAATATTCCCTTCAGGGTCATAATAATTTCTTTGGAGTGGAAAGTATTGCAAATTATAAGGTTTTAATTCCTCTTCACACAAATTAACTACTCTAATTGCACTGCAGTTATAATTCCCTATCACAATAGGAAACTTGAAAGAAGCCTTTTTACGAGCCTTGCTATAAAGAGCTTGGGATGACTTTAACTGTCTTACCAATTCTACTAACACCATTTTATCTATAGGGTACTTGGGTAGTATGAAAGGATATCCATTAAACCCTTCCACTCTAATGTAAGTGAAAGTGGGAAACTGAATGTACTAGCCTCCAATCGGTCTAATGGCACTTTGTGCTTCTAAAGACAATATTTTGGCTTTGTCACCCTCCATTGTTCTGGAAAGCTTCATGGAAAACACATCATTCACCCTTCGGTAATGCTCCTTGTATCCATGGATAGTCTTGCTCAATTAGTTGTATACTCAGGAACTTCTATGCACATGGGATAGGAATCTATCCATCCGTGATAGGCATCTAACCATATAGGTTAGGTTAATGTCCATACGAGACTATGACTCATCTATCATCCAGAATAGGCATATAACCATTCGGGTTAGGTTAATGTCCATACGGGACAAAGATTTATCTATCCAAACAAGTAGACATCTAACCACATAGGTTAGAAAATTCTCTGGCTAGAGACTTAGACTCATCGAGACCATGTAGGTCCTGAGTCACTCTCTAAAGACTACAGTCCCCTACTAGGAGTGCACTGAGGTCAACGTCCTTAGGAGTATGTGAGATAATAGTAAAATCTTGAGTCCCACCTCAAAATTTGGCCTAAAGCCTCGGGGAATCAAGCGTGCACTGAGGTCAACGTCCTTAGGAGTATGTGAGATAATAGTAAAATCTTGAGTCCCACCTCAAAATTTGGCCTAAAGCATCGGGGAATCAAGCGAATCCATCCAAGATTCCTTCTGAGTATAACAAGTAATTTCCAACTTCAATTTTAATATTTATTTTTCTTTCTTTAACTCAAGGTATCTTAACAAGACCAACAGGGAAAACTCCCTTAACCCAGTCCTAAATCCCTGCCTCGAGTGCCTATGTACTAGGGACAACTCCATCCCTAGACTGCCTACATACATCGTTCTAGCACAAGATCAAGGCGTATAATATGTAGTTCTATTTTCTAATCTATTGTTTGATGTAAACTATTTTGTGGGTACACAACCCTTTCTAGGGCCATTGCCCCAGATAGTTTCTCTTCGGTTGCTACCCACATAAGGGAGCATATAAAGCAGAAAGATTCATGGTGATCTTTTTCTTGTTTCCTAATTCATCTATGTCCTAAATTCCTATAAGTCACGTCACCCTTGCCCGTTAAATAACAAGTCATCAAAGATAAAAGAATTAAAAAATCAATTCACATGCCCAAACCCTATTGGGGTTTTCTATGGTTTTCACTAGCGGATGTAAGTCCATTATAGTATTATCTTTTTTAGATTATCGATCCAAGAGGGATTTCCCACCCCTTGGATTTTAAATCCAAAATGATCCTTATTACTCCTCGGTGATTTATAAGGACGATGCCACAAACACCGTTGTTGCATCTTTATTAGGCTATAAGTGCAGTAACTCAAGCACGACGACATTACCCGTAAACATGAGTTAGAGGCACCGTTAATACCAAACGTTGTTGGTTTTTATGTTTACCTCCTCTTATTTAAGTTTTCTATCAAAGAAGGAAATTAAATACATTATCAACAATAAGAAAAGTAGCTTGTTCACATAAACAAAATGGTAATATAAAAGCTTTATAATTTCTTGCTAAGGAAGTAAAATTAAATGAACTTACTAAAAAGAAAAAAACTATTTATTCAATGTACATTTGCTAGAAAGAAGTGTTGCATCTACTTATATCTTTAAGATGGGTGGTCTAATTCAGAGATGGTATGAATCTAATTGTTTTGCAATGTTATTATTTCCTAGAAAAGAAATTTGAATCTATCTGTCATAGAGTAAAGTAGTTTTGATTTAATTTGTATAACACTACTATTTTCAAGATAAATATCCATCTGTAGACACATAAAAATGACCTAGGCCTGCAAGCTTCATTTTTCATCTTTCGTCCTAGCATAATTTTGACATCTTAATTATGTCCTTCGTCCAAATTCCACTATTAATTAAATAATTTATAATTATTTAATTAATTCATGTCTCTTATATTCTTCATGATTATTATATAAATAATATTTATTTATTTATTCAATACATCACTAAGGGTCTATTGTCTTCTTACAATTAAATAAATTTATTAACTTATTTAATTATCTTTGTTCATTTATTCTTCCTATTATTAAATAAATGAATTATATTTATTTATTTAATATGTCACTAATTCTCATAATTAAATGAATTTATTAATTAATTTAATTATTGGTCATAATCCTCTAAATTAAATAATTATCTTTAATTATTTAATTGCCAAATTTAACATTTCTCTCATTTTAAATAAATAAATTATTTAAAATGATATCACTTTCTTGACTGTGAGTTCATTTTAGTAAATAATCTGAAAATCAATTATTTATTATCACACAAAATCCATATTTTGAATTAATTTAATTCAAAATGGTAATCTTCTTCCAAAAAAATCAAGTAATTGAGCAAATTCTTGATTTTTCAAATCCGCTTTTCAGTTCAACTCTTATCTTTTTGATTTTTCGAATCTCACAAATCAGGCAGTCTTTATCTTCTTGATTTTCAAAAATCTTTATTTTTCTGACTAATTATCTCATTTATTCTACACCGCCGATTCGATCTTCTCAGATGACATCTCGACCACTCATTTAATAATTTTTCCCTAAACCTGATTAGGATTTGTCACATTAAATCTCATCCTCTAATTTTAGGCTTCTATCAAAATTCAATGTCGTTCATCCGTCCAAAATTGCATTTTTTATAAAATGTTAGTTTTGCTCACATTTTCAATTACTTACACACGTGCACACATACCCATATACTCACATTTTTATTAGTGATTTGGGAATACTTAATGCTAGTAATAGACATTATACTCATTTTGTCATAGGAATTTTGCTTTCATTTGGTCATTCAAATCCTTAAAAGATTGTTTAGGACTTTAGCATAGTCTTTGCTATCAAATTGCTCGTACGTTCGATCTGAGGGCAACAATCAGCAAGTTAGAAGGTGCTATGAAGGTAAATCAATGGAAGCTTCGATGAGTGACAGGTATACTTGTTTCATTTTAGCTTTCTTCGTTCTTGATAGCTTCTTTGGGTTTGTGCTTTAATTTATGATAATCTAACCTTAGAAAAATAACCCTTAGAGACATTGGTGAACCCGACATGAAACCGACTGCTTTGTTTTCTGTTTTGTACATTTTTTTTGTTTTCTGTCATTTTTGTAGGTACAGGTACGGATGTGCCACATTTTTTTATTCACGCTGCATCGGATGCGTTGCGACGCATTTGCAGGCCAAAATGACACAATCGCTCAGAGGTGTCGCATACATAGTACGAAATGCGGCATTTGACATAAATGAGCCGCATCTTCCTGTCATACCGAGACGCATTCACTCTACTGCGACACAATTGCCTAGTAAAATTTTTCTTCCTTTTGCGTTCTCATTTTTCTATTTTCTATCCTTCTCTATTTTGCATTTTGTTTTTTTTGTTTTCTATTCTTTTCTGTTTCACATTCTGGTTTTCTTTGCTAGCATAAGGTTTTCCTGTTACTAATTTTTGTTTGTAGCATGTGGCAGTTGTATTTCATGATTCTAAGATGATTTAAACAAACTACTAACTTGTGGTTTTATAGGTTCGAGTGTCGAAGACTCAACTTTAAACATCATGTTTGTTTTTTATTAGATTACAACACATTTCCTTTTAGTGCACTTAAAATAAACATGTCTTTCATTTTCTCTGATTGTGTTTGAAAGTGGTAGGCGAGTATGCTCTCACCTTGTGCAAACTAGGTGATCAAAAATCCAGACCCACTTTATCCTTGTGTAACCTTGATGCAATAAACAGAGTATCCTCTCCCCTTGCGTAGTAATGTGATCTTGGGTGTAAGAGAAACGATTATTGCCTCTAGAAATTGGGCCTACTTGGGGATTTCATCACCACAACGCGACTCAAATTGGCAATGGAGCTAAAGCCAAGCTACCCCCAACCGGTATATAAATGTGAATCTTAAGGGAAAACCTAAGATTACGAGTGCAGATGTGTCATACAGACAGAGTAGTACTCCAATAAACCCTATTGAGCTTAACCTCTTTAGGCTAGAGTGCCACCTAATCGATGATTGATCTCTTGCCCCATGTATGGCCACTCAAACGAGGGTCCTGAATTAAAAACTCTTATGTAGTAAGCCCAAAAACTTCTATTTGCTAGTACAACACCGGTTAGTGTGAAGCCTTCCACGTCTTTGGAGTATTTAGTAGAGGTGATCAATCTGCCATGGGAGTTTCATGGGGGTTGGAAGCTTGGTTGGCCTGAGAAGAGAGTGCACTATAAGGGGGAGCCCGTGTAGCCAAGCTTCTTGATTCACACACTATTGATATGTGGCTGGGGAAACCCATGTGGAGTCTAGCGAATACTGTCCTAGCCTAACTTAGGATTGTACTTGTTCTCTTGTGTGCTTGTTTACTTTTTGAAATATCGTGCTTGTGAAGTGTTTGTTGGTTACTTAAATGAAACAAACAACACTCAAACATCTGGAAAAAAATAGTCAAACTTTCAACAAGTTGGGTTTTTAACCAAAACATTAGAAAATTTGACTTTTTTACATCTTGAGATGCATTTGTTAAACTGCAATCGCTCTGTTGCACCACATTTTCCAGACTTCACAAGGCATCTGCTCTGATCTTTCGCATTTTCTGCTCAAAACACCGCATTTTCCTATCTTAAAACACATTCACCTTTTGTAAAGCCACATTCGCAATACTGAACCACATTTGACTTTTTAAAACAGCATTTGCAAAACTGAACCACATTTGTCGTTCCCAGAGCCGCATTTGATATCTGCAACACATTTGCTGCCTATAATGACGCATTTTCCCGTCAACAAAGAAAACCTTGTTTCAGACCAGAATTTGAGTCCATACATCTTAGCCTACTTTCAAACATCTTTTTCAAAAGTCTTTGTCAGAAACCAGAATTGAAATTGCTCAAAATTTCCATCATTTGCATTCTTTAGCTCACACTTTAACCATAGGCTTAAAATTTCCATATTTTAGTTGCATTCCCTAGGCATCATAATCATCATTTTTCCCTTAGGATTCATCTTGGAAAACTTTGGATTAGGCCAAATCTCCTCACTTTGCAAACACCATTGTTTTCAAAATTAGGGTATCTTGGGACATCGTCATTATTCCTTTTCTTGGTCATTGTCATTTTTGTGAGAACCTCCAATTCAACAGTCTAGTTAGGCAGGCTCACTCGTCCTTTTGACCTTGTCATTTAGTCCCTTTAGAAAGTCCTTTTTGATAACCTAAATTGAGACATACGTCAAGCTTAGAGTGGTTAGACAAACCTTTCTCCAAACATTGTCCAAACTTAGTCATCATTTTTAAACTTAGACTTTGCATTGTCCACCTCTAGTCCTCATTTTGAACCTAGACTTTGCATTAATTGCCTTAGTCCTTCATCAGCATTACCATCTTAGTCCTCATTCGACACTTTGGCTTTGGAAACTTTTTTATTTTTCATCAATCATTTCCTTAGTCATCACCTTGCATTTTGTCATCATTTTCATCACCTCATTTGAGCAATTCCCTTTTATGGTGGAAACTAGACTCCAAAGAAAGAAAAGACAAATGGAAAACTTTGGACAAGATTCTAATTATAATGTCACCAATCACACCTATGACCCAAATTGGACTTTTGATGACCCATTTAGCAACACGAATACTCAACCTCTCATGACCATACCATCCTCATCAAACAACCCCTTTGAACCATTCTTACGTAAGGATGAATATGGACAAATACTTGAGGAAAACCTAGAGGTAGCAGCACAAGATCCAGAGGCAGCCTACTTTGTAGAAAAAATGGTCTTATATGACAGAGACAGATATTTGGCCATACTTTTAAGTCAAGGCGCTATATTACCTCATAGGTTCGACATTGATACCTTGAGATCGACATCTCTTGCCAATAACGTCAACAATACGCATAACATGTCAAATAGTGGTCAACTTCCAAACACCACAAGCAATACCTTCTTTGATGCTACCTCACAAAATGTCAAAATGACCATGAGTGCTACCTCCAACATTCCAAACAACTACAATTCAATAAACGCTACATCCATTGGAGGATCACAATCCGTCACATTGCCCATAATATCCACAACACTGTCACAATCGGCTGGAACCAACTTTGGGTTCTCGGTAGTGTGGGAAAGTTATTCCAATCCTCTCTTTACCACTATGGTAAATACCATGGGGGCATCATCAAGCCATACAAATCCTCCATTGACAACTACATCTAGTATCATGAGTACATCTTCATCATATCCTCTCATTGGTATCTCACAAAATCCTTTGGGTGTAGGTAAACGATGTATCTTTATTCAAGGACAACAAAAAAATGTTAACACGTCAACACAGTCTAATGCCATCACCTCCCAAGGACAAAATATGAACATTCCCCTTGCACAATCGCAACAATTTGGCCAAGGCCATCAAAGCACACAACCTATAGTATCATTCACACATCAAAATGTGCATGGTCACCATATTCCCCAAATATCGACCCAAATGGTTGGGGGACATATTCTGACATATTCATCCCATATTCATACACATCAACACGTCCCCAATCCAAACCTTCAGTACCAACACACAAACCAAAATACATCATACATGTCACAACAATCCATCCCTCAACAATACACCAACATCCACGCACAACAAATGGGGACCCGTGGTGTGCCAATAAATCCAATGTATGGGGCAACAAATGACCCTATAATAGATGCCTTGCAAGAAAAGCTGATGGGTCTAGAGAAGACCATAGAAAACATTCAAATATCCGCCAAGAAATCAGAAGTGTCATACAATTTATCCGTATATCCCTTTGACATGAACTTATACATGCCACCATTTCCTCCGGGATATGTGTCACCCAATTTTACCAAATACAGAGGAAATACAAACCCTATCGAACATGACTGAGAATTTGCAACCAACTGTATGGACGTCACCTATGAACAAACATACTTGATGAGACTTTTTTCTAAAAGTCTTGCAGGTCCTGCCCTTGAATGGTTCTGTACTCAAAAGGATATCCAAACATGGGATGAACTTAAACACAAATTCATAAAAAATTATGCATACAAAATTGACATGGACACCTCTATTACTAGCATATGAAATATCATGCAAGAGGACACTGGCGAAACGTTCATCCCATTCTTCCAAAAATGGAGAAGTCTAGCTAGTCGTTGTCACATTGACATACCCGAAAAGGAAAAGGTGGACATGTTCGTTCAAACACTTCTCGGACCCTTAAAATATACATTGCAAGTGCATTGTTGCACAACCTTCACAGACCTAGTTGAAAAAGGTGTCCAGATAGAGAAATCCCTTATTACAAAGGGAGAGCTAAAGTATAGTCCTAAAAACACAAATTCAAATCCTCCCACTGACAAAAATAAGTATTGGGTCAAAAATAAACATGTTACCAACGATGGTGTTGTTGATGCCAAGGCTGTAAACACTATGGGTCCTGTATTGGCTCTGAAAGGGGTTCAACCGCAAGACAAGACAACGACGATACTGACACCGCCTACCAATGCCACCCCAAACAACCAAAATGCTCAAAATAGTCAAAATCAAGGACAATACCGCTAGACAAGACAATTCCCTAGGGGTCGCACATACACTCAATTGGGTGAGCCCATTGAGGAAGTCCTCAGGAAATGCCTTCAGAATGGTGTCATCACACTTGAAGAACCAAAACTTTATGACCCAGGGCAATTTAAACCGTCATGGTGGGATGATAATGCCTTCTGTGCTTACCACCGGGCTAAAGGACATAAGAAATTTTCCTGTCGACAACTCAAAAATATTGTGCAAGATCTTATCGAGAGTCGAATAATTGAATTGGGTGGGCTACAATTTCCATCAAATGCTGACCATACCATTCATAAGAACCCATTGCAAGGCCATGGTTCTAATAATGCTTCCACGTCAGGTCCTAAGACAAACAATAATCAAACCAATTACGCCCGCGCCAAGTATGACTATTCTGGTGGACCTACTATAAACAATATACGAACTGACGATGAATACATCAATGCTATCACAGTCAAACGAGCACCCCAATGCAATGCCACTAATCAAAGTGGCAAGGTCACCATAGCTGGTCTGCCTCCTGCTAGGCAACCTAAGATTACCATACCTAGTCCATCTCCTAGGCAGTCACAACCCACCTTGACCACAAAGCAATGGCAACCTAAGAGTTAGTTTAACCTTATCAACTAGCTTGGAAAAACTCCCGCACAGATTTCCATACTGGATTTGCTTTGCATCTCTCCCATGCATAAGGCTATACTAGATAAAACTCTGCAAGAGTCATCAATCCCTAAGAATATTGACGTCAACCAATTTGAGACCATGGTGGGATATCTCACCACACCTCATCATGTCACTTTTTATGATCAAGATTACTCGTCACCCAAGACCAACCATAATGACGCATTACATATCAAAAATTTCATCCATAAGCACAAGGTCAGAAGAGTTTTAGTAGATGGCAGAGTAGGATTGAACATATGCTCCTTGAAACTGGTTAAGGCTCTAGGATTTTTTGATGCATGTGTGGACCCTACAAAGAGTATAGTCATAAAAGCATATGATGATGAAGAACGTTCTTCACGAGGTGTTATTTTCCTTCCTATCAGAGTGGGACCAGTCATTGTGGATACAACTTTCCAGGTCCTAGATCTAGAATTACTTTACAACATCTTGCTCGGCCACCCATGGATTCATGCCCTAAAAGTCATTCCCTCTACATACCACCAATGCTTAAAATTCCCATTTGACGACACAGAGATCACCATATATGGAGACCCTGATCCTTTTCAATATTGCACCAACCTAAGGGATATTTCTAAAAATTGAGTGCCCATCAACCGAGAAGCTCATGGCTCCTCTTCTTCTAAATACATTGACCCATCCACACTCGCATCATCTTCCACATCCACTTCGTCCACATTTTCCACCACGCCACCATTTTCCACACTTCCTAAGGATGAGTTCAATGTCAAGATCCAGGACCTAGGTTGTGGAGAGTTCAGACTACATACGATATATAGCATCACAACAATACCCAAGTCTCCAAAGGTCTATGGTTGGCCATGTTTTAGAATGGAACCCAAAGAAATTTTCAAAGTTCCACCAAAAGCGATTTTCATAAAATGGGGAGACATGAGTAATGAGGACCCTTCTAATATTACAGGATGGCTCTATCAAGAAATGGCTGACCTACCCCCATTACCAGTTAAGAAATATGGCTAGAGATATGACATAATGAAGGCTAAGGGCTACGATGGAACTAGTGGCCTAGGCAGAAATAAAACTGGACGAAGAGAGCCCATAGAATCTTTCAAAATACCAAAATATCTTGGATTAGGGTATGGATTTCCCGACAATGATGACCGACGTACCAGTGCACTTTCAAGTAAGTGCATGCATGCTTCAAAAAGTGTCGAGACCCCTAAGGAAACCTTCACTGAAACTGACTCCCAAGAGTGGGAATTTGGCTCTCAACGATCCTTAAGTTGCCTCGATGATTTGTTCCTTGAAGAAGGGGAACTAACCTCTGAATAAATTTTTTGGCAAACATTTAAAATTGATCAGGCACCAAATAGTCACAGTCCCATTTCCCTTCCCCATGACATACAAACCCCACCATTTGAATCCCTTCAGTGAAATCCATCTAAATTTCTAGATGACACTGACAACCATGACTATGAGTCCTTCACCCCTTATTTTGACAAAGAATATGAGACAAGTGAAGGGGAATATTGGATAGAGTCTGATGTGGAATTGGATGGTGATGATTTCATCTACAATATCATTGAATTCATCTGCATGATTTCTGCATCCTCCCCTCAATTCACCACCATTGGCGATGGCATTTCCCTAGTTTATCCTCAACTAATTGATTGGGACCAACAAGGCCCACTAGTCCTGGACACCTTTCAGAATGATGAGGCCATTGTAGAGTTTATGGGATTACGCGAGGGCATACCCAGTGGTGATCACAAGGCAGGATTCACTATTGATCTAGATTGTGCAGCTTATTTTGGTGAGACTGTTCCATCCTCCAGTCGCAAAATTAAAAATAAAAATAAGAAAAAAAATGAAACGTCTTTAGGTGAAAACTGAAAGGCACCTTATGATGACAAAAAAGTAAAAACAAAGGACGTATTAGCGAGTGAAAACCTCTCTGAGGCGCCCAAAGATGGAGGACTAGAATTTATTCCCGTAACACAAGAGAAATCAACTATGCTCATAGAGGACACCATAGAAGATAATATATCAACAGTAGAAGATCCCAAAATGGTCCTCTTTGCTACATCCTTGACTACAGAAGAGAGACCAAAATTTCACAATTTATTTGCAGAATGTAAAGTCAACTTCACATGGTCCTATGCGGACATGCCTGGACTAGACCCAGAACAAGTCCTACACTATCTACCATTATTGCCAAATATTAAACCAGTTAAACAGAAGCTACATAAAATGCATCCTTAGGTCGCTCTACTAGTCAAGGCCGAGTTGAAGAAACTTCTAGACGTTGGGTTCATATAGTCTATTGATTATGTTGAATGGATATCTAACTTGGTTCCAGTAACAAAGCCAAATGGGATGATCCGAGTCTGCACATATTTTAGAGACTTAAACAAGGCATGCCCAAAAGATGACTTTCCTTTTCCCAATATAGATATCATTGTCGATCTCATAGCAGGATACAAGATGTTGTCTCTCATGGACGGTTTATCAGGCTACAATCAAATTCGCATTGCCCCAGAAGACCAACATAAAACAACGTTCACTTGCCCTTGGGGTACATAATGCTAGAATGTCATGTCGTTTGGCCTTAAGAATGCAGGTGCCACATATCAGAAAGCAATGACTACAATATTTCATGACATGATGCATAAGATAATGGAAGATTACGTGGATGACGTTTTGGCTAAATCATTGACAAGGAAAGATCATCTAAAAGTATTAGACACAATCTTCAAGAGGCTAGAAGAATATAAGGTCAGACTGAACCCTAAAAAATGTGTCTTTGGCATAACATCTGGAAATTTTTTGGGATACATAGTGTCTCAATGAGGCATTGAGGTTGATCCAGCAAAAGTAAAAGCCATAATGGACATGCCTCCTCCTAGGGAATAAGTGAACTCAAAACCCTACAAGGAAGACTACAATCTATCTGGTGCTTCATAGAACAATTAGCTGATAAATTCCAACAATTCCAATATCTTCTACGCAAAGGTATCCCCTTTGTGTGGACATATAAATGCCAAGAATCCTTTCAGAAAATAAAAGACTATCTATTGTCGCCGCCAGTCCTTATGCCTCCCATTCAAGGAAAGCCTTTGATATTATACATCTCTACCACTACTTCAGCATTGGGGGCATTACTAGTGCATAACAACCAAGAAGAAAAAGAAAGAGCCATGTATTACATCAGTTAGACATTGGTCGGGTATGAACTGAACTACACATCAATTGAATGGGCTTGTCTAGCAGTGGTCTTTGCAGCATAGAAGCTAAGACATTATATGTTAAGCCATCAGACACAACTAGTAGCAAAGATCGATCCCCTCAAATATTTGTTAAGTTGGGAAACATTAATAGGACGTCTGGAAAAATGGGTCATGATTCTGAGTGAATATGATATTCAATATGTAGAAAGAAAGGAAATAAAGGGACAAGTCATAGCGGACCAGCTGGTGGATGCACCTATACAAAGTGATCACCCGTTAGTGGCAGATTTTCCAGATGAGTCGATATTCCGTACGGAACCTAAGTCACCTTGGAGACTCTATTTTGACGGATCACACACTAATCATGGCTCAGGGGCAGGGATCCTATTCATCACCCCTCAAGGAGATTCCATTCCTAAATCTTTTCACATAACTTTCCCATGCACAAATAATGTGGTAGAATATGAGGCACTGGTTACAGGACTTAGAATGGAAATAAAATGGAAAATCAGAACACTGCATGTCTATGGGGATTCTCAGTTAGTCATCAACCAAGTTAACAATGACTACGACACACAAGATGAGAAACTGATGCCCTACAAATGAATGGTTGCCAGTTTTCAAATGTACTTTCATATATTGACTTTCAAACAAGTTTTGAGAGCACATAACAAAGTAGATGAAATGGTTACAATAGGCTCTCTCCTTGACATTCCAAGCAATATGCCTCAGTTGGAATTCCTAATAGAATAGTTGTTGGTTCCTGCCTATGACATTTTGGAGTCAGAGATGGTCTGCGAACTTGTTGGTCCCGATTCTCCCTGGTACCAAGATATTTATGACTACCTTAAGTCCCAAACCATTCCAACTAACCTGTCTAATAACCAAAGGAAGTCCTTTATCCAAAAAGCCGCAAGATATGCCATCATCAGCAACACTCTTTACCATCGTAGCTTTGATGACACCCTCCTTACATGTCTCGACACCAACGAACCACATACAACCTTACACGAAGTACATGAGGGTATATGCAGGTCTCATTCAAGTGGTCCTACTCTGGCCAAGAAGATAATGAGACTTGGGTACTATTGGCTGACCATTGAAAAAGATGCACTAGAATATGTCAAGACTTGTCGCCAATTCCAAATTAATAGTGATTTGATTCACGCTCTAGCGCAGGAACTTCGGTCAATCACTTCTCCTTGGCCTTTCACACAATGGGGACTCGACCTTGTGGGAAAGATCCATCTTACCTCATCCAACGGCCTCAAATTCATCATAACCGCCACTAAGTATTTTACAAAGTGGATCGAAGCCATCCCCCTGATGTACATAACCGACAAACAAATATCCAAATTCATTCTTAACTACATCATTTGTTAGTACGGTCTTCCACAGTCCATCATCACTGACAATGAATGTCCGTTTAAAAACCAAGAAGTTCATGAGTTATGTGAGCGATTCTACATCCAACATCATTTGTCCTCTTTCTATTACCCACAAGGAAACGGTCAAGTTGAGCTGTCAAATAAAACCATTATTAAAATCCTGAAAAAGACTGTCAATGACATTGGATGTGACTAGCATATTCAACTCAACCCTGCTCTATGGGCTTACCACACCAGCATTCATACACCCATAGGAGCCACTCCATTTTCCTTGGTCTTCTGAGTTGAGACCATCTTTCCCATCGAGGTTGAAATTTCTTCCTTATGAGTTTCCTTGAAGGGTTTGACCGATGATGAGGAGTATAGACAATCGCACCTACATGAGTTGGAGATGTTAGAGGAAAGAAGGAAAAATTCTCTCAACCATCTATAGGCGTATCAGAACCGTCTCTTTCATAGTTACAACAAGAAGGTTATGGTCAGGAAGTTTGACATTGGTGACTTAGTCCTCATGCAGAACCCTGAGAACTAGGCTGATAGAGAAAAGCCAGGCAAGTTTGAACCAAACTGGTTGGGTCCTTACATCATCGTATCTTCTTTTGGTTCTGGAGCGTATCAGTTGGCTACCTCAAATGGTGAACAATTGACAAAGCCTATCAATAGTCTACATCTTCAAAAGTTCTATACATAAGCATCATAAAGTTGAGCCAAAAACTTTATAAATACAAAATAAATAAATTGAAAAATGATAAAAAAATTGTTGCCTTGATGAAAACCTGGAAAACAGGCATCTTGGTGACACCAAAAAAATAAGAAAAATGACAAAAATAGTAAAGAAAAATAATTTTTCCAACAGTGAAAACCTGGCAAACAAGTTCTTTGGATAAGTACCATGGTGAAAACCTGGCAAACAGCCACCATGCGTAGTCAATCATTGCTCGACCATCTACTATTACTTTTGTCTTTCTTGGCCTAGGATAAAATAGATTTACTATCACCGCTATGACATCTGCCATGAAATCATACCCTTCCTTTCATGGTTGATAAAAGGATGATGTCAAGTTCTGAATACTGTTCATCTAGCACCCTAGGCACATCCCTTTCACGTCCTTTAAAATTGGCTAAGTCTTGGACCTAACTACGGGCAAAATTTTTATCATGTAACTGCAGTGGATATCACGCATGGTCTCGGTGATTGCAAAAAGTCTTGAAAAAAAAGAGACAAAAACATTATAAAAAGTCCTAAAAAAAGACAAAAATATTATAAAATGTCTTGAAAAAAGACAAAAACATTATAAAATGTCCTGAAAAAAGACAAAAACATTATAAAATGTCCTAAAGAAAGACCAAAACATCGCAAAATTTCCTAAAGAAAGACCTACAAACTGAAAAACGCCTTGAAGAAACCACAACAAATGCCAAACTGTCTCGAATAACGCAAAACAAAGTCACATTTCTGCATGTCCGTCATATTAGTCAAGTCTTGGTCATTGTCTGAACTACGTTGTCTCTGTGCATTTGCTACATAGGAAAGACTCATATTTGAGTCCCGGAGATAGTAGGTTAGTCCCTTTAGGTTTGTCAAAATAAAATCATGACTCAATCTTTGGTCATTAAGACAAAGTCATTGGTCCTATCGAACTACAAGGTCTCTTAGTGTATGATGTAGACAAGGCCATTTGTCGATGAGCCCCCGAGGCCGCACTAGGTCAGTCCATTAGGGTTCATGGCACTACATTGGCACACATGTCAAAAGTCTACAGGTCAAAATGACTTATTAAAATAAAATATGGCTATCATTTAGTCAAACAGGACAATCATATCAACATGACATATCATCATATGGACAACACATGTCAAAATTGTCACAACCAATCAAACTGTCAACTTTTGGTTAGCTTTCAGATGTGTCCTTCTGAAGAATAACCTCTGTCATTCATGCCTTAGGATGTGTCCTTCCTAGGCATCGTCACTGTCACTTGACATTTTGAGGGATCCTCTTGACATCTAAGGATCACTCCTCTCAACATCAGTATTCTTTATATGTGTCCTTCTGAAGAACAAAATTTGTCATTTATGCCTCAGGATGTGTCCTTCCTACGTATCGTCATTGTCACCTAGCATTCTGAGGGATCCCTTTTGATATTTAGGGATCAATCCTCCTGACATCTACATTATTCAAGATGCGTCCTTCCTAGGCATCGTCACTGTCACCAGCATTCCAAGGGATCCCTTTTGAAATTTAGGGATCAATCCTCTTGACATCAACATTATTCAGGATGTGTCATTCCTGAATTTGGAAATCTTTGACATTCGTCATCTTGACATCGTCAAAACCTTGGTACCCTGGAATCTCAACGTCATCAAACCTGACATCTTGACATTAAAACACTTGGCATCCAGAAACACTTGGAAAACACTTGGCACATGTCTTTTAGCTTTCATCATGTTACTAGTTTTTCAGCAAGGTCCCAACAACAGGAATTAGAGAAACAACGACGTATCATGCTATTTGTCTTATCTCTTGACACACATGCTACTAGTTTCTCAGCGATGTCCTAATTTAGGGATTTAGAAAAACGACGACGTATCATGATAGTGGCTCTATTGTGTATTTTTGGCAATCATGTTGCTAGTTTCTCAAGGATGTCCTCAAAATAGGATTTAGAGAAGCAACGACGTTTCATGAATTGTCCTTCTTGTCTTCTTTGCTAGCGGTTGGTTATGACAAAAAGACTGGGGCAACTGTGCTCTTAGTATGAGTCATGATCATCCTTGTCTGTGACTACTTGTCTTATGTGATGGTACGACCTTGTACACCTTGATCTATGCCATATCATGGTGTTTGTTGGCCATTACAACAATCTTCCTAATGATGATTAGGAGCAATAACTATTAAAGTCCTATGGTAAGGTTTTGAAGGATTTGGTCTGGAAACTAACATGCATCTCCTTTGGTCTGTTCATCTTCTCTCGTCCATCTTTTGATGATATCCTGTGACATACAAAAAATTCAACTACATACATAATCATATAGACATTGCATTAGATCCATACATACATCATTCATAGCATTAAATCATATACATTTCATTACATATGACATTATCATAAAACATGGCATCCATTCAGATAATTACATTATCCATATCATCATCATCACAACATCGACATAACATATAAATAAGCATTGCATTATCATGGCATCATATCATAAGTAACCATCATAGGACATACATGAAAGGACATATAAGTAAATAAATATCATCATCCATCATAATTGCATAATTCACATAAGCATCAATCACATATATCATAATGCATAAATCAAATAGCATGGCATAACACACATGTAGGCCACATCAAAACTACATCATCATATAGCATCATCTCAAAAAATATATAATGTCACAGGACAGAGTCAAGAGATATCCCAAAAATAAAGCTCGCAGGCTCAATGGTCTACACATAATGTGTCATAACATAGAAACAAATGTATCAATCATGTTCCTAGGAAAGGATCTCATCATCCCCTCATGGCAAGGCATGTGGTGGCTAAGGACCTATGACTGGCACTGAGGTAATAGGTGGAACAGTAACATCCTCCGTTTGTGAGCCTGATGGCACTGATCCTAATGGCACTTGTGCTGACACTGCAACCTGACTCTAAGAGGATGAAGGATCTATCACTGGTGGCTACCTCTGTACTGACCTATACCCTAAACTTGTGGACCCATGACTGCAGCTCAAATGATGACTCGAGGCATGCCTGTGTGAGTGGTGGGACCTGTGCCCTAATGTATGCCCTAAGGAGGTAGATCCTCCTACACTAGTGTGGCTCTTGCTGCTACTCCCACTCCCTGATCTGTGACCGCTGCCTGTCCTCGTCTGTGAGCGTGATAGTGTAGGATCTCGTTGCTCGAGAGGCATTGCCTACTCATATAAGGTCCTGTACTTCCCATACCGAGTGCTCACCCTGGCAAGCTCATGGGAAATATCCCCAGAAGGTCCTGAACATAAAGCTACAAAGTCCACACACCACTATGCTGCCTCCTGCTGGCAGATCACTACCTAATCTCGCTCTACTCAGGAAACCTCTAGCTCTGACTGTAGTGCCCTGACCTACGCAGTACTCTCATCTAGTCTCCTCTGTAGGTCTGCCACCCTCTGTTATGTCATGGCATCTTGGGGCAATGTCGAGGTAGATGGTATCTCCTCCTCTCCCTCCACCATCCTCCATCTCAGGAGTCTCTCAACCTCATCTATAGCATCATCATCATCATCATCCTCCTCCTTTGCAACATCCTCTCCATCGACTCCCTCATCCTGAGGCTCATCCACATCCACATCCACCTCAAGCTCCTGCTCTGGCCTCGGTGTTCCTCCTGTCTCTCCTCCTCCTCCTCCTGCCTCGGCTGTTCCTCCTGTCTCTCATCCTCTGATCCTACCTCGGCTACTCCTCCTCCCCTCTCTCCCCCTCCTCGGCCACCTCTGGGATATCATCTAATGCTGCTCTGTCCACACGCGGTCACACCCTCCTGCCCTGCCTCTGGCCATCTCCTCTATCATCCCCATCATCTCTATCATCTCCACCTTGACCTCCATCTCTCCCCCTGCCCCCATCCCTACCCCTGCCTCCATCCCTACCTCTGTCTCTACCACCATCCCTCCCCCTACCTCTGCCTCTATCACCATCTCTACCCCCTCGCCTGGCCCATGGCACGTGTGGTATAATTGATCTCTTGTTAACAGGTGCTAGCCCATCGGGATCTGTCAATGACACTAGTCGATGTGCCTGCCACCATAAGTCATAGTCTGCTATAGTCCTGGATCTACCACCCCACCTCTCCATCCCCATTGCTAGGCTACTAGCCCATCAATTTGCTGCTCAGAAAAGGCTACAGGAATTAGTGGCCCCCAATCAGACTCTCTAGAGGATCTGGCATACTCAGTTGTGCCTACTAATACACCTTGTTGCTCCCCAAACTATCTCAGTATATGCTGTGGTAGGTACATCTCTATAATGAGCTGACTCTACACTATCCTACCAACTAGATAGCAGTTTTGTCTGCAAAAGTTTAGGTGGTCATCCTCATCATCCCACTACTAGCAGTCTCTGTACGACCTCCAGATGAATGAAACCATGGTATCAATCTGATGGTGCCACCAACCTGTCTCTCCCATCCTGGTCTGCTGTAGGGCACCAGCATGGTAATAGGCATAGGGCATCCCCTTTGCTAGCTGTGATATTTGAATAGGAGGTCAGAATATCACTATATGCTCCTAGGCCCATATCATTAGAAGGGTGGTACCACAGGAAATGCTCTCTGGCCTCCTATAAGCCACCTCGCGAAGCTGATGGTAGAGCGTGCCCAATAAATAGGGCCCCCAGAAATAAACTATCTTGTCCCGCCTCATCCCCACTATCACGTCTCCCCAAACAATGGGAAACCCATGCCCGCGTCGGTCAGGAATCAGTATCCCGTTGATCAATGTCGCTAGAAATGCATCAAACTAGGCATAATGCTCTGCCATAAACTCCCAGTGGATCTCATAAACCTCGATGTCAAGTCTTGCTCCCTCATCCCTATAGTACGTTGTGAAAGTCTAATACCCATGTCGAGGGTCGTAAACAATCCGCTCTCCTCGGATCGGTAGACGTAGGATACGATAGATGTCCTCTAGCGTCACTGTGGCCTCTCGCATCGGCAAGTGAAATGAGCATGTCTCTAACTGCCACCTCTCGCATAATGCAGTTAGAAAACCCCTATTTGCCCGAATAACAGGCATATAGGCAGCATAATATAAGCCCAGCCACATCAACCATCGTCGCTCCCGCGGAGTCAGCTGATCACCAAACTGGAAGGTCGATGGCCTGCTCTCACGCGTATATATGGGTGCAAGCTATCTCTGCACAAAGCCAACCAATGCGTCAGTACCTTTTGGACAATCTTCATTATCATCATTATAACTAAAAAATATTTAAAATTTGAAAAGCATCAGAGTCAGCCCTAGTCAAAGTCAAAGACAAATGCGTCGTGTTGACTACACTTGCGTCGCGAAAAAAATGGTTGCATTGTTCTATACTTCGCATGTGTCACGACACATCGTTTGCGTCGTTCTATCGCTCAATTGTGTCACATCAGAGCACTTGCATCACGATATATGGCACATGCGGCACTTCATTCGAATGTGTCGCTCAAACTGATGAATGCGTCACAAAATAACACATGTGGCGTTATAACTCTCGAATGCGACCCGATATGACGAATGTGTCGCACTTTTTGGAAAATGCATTACACATCCTTGACCTTCCCTAAATACCTCTTACACTTGCATCACGACGCATCAAATGCGTGAAACGTGAAGTCAAATGTGGCTTACACACACGCATATGCGTCGCAACGCATTCATTGTTCGCCCTAAAACCCTAAATTTTGTATGTAAAATGAGAAAATTACAAAGTGGGTTAGCGGTACATACCGCAGGCTTGGAACCCTTTGGCCACCTGAAAGTCCACACGATCTCGCCGCAATGCTCAGTCACTAGAATCACCATCCTCGCTGAAGTCCTCCTTGCTCTGAGCTCTCGAAATTGCAAAGGTAAATAGTGAAAATGAATTGATTTTTACCAATTTATCAACCTATTTATAAAAGTCAAAATGACATTTGTCAACTAGGTTATTACTGGAGGCCCTTTTGACCAACTTTGACCACACTTTTGGTTGCCTTAAACATGTTAGAATCTAAAACCATCTGCGCTACTGTCTTTCTGCTCATCAAATTGACTTATTGAGACCCTTTCCAAAAAAAATTTGTTGCCGGCCCAAAATTTGAAAAATTTCTCAAGGGGGCATTGATACTTTGTACCTTCGCTAGGGCATGACTTTGACTTATTTTATTTGTCACAATGTGACATGCTACATTATGACAAAGAAGGAAAAAATGTAGACACATAAAAATGACCTAGGCCTGCAAGCTTCATTTTTCATCTTAATTATGTCCTTTGTCCACATTCCACTATTAATTAAATAGTTTATAATTATTTAATTAATTCATGTCTCTTATATTCTTCATGATTATTAAATAAATAAATTTTATTTATTTATTCAATACGTCACTAAGGGTCTATTGTCTTCTTACAATTAAATAAATTTATTTAATTATCTTTGTTCATTTATTCTTCCTGATTATTAAATAAATGAATTATATTTATTTATTTAATATGTCACTAATTCTCATAATTAAATGAATTTATTATTTTATTTAATTATTGGTCATAATCCTCTAAATTAAATAATTATCTTTAATTATTTAATTGCCAAATTTAACATTTCTCTCATTTTAAATAAATAAATTATTTAAAATGATATCATTTTCTTGACTATTAGTTCATTTTAGTAAATAATCTGAAAATTAATTATTTATTATCACACAAAATCCATATTTTGAATTAATTTAATTCAAAATGGTAATCTTCTTCCAAAAAAAACAAGTAATTGAGCAGATTCTTGATTTTTCAAATCCGCTTTTCAGTTCAACTCTTATCTTTTCAAATCTCACAAATCAAGCAGTCTTTATCTTCTTGATTTTTGAAAATCTTTATTTTTCTAACTAATTATCTCATTTATTCTCCACCGCCGATTCGATCTTCTCAGATGACATCTCGACCACTCATTTAATAATTTTTCCCTAACCCTTATTAGGATTTGTCACATTAAATCTCGTCCTCTAATTTTAGGCTTCTATCAAAATTCAATGTCGTTCGTCCGTCCAAAATTGCATTTTTTATAAAATGTCAGTTTTTCTCACATTTTCAATTACTTACACACACGCACACATACCCATATACTCACATTTTTATTAGTGATTTGGGCATACTTAATGCTAGTCATAGACATTATACTCATTTTGTCATAGGCATTTAGATTTCATTTGGTCATTCAATTCCTTGAAAGCTTGTTTATGACTTTGGCATAGTCTTTGTTATCAAATTTCTCGTACGTTCGATCTGAGGGCAACAATCAGCAAGTTAGAAGGTGCTATGAAGGTAAATCAATGGAAGCTTTGATGAGTGACAGGTATACTTGTTTCATTTTAGCTTTCTTCGTTCTTGATAGCTTCTTTGGGTTTGTGCTTTAATTTATGATAATCTAACCTTAGAAAAATAACCCTTAGATACACCATCTAATAATTCCAACTCAAGGAGACTTCATGGCATAATCTATTGTTTCAAGACAAAAGGTTTATTAATTTTGATTGAATTCCATGAATAAATAATTCCAACTAAAGAAGAATTGATTTTAATTGAATAAGTAATTTCACTAATGTCTTAGATAGATAAAAAAAATACAATGTATTAATCTAATAAGAGTTTTAATTTTAATTGTATAAGTTATACTACTAATTCCTCAAGATTGATGATCTATCTAAAGTAGGTTTGTATTAATTTTGCATAAGTTTATTCTTGATAATTTTCTAATGATTACATAATGATTTATACATTATGCCCTTGTTTTAAAAATAATTGAATCTACTTGCATATTAAGGGAGAAAATTAATTTAAAGAATATCCATGATGTTGAAGAATTAAGTTTATTGCAAATTTATGAATTTATTGCATGGATAGAAAGTTTATTTGAAGAATAACAATAAATCTAAGAGTTAAGTTTGTGGCATAACAAGAAAGCAATTTTATTAAAGAGATATTATTAATTCCTTAAGTTTGATGGTATTTTGTTTGCATGAATTCAATTTTACTACTTACCATTTAGTAAAACAATAAACTTAAAATTTAATGCCTATTAGTCATAATTTTTATCATAGAATTGTAATTATTGTCATAAAGTTATAGTGTTGTCATAAAATATAAATGATGTCATTCCTCTATTTTTTAAAAATCTTCTATAACTAGGACCATACTCATAATTTATCATCATTTTATAAAGAGAGGTATATTCTAAGTCCAGTGATTATATTCAATAATAGCTAGTAATCATTTCCATCTTTTATTCAAATAAAGTTAAATACTATCTCATAGAACTATGGTTCAGGCCAAATCTTCATCAATCATAAATGTTAGTTAATTTGTTATCTTACTAAATTAGATTAACATTATTAAAATTAAGTTCATAAAATTCCTTTAATAATTTGAATTCATTTAGTGAATAATCTCATCCTTTGATTGTTAATTAAATCAAATAATTTATTATTTAATCTATCCAATTGATACCCCTTTTGAAAATTCTATTAATTTATTTATTTTCAAAGGACAATCTAATTTCAAAATAAAATAAAATAAAATAAAAACTATTTTATTTATGACTTAACTAAATTAATTAAATGTTATAAAGAACTCTAATATAAAAACCCATATTGTAAAACATATGTATTTTAGCAATAATAATAATTCATTTATTTGTAAATTTTATTTTATAAAAAATAACTTATATTTGTAATGACATTAACAAAATTAAAGGAAAAAATATTTCTTTGTAAATAAACATAGATGAGAATAAATTTATTTATTTATTTATTTTAACATATATTGATTTAGAGGAAAAAAAATAGGGAAATTAATTTCATTCTATATTTAGTTTGGAAAAACAAATAATGGTAAGAACAATAATAATAATAGATTGATTCTAACTTTATTTTAAAATTGATTTTCACAGAGCAAGGATAGGAAAGAGAGTAATAGCTTGATTCTAACTAATTTCTAGATTTAATTAGATTTCTAAAAGAAAATCAAAAGAAAGGGAACTTGAATATTGATGGAGTTGCAACAAATCTTCTTCCAAATCTTCTCCGTGTGCCTTCTTTAACTTGATTATCCTTCCTTCAATCCTATCTAAAATCCTTCTTCAAAGTGATAGCATAAGATAGCATTCATGTGTTGTTGGTGAGAGAAGAAATGACCTCAATTTATACACTTGACGGGAGGTAAATGGAGGGCCATGATTGAAGATTGATTCAATGGTTATGATTGTTTGAGAAGGTGGGGTTTGGATTGATAGCCTCACCTTGTGACAAGTGTCACAAGGTGAAGGCTTTAAAAATAGGCCCACATGGCATGGGGAGAGGAGCCAAGGCATGTGTGAGCACACCTTGAGAGAGGTGGATATGACAAGTCCCCACACCTTTCCCAAGACCATAAAACTCGTCATTTCTCTTTAAGTGACTTTTTAGGGGTTCATACTTTGCCCAAAAGGTTATATTATGTTTTCAATAAGCTCCCACCCCATAGGTACTCACCCTAGGGGTTCATTCTTACCCTAAAGTCAATAAAACAAGCCCAAATAATTTTAAAATACAAATTTTGATTTGTGAGCACACCTTCGGTAAAGGAGATGTTGACATGTCTATGACATGTAAGAGAGTGGGTGGCTTGATAATGACGTGTCTATGACATGTAAGAGAGGGGGGGTTTCACCATGTGTACTCACACGAGCACACATAGGGAAGCCAAATAGCTCAAAGAGGAAAGGTCACATGCATGGTGTGAACTCCCACACAAAGGTGAGTGGGGATGAGTTGTAAGGTGATAGTGACTTGTGTATGCAAGTCACATGTGAGGGAGATTAGAATAAATTTTTAAATTGGAGAAAAAGATAATGAAAATTAATTAATCAATTAATCTAGGATTAATTGATTAATGGATTATAGAGGATAGTGGCATCTCCTTAATCCTAATTAATTAGATTAAATGATGTATTATATTAAATTAATGTGACTTGGGAAAGTGGCTAATTTTATTAAGTATAATGATAGATTGTGCTAATTAATAATGCTTAGGATAGGATGGGGACACTTGTCACATAATGACTTAATTTTTTATTCAAAATTACTGTATTCCTTATTTTTTCATTTTTCCAACATCATGTTCTGAAATTGTTAATGAAACACTTATTTATTAATATTGTTAACTTTTATTTGTTCCTTTTTAGGAGTGTGTATTTAATAATTTTTTTTGTTCTTTATTAAGTCTACCTTCTTCACACATAGATTAATTGTATAAAACCACTTACATAATATTACCACACAAAATTATAATATGTCTAAAGTTTTAAAAAAGAGGGTCATGACACATAGTACTAATCCTTTTCAACCCTTGCTTATTTTTCCTTAAGGTGCAGGAATAAATCACATATGATGACATATAGAAACATTTGGACTATGGAAATTCCTTTATCTGTTCGTGCAATTTGTCACTAATAAACTTTCCCCAATGCATTGGCACAAGATTTTCCATCAATTTGGATATAATCACAAACATCCATGATTCAAATTTACTAGCATCTTGCAACCCAACTATCCTGCTTAGCATAGTTATGATATCTTGAACATTGAGGTTGAGCATAGACCTTAGAATTGGTTTTGTCTATTTTGTAATATGCTTCGGGCACCATTATGTGTTCATAATTTTTCTGTTGTGTTCTTCAATGCTCTGGTAAGTTTTGGCTTTCACTTTCATATCAATATGGTACATCTGAGTAAATGCAGGAAGCCCAAATGTATATATAATTCCTTTCTCAAATAGATCTGCATAATTTCTTCCCTCTTTCTCAATGATTCTTTTATCTAGGTCATAGTGGTTTAATCATTCCATAACTAATTTAGGGGCCTCCATTGCTGGTGGAAACCATCTTGCTAAAAGCAACTCACTTGCTATAATATTCCCCGTACACTAAGAAGCATTTTCTTGCCATACCTTTGTGCATAATTGAACATTAGAAATCCATCCCATATGAGTATCATTAGCTATTGCACCAATGGGTATAACTTGTGAATTGCAGTATTTGAATTCATCTTCTGGTTTTGCTTCAGAAGTACTCATTCTTGTTAGTGTGTTATGAATTTTCAAATATGTGCCTTGTGTGCGAGTTAGGGTTAAATTTAACCAGTTTTCTAAAAAATCATAAAACTTTCAATTCACCTTTCGATTAAATTCAAATCAAAATAATCAACATTTCAGTTTTTTAAAGGAAATACCATCTTTTCAAGACTCTCATGCATGAATATGATTAACAAAAAATATGTCATTCAAGGCGCACTTGGTTTTGGATGATGACAACAATCTTTTTAGAATGCAACCTTGAAACCTTGGGTAGTTGTGTTATTAGTTTCTTGAAATTTACCTTTCTTTGCACACCACAATGTTAGTTTCATTCATTCAATATGCTTTGCAAATTTACAAAATGACGCAAAGTAGAGTGTTGTGAAAGCAACTGCATACTTGAGGTAATGCCAAGTATATGAGTGGATTGCCACCTTCATTAATTACTAGTTACAATGCATTAATTTCTCAAATAAAGGTGTAATCATGATGAATTAGGGTTCAAATTACAAATGCCTAGGTTTTTGCATGGGCTCGTTACTAGAGGAAAAGATGGTGTAGAAAGCTTACGTGGCACTCTTGTGTCACTTTTATTTTTGTGAGGAAAAATCCTTTAAGATACGTGATCATTGATGATCACTGGGATTGACAACATTCAGTATGGAACGTTGGAAAGATTACTAGGAACTGGGGCACTTACCTTCAAGCTTTAAAAAGAACCAGAAGTAAAGATAGGAACCAAGAACCAGGTTTGAGAGAAATCAAAAGTGATTCAAATATTTAATAACAAAACCTCCAATTTCTGATTTTGATTAAAGAAAACAAAAAGTAGCTATCATACTTCAATACAGAAAAGCAATATCACCACAATTGACAACATACGGGTGATGACTTACCAGGTGGGACTAGGACCAATCAAAGATACATCTTTGAAGCAACCACAACAATTTTGGTATTTCGGTTTCTTGTAGACTAATAAACTCTATGCAAAGAACGTGACACTGAATTTGAGAAGGAAAAAGGACTTAAGCAAAGACCAAGCAAATTGAAAAATGAAACCTACATTTCACCAACCCTATAACAACACCAAAGCAAGTGAAAGCAAGGAAAAAAAAGGGGGTCCACATTTTTCCAAGGGGAAAAATGGGCATGTTGTGAGACCACACAACACCTACTATCAAGGAAAGATTCCTACATCACTACTTGCTCTTGACCAATGCTAGAAGTTGATTTCTCATTCTTCCCACTACTTGGTGACATAGACAATTGTCTATGCACAATAGTTGCTTCTTCTCTTCTTTCAAAACTCTAGAATTTTTTTTCCAATACTCCCTTGCTTGTTGAATAGGCAAATAGGCTTGCTAAATTACACTATATCAACCATCATTATGCCAATTCATGTGAATTTGATTCATTTTATTGAAAATCACACCCCTTAATGGAAATAAGTATGAACAATTCATTGTGTCATCTTTTTGGGAATTTTAATTGGCATGTGGTGCTAAAAGGTAACTTGAATACTTTTTACATTAAATTTTCAACTCCAATGGGAGAATTAAGGGTAATTTCTCATGATAACACTTAGTAGGCACTTGGAAAGGAGACTTAAAAACATGTGCACACAAATTTTTTTGGAAAGGAAAGCAGTAAACTAAATACATATTTACAAGGAAGTTGTAGGGGTGGCCAAAAATTAATTAAAATGATTCAAGTATTTTCCATTTATCAAAATCTCTAAAGTGTTTCCCTCTAGGTCCTCAAGATCGAAAGCATTACTCTCTTTGCATTTGATGATGTGAAAAGGCCCCTTCCATAGTGAATTGAATTTGGCATGTTGACCCAACCTTGAGGCTCACTCATCATACTTTAGGACTAGATTTTCTTCTTGAAAGCTAGGGTTCGAAGCTTTCTTTTCGAACCATTTATTTACTAATCCTTGTTAGCTTATCATGGCCTCATGAAAATTTTCTTAAGATTCTTGTACCTTGAGCAACTCAGCCATCCTTACTTCCATAGCTCCATTTTCTTCAACCTCTATAGATTTGAGAAATTGTAATGCTTGGATTTCCATGGAGATTGGCAGAATAACCCCCTTCCCATAAACTAATTCATATGTCAATGTCTTCAAGATTTTCTTTAGGTTGATCCTATCAGCCCAAAGTGTCACTTTTAGATGCTTATGCCATTCCTTTTGATGGTTTGCACCAATCTGCTTGATCAATCTGATCAAATTCTTATTTGTGGACTCTACTAGTATGTTGCCTTGCAGATAATAGTTAGAAGAATTCCTAAGAAAATTCCCATGCTTTAATGCAAAGTCTAACATCTTTGAGCCAAGGAAAGCTTTTTTGTTATTTGATATTATGGTCTTTGGTGGGTCAAACTTTGTTACTAACTCTTCTAAGAAGTTAAGGATCCCATTTTTTGTAGCACCTTTTAGAGGGACTACCTCCAACCATCTGGTGAAGTAATCTATGGTGGTGAGGATCCATTTGTGACTTGGGCTAGATATCGGGTTGATCATCTCGATGAAATCTAGACCCTATTGTGCAAAAGGTTCATCAACCATGACTAGAACTCAAAGGCATGGTTGAATTCTTATGTTTTCCAAAAAAAAACATTGCAAGTATTTTTTAACAAGATTATGACAATTTGTGAATAGGGTTGGCCAGTAGTATCCTATGCACATGATTTTCATTACGGTTGTTTCTACTGAGAAGTGACCACCTGGAAGTCAATTATAAAATTTGTGCAATGTTTTTTTGGCCTGATGTTTAATTGTTGATGCATCTAAGAAGTACACCATCAATTTTTCTTTTGAACATAACCCCCTAATCTAGCACATAACTTCCACATTTTAACCTAAAAAATATTCTCTTATATGGTGGGAGGATTGCTGAGTATTTACTAGTTGCCATGAAGCGTGTCCTATCTGTAACCCATGATTCTATAGCTTCAAATTGATTTACTAGAACTACCTCCAGAATTTCTTCCTTCGTCGGGGCTTCAAATTCTTTAGCTAAATATTCACACAGTCCTCTTCCTCTGATTACTTTTGTTGGCCTAAGCTCAATATAATGTTCCAAAATTTTGGTGATCCAGTTTTCTCTTTTATCTGTGATTTCACCTTCCATGATATATTCCCTTACACTAGAATCAGCTACATAAACCGTTATTTTGTTTTCGGCCACCAGATGCCTAAACTTCTTGAGGCCTTTTACAATGGTGAATGCTTTCTTTTCAACAAAGTTATACTTGGTCTCATACCCTCATAGGTTCCATGAATATAAGGCGATAGGATTCTCACCTCTTTCTCTTTCTTCTTTTTGTGTAAGCATCATCATGATGCTATGTTCATTCCCATAGACATACATGATAAAGTCTTTGGAGAATTTATGATTAACCAACATCGGAATAATGGAAATGGCTTCCTTTGTCTATTTAAAAGTTGAGTCCTTTAGCATAAGAGTAATAGGCCTAACCAGTCCAACAAAATTAGAGATAAACCTACTAGAAAAATTAATCTTGCCCAAGAAAGATTGAACTCCTTTTTTATTCACTAGAAGGGGCAATTCCTTGATGGCCTTCACTCTTTTTGAGTCTATGGAAATCCCCTCTTTAGAGACCACATAATTGAGTAGTTTACCTTGTGGAACTCCAAAAATACATTTCTTGGGGTTTAAAGACACCCTAGACTCTTGGAATCTCTAAAAGACCTTCTCTAAATGATTGAAATGATCCTCTTTATACTTGGATAAAACTGTGAGGTCATCCAGATATATAAGAATAATCAAATTGATCAAATCCTTAAAATCAATATCCATTACCCACTGAAAAGTAACCTCTACATTTGAAAGACCAAATGACATCTTCGAATATACAAACATTCCCCATTTTGTAGTAAATTTAGTTTTATGTTGATCTTCTTCTTTCACCAAAACTTGATTGTATCCAAAGAAACCATCTAGTAAACAAAACATCTCTGACCCCACCATTGTTTGAAGAATTTTCACCATGGAAGGAAGGGGATAGTGATCCTTCAAAGATTCTCTATTTAGATCTCTAAAATCCACACAAAGTCTAATGTCACCATTCTTTTCTTAGACAGGAACCAAATTGGATACCCAGGTAGAATGCTTAATCGATATATGATCCTTGAATCTATAAGTTTCCTCAATTCTTGGGCCATAGAAGACTTTATTTCTGGGTTATCTGGTCTCTTATTTTGGTGGGTTTTCTTATCTTCATTAATCAATTCTATAGTGTGTTGGATCACACTACGACCACTGTTTGAAGAATTTTCACCATGGAAGGAAGGGGATAGTGATCCTTCAAAGATTCTCTATTTAGATCTCTAAAATCCACACAAAGTCTAATGTCACCATTCTTTTCTTAGATAGGAACCAAATTGGATACCCAGGTAGAATGCTTAATCAGATATATGATCCTTGAATCTATAAGTTTCCTCAATTCTTGGGCCATAGAAGACTTTATTTTTGGGTTATCTAGTCTCTTCTTTTGGTGGGTTTTCTTATCTTCATTAATCAATTCTATAGTGTGTTGGATCACACTACGACCACTGTTTGAAGAATTTTCACCATGGAAGGAAGGGGATAGTGATCCTTCAAAGATTCTCTATTTAGATCTCTAAAATCCACACAAAGTCTAATGTCACCATTGTTTTCTTAGATAGGAACCAAATTGGATACCCAGGTAGAATGCTTAATCGGATATATGATCCTTGAATCTACAAGTTTCCTCAATTCTTGGGCCATAGAAGAATTTATTTTTGGGTTATCTGGTCTCTTCTTTTGGTGGGTTTTCTTATCTTCATTAATCAATTCTATAGTGTGTTGGATCACACTATGACCACTGTTTGAAGAATTTTCACCATGGAAGGAAGGGGATAGTGATCCTTCAAAGATTCTCTATTTAGATCTCTAAAATCCACACAAAGTCTAATGTCACCATTCTTTTCTTAGATAGGAACCAAATTGGATACCCAAGTAGAATGCTTAATCGGATATATGATCATTGAATCTATAAGTTTCCTCAATTCTTGGGCCATAGAAGACTTTATTTTTGGGTTATTTGGTCTCTTCTTTTGGTGGGTTTTCTTATCTTCATTAATCAATTCTATAGTGTGTTGGATCACACTATGATCATATATCCCTTTAGATCATCATAAGTCCAGTCCATGACTTTATCATACTCACTACAAAAGGATATTAACCTTTCCTTATCCTTTTGAGGGAAATCCTGTCCAACCTTTAATTTTCTACCACCTCCAACATCTAAATCAGAGTAGTCACCTTTGTTTACAATAAAAATTATCTAGTCACTTTTTGCATCATCATAATAAAAAATATTCTCCAAAGTGATTAATCCTTTTGGGAGCTTGTTGGTTTTGAGTTGGATAATCTGGCCTTCATAAGCATCTTCAAATTTTGGTTGTAATTGCTATACAAATTCACCAAACTATTGAATAAACATGGCAATCTAAGCATTGCTCTCAAATACTATCCAGTTTTGTTTATTATTGTGGATGGTCAGTTTCACAATCACCCACACCACATGCTTGTTTATTAGCAAGTTTGTCATCGGGTTGAACTGGGAACTGACTGTCACCATTATATTTGCTTCAACATTCTAATACCTTGGGATCACTTGGATGTTGAAGGCTTCAAATCCTTCAATCAAATCCTACACTATGTGGTGGTAAGATCACATTCACATATTTTTTGTAGCTGATGTTCTTCTTATTTGTTTTATCACTAGCTCTAAATCTCTAAATACCTTTAACCATTTGCTTCCCATCTCCTCTGCAAGACTCAACCCATGGACTAGGCCTTCATATTCAACTTCATTATTTGTACAAGAAAACTAGAATAATTTTTTTTTGAGGGTCTCATCTCCAATAGGGGATATTAGGTGAATACCAAATCTTGAACCCACCTTACACCTTGCACCATCAAAGTGCATAACCAAATACTAGAGTCATCATTTGAACTTCTATGTTGGACCTCTTGACTTTTATTCACTTTTCGAATGACTTGATCTTCATAATAAATCACATATGTGTCGAGGCTAGTAGCATCATAAATACTGAATGGATAACTCCTAATGAATTCATTTATTAGAACTTCTTATTCTTTGAAAATTGTTGTGCCCTTAACACACACGCCCCGTTCAGAACAGGGACCCTCTTTTATTTCCAGTGTCGGGTCATTTTTTTTGTCGCCGCCTCATTTTGCATGCCCCATTTTTCTGCCCTTGATGGTCAATGTACCTCCAAAGTTTCATCATAAGTTGACCATACTTCCCCTTGGCTAGTTTTGTCAAGTTTTGATGCCTTTCGGGGTCTCTCTGGCAGATTGCTTCTGCCAGTGGCCTTGGACCTAACCGGGCCCACCCCCTCGGGTTTCCCTATCGTGTCCACCATCTCAGACGGTGGATGGGTTGTGTCTTCCCGGATCCATCATCGCCGTATGAAATGTTTGCGAGGAAATCTTGGGTGCCGTCGAACGTTCCGGACCCGGTCCTCTGGACTTCCGAGTCTGGAATTCTGTGAAGGTTTCGTCGTTTCTGATGGTGGACCTTTGGCGGAACTCCACCCTCCGGGCCCTGACTTTCCCTTCGCCACCGGCGACCGCCGATCAGAAATTTCCAAATGACCATCGTCCTGCGTCTTCTCGGTCGCCGAACCCCGGAACTCTCGCCTAGGTCCGCGAATTCAAATCCACCGACCCAAGTATCCACCGTACTTGCATTTATTGCGGCCATTAATGGCGGTTGGGGTATAAATAACTTGCACAAACCTATCATTCTCACTTGTTAGTATCACGGTGAGAGATCAGAGCTTTCCAGAGAGGAACCCACCATCTTCGAGACCTTCACGCTCACGCCCGTTGCCTTTGCTTGCTGACCGCTAGTGGATCCCACACCTCCCCTCATCGAGTGTTTGAGGTAGGTTTTCTGTTCACCCTCCTGAACATTGTTTTCATGATTTTATAAGGCTTAAAATGAACAATAAGAATCAAAGGGACATGTGAATAATGAAACATGGCATAACGAACAAAGCCCATGTCCCCAAAAAATGAGAAAGCACTTGTGGTTTCCTCAGGGTTGATCTGGAGCTTTATCCCCGTGAGGCCGTTCTTCACAGGGGCATTCGTGCCCCTCAGGCCCGGATGTTCCCTTCGCCAGCTGGGACTTAGCAAAAACCATAAATTTCAAAACAGCCCCCTCATTCCCCGAGTCTGCAACCCCGGACTTTCGTTGGCGGTTCGCCGCCTGGCATCGCAAGATTGAGGCTTGAAGGTGAGAAGCGACCTTCGTCTTGACCTCTCGGACCCAGGACTCTGGGCTTCTGCGTCTGGATTTCCGCTCCTCTCCTGCCATTCTCTGACGGTGAAAGGGTCTCATCCTCTCGATCCTTGGTTTCCGCCCTCCCAATCGCCGTCTGCTGGTGAAACTTCACGACCGACCTTCGATACCCCGGGTCCTAGTTCTCAGACTTCTGTCCCCAGGATTTCGTGTGGTCTTTGCCATTGCAAATGGCAAACGCCTAGCATCCTTCTGCACCTCGGGTCCCGGACCTCCATTTGCCGCTAGGAAGCCCGCGTAAACATTGAACATCCTTGACCACGCTAGGCTCCGCTCTCCGAAGATCTATCCCTCCTCCGTCATTCCGGAAAGGAAAATCCTCCTTGGCCTTCTGAGCTTCTGGCTCTGGCTCCCCATTGCCATGAATACTCAGTCAGAAAATCCAATGGCAAACACTGAGGACGGGCCCAGTACACCTCCTGGTAGTCGGCGTGACATTCAGAAGTCGCCAGGACCTCACGCCAAGGATCAACCCCTTGCCAATATGCTTGTTCGGTGAGACACGAGTCGGTGAGACCTCTTGCCGAAGATGCAAATCTCTCACCGGTGGGCATTCTCCCCGTTGGTCGGCAAGACTTTCGAATCTCGCCAAGACGTCTCTTCACCGAAAGGTTTTCCTACCGACATGCTCAGTCGGCAAGACATTCGGATGTCGCCGAGACCTTTCTCTGAGGCATACCTTCACACCGACTGGAAACTTCTGGTCGCCAGGACAATGAGTGATGTCTCGCCGATAGGCTATCAGCGAGTTGAGCTCTGTCCATCCAATTGAAAACCGAAAATCAACTAACGGCTTCCTCCCCTCCCGGGCCCGAAGATCTGAACTTCTGTCCAATGATTGCTATTGCAAACGGCGAAAGCTCCACGACATCCCGACCCCTTTGGCCTAGGTCACTTGAAAATTGTAAGTTGACAGCTGCCCTTCAATCCGCCAAGCCTCGGACCCCGGAGTTCCATCTTCGGAACTCTGTTTCTGCTCAGGCATTTCAAACAACCATCTCCGAATGGCCTCCCGGCCTTGTACCTCCAAATGCTCCTAAATCGATCTAAATGAACTCAAATTTGGAATCTGACTTGGACCCACATGCTTAAATCCGGCCCTCTTCGTTATGATCCTTTTGAACCATCAAAATTCAATCGGGAAAGATCTCCCCGATCGTTCCTTCCCATTTTCCTTTCCAAATAGCATTCTTGCCAGGGAAGTCTGGCCCTCCGGGCCTGGCCTGTCCCAAAGCCCTCAATCAAAAGATTGATATCATAAGGATGTAAAAGTATCATTTCATGAACGATAGATTATTTAAAGTTGATTTTATGGGATCTCGACTAACATGAACACTTTTGTGATCCATTGCACTAACTACGCCTCTGCTTGCAGAATATATGGAATCGGGTGTGGGACCTTTAGGGGCAACCGTCGAAAAGGACAAAGGGAAGAAGTCAGGCAAGATTCCTCGAGGGAAAGTGGACAAGGACCAAATGAAATACCAGTTCTAGGGTGAACCCTTGTATTCGAAGGTTACCACGGACTAGAAAGAAATCACCGACACCAACATAGGCCATGTCGATATTGACGAGTTTACACGAAGGGTCAGGGTCAATCCAATGACCAAGAATGAAAGACTAATAAGACAGAGTGGAATTACAAAGGTTGTGGGCTTTCCTCCATCTCTTGTAGCCCCCGAACTCGTCATGGCCTATCGGCAGGCATATCAACCAGATACAAGAACAATTGTTGACAGGGATGGTAACGTTCTCGTCCACATGTCGGCCGAAGGAATCACAAAAACCTTCCATATTCCCACATTTCAAGAAATGGAAACGCCTACCATAGAGGAATGTCAAGCAACATGGGACGGCAACTCGACAGGATGCAAAAGGTCAATAAATCAACATTGGCTCAAGGAAAAGTGGGGCAGCGCTATGAAGGTTCCTCACGAACTCTTCCACAATGATTTCCATGAAGATTACCATGACCTGGTCACAATGCTAGGCAGGGTTATGGTCTTCCTACGGCGGCCTTCTTTCAAGAGTGGATGGTGTATTTTATTGAGCAGATTCTTCATGGAAATGAAGACGTTACCACAAATATTTTATTTTATTGGGGAGGTATAATAAGCGAGTGCTTCCATGAGCAGTTCATCAATGTGAAGAAAAGCTCAAAGTTTTATATGACTTCATACCTCGTCTACTCCTTGGCGGATCAGAGGCAATACAACGGGTTGTTTGTGGAATCTGATCAGGAGCAGGGTCGAAGACTCAAGGCCTATGACAGATACCCCCAACTCCAGTACCGAAACTTCAAAAGGGAGTACTGCAGAGTGAATGACACCTTCATCGGCCATATTGTCAGAATGATTGTCGAGGATTTCGAAAGGAGGGTTTCCCACAGTGCTCGGGCATTTTTGAAGCAATATGCATTCCTCTTCATTCAGTACCTGAAGTTCACATACATCCATGCCCAACGCTTCACCGAAAGGCCAAACAGGTTGCCTCGATACCCCAACGACCGAATCATCCTACTGGAGCTTTCTCGAAAGCTCCAATACATACATGCGATCTTCAGTAGCAAACACATATCAGGGATCTCTTATCCCATGACTCTTGGCCAGGGCATGTATAAACTACAAACTTCCTAGTGTGTTGGTAACTCCGAGAAGGAACTAAAAGATTACCATTTTCACCTACACACTGCTCACCCACAAATAGACCCATATGGCCATATAAGAAAGGCGCTAGGGCTGGGATTCGCTCATCTCCACCACATTGAAGACTTTTGGGGAGATTTCCAGGATGATAAAGAAGTACGTGCAAGGCACTATATGCGGATGACTGTGCATTTTGTAAGGAAGGTGCAGCTATTCCCCATATCGGACCAGGTTGAAGAAGACGAGGCCACCATAATGCACCCCAGGTACCCTGCAGTCGCCAATTTGCTAATACCAACAATAGACTAGGATGAGCAGGAGGTCAATGACCTCAATATTATAACCAAGCCAATCTTGACCCATACCAAGGAGTGGGTTGAGGGGTAGGTAGCCTAATTGAAACAACAGGAAGTGGTTTTGACTTATGAAGGGCTCAAGAGTGAACCAGGTGCCACAGACGACGCTGCTGCCACCACTTCAACGGGCGGGACATCTAAGTCTCCTCCAGTTACCAGGTCTAAGAAGAGGAAGGAGATAGAAATGGAGCAGTCTCCTGACCCCAAGGTTTATACAAGAAAGGATCCAGGTGGCTCACCCTCTAAGAGGCTAAAACAAACAGAAGGCACCACGAAGCAGCCATTAATCTGAGAAGAAGAAGCCAAAGATACTGATCAAATCAAACCTGTTCTGGCTCTCCCTGCTTTGGCTGCCCCATCATCTACTTCTTTGGCCATGATCGCTACATCTCCACCGGTAGTGGACATCTCTGTCCATCTTGCCCCTTCGCCCCTGACCGAGCCTGTGATTGTGATAGACTCCTCCTCTCCCATGACTACTCCTCCTTCCTCCGCTGCCATGTCACCCACCATGTCACTCTCGTTACCTATAGTAGCTGCACCAATGCTCCCTCCCACCGTGCCTCAGGCCCTCTCAAGACATATGCAGAATCTCCGTCCGAGCTCTCCCAGATCCTAATGGATCCCACTCTTCAGGTGACCCTTGCACAAGTCCTCACTACTACTCAGCCTTCGCAACCATCGACAGGGCCACTGGCTATGGAAGCTACCATGTTAATCTCCGAGGAGTGGGAGAGGCGAGAATAGGAGGCCTCAAAGCCCTTTGAAAAGGAGGCCGATGAATACCACGAGCACCCGGAATATGAACATCGCACTATTGACAGGGTGGCCTATGAAGAAGAAGGAATTGGCTCCTTAGAGAGCGGAGGTGAGGAAGATGACACTAGTGGTAGGGTCATTGTGCAGACCTTCGACGATGACCTAGAAGAGGAAATGGCCCAACAGCTGAAAGATACTAGAAAAGAGGCATAAATGTCGCTCCTCGAAGAAGAAGGACAACAATAGGAAGGTAAACCTGAGGGAGAGGATCAAGCTGCAAGGGCCTCGAAAATGAGCAACTCAAGGAATATGCACACGAGCTTGAAAAAACTAAGGAAAAGAAAGGGGAGGAGAAGGAAGAGAAAGAAAGTCCCATGCAACAATTGTCTACCAAGCCTCCTATCAAGCGCCTTGTGTTCATCCAGGACTCTGATGACGAAGAAGGAGATGCTGCCAAGGAGGAAGACAGGGCCTCAGAAGATAAGGAAATAGAAGCCTTGGCCGAAGAAGGCAAGGGTGATTGTGAATCACCTAAGGGCAAGTATGCCATACCTGAATGGCTAGAAAAATAGATTGAAAGAAAAACTCTTGTACTAAAGGACCCAAGGGCAAGACTAGGGGCTATCTTAGCCCAAGCTCAGATCACACTGAAGAAGGAGAAGAAGCCTAGGATCCGATCTAGGGTAACGATGGATGCTTTTGGGTCTGAGCCGTACAAATAGCAACACCTGTGGTGGGCCAGACTGGGGTGGGTTACAACGTCTCCACCATCGACTTGGGAACTGCTACCAAGGAACAAAAGGTAGGGCATCTTGAGGAGTCAGTGGCCACGGTGGTGCACTTGATAAAGCAGGACAAGATCTCAAAAGATGAGCTTAAAGCATAGGTGGTTGTTTTGACGGATTACATTCAGCAATGGTCTTCGGTGGATGACTTGCCTACCACATCCACAGCCCCACCCCAGCTGCTGTCCAAAGAATAGATTGATAAGATGGAAAGAAGGAAGAACTTGGAGAAGACTACGAAGGGCAGGTTCTGACAAGTCCTGTATGTCAGGAATATGGGAATTAGCCTGGCTGTTCGGACAGCCAACAAGTTCTTGGATCTGCAGCAATCTTTGGAAGGCACGAGGAAGCTCTGCACCGACTTCCCTACAACATACGACTCCACCTTTCCAAAGATCAAGGCTATCCTTCAGTTGCCAAAAGCCACATGGGAAGAGGAGCTTGCGTTCAGCAGGGATGATCATTGGTTGATGGATGTGTGGCGGCGAGACTTTGACAACCGAAAGGAAAGGTTGGAACAAATAATGAACAAAGTGGATCTAGATATCGAGTGGATCAAGGAAATCAAAGTGGAATGTGCCCGGTACCTCAAGCTAATGACAGAGTATGACATGCCCACAGTACAGATGGATCCGGAGAAGGTAAAACCTTATTTCCAGAAGAAGATGGAAGACGGGATGTCTAGTGAAATGACAGTGGAATTCATGAGTTTTGTTGCCCATGCCTTGGATCAATAAGAGTTGTTCAGGGATCAAGGTACAAAGTACGATGAGGATTGGAAGAAGCTGGAAGATAATGCAAAAGAATGGAGCTACCAAATGTTGCGATATGAAATCATTGAGGTGGACAAGCTCCAACCCGTCGTTCTGAAGTACATAGAATATACAGCTTCAAAGAAACAAGAGGACAGCCCTTCCGGCAGTGAAGAGCTTCCCAAAGAGTAGCTACAGTAAAAAACAATCAGCTAAAAGACAAAAGCTACAGTACCGTCACTAGAGGACAAAATAGGGAAATGGACAAAATGTAATTTTAAATTGTAATATATTGAGGGTTGGTGAAACCCTATTTTGTAATGAATCTTTTTCCATACAATGAGAATTAATCTTGGCCATTCATTTGAATTTTGGAGCACTATAAATAGGGCTCTCCTCTCATTTGCAAAGAGAGTTGAGTTGTTGTAAAGACATGCTACAGAAATTTATAATGAAAATGCATTGACTTGGTGCATTTTCTGAATTTCTTACATGTTACTTGATTCAACCTCCATTGTTAGAAGCTTAACTTAGATTTTCATTTCCGTTCTATTTGACTATTTTCTTGTCTTGATAGATTTTAGGAATGTTGTTTTGTGGTTATGAAAATTCTTGTTGTGTAGATGCCTTCTTAGTCCATACTTTTTGTTGTTTGTTGATGGTAGATAGCTATGTAAAGTTAGTCTAGGCTTAAACTCAAAGCTGCTCCACACTTTCATCTTTGTTCATGCATGCACATGGTGAATGAAAGATGAAACATTCACAGACCTTAGAAGATAGCACAAATTCCATGAGACTGTGAGATTTTTGGCTAAGTGGAATATTATTTTTAGGAAGCTGTCCATTGCAGGAACTCCATTATCACTGTTCACCATTATTTGCAGGTCTAGGAACTTTCTCTCTTCCCTGCCCTTTTTCCTTTTTTTTTTTAAATGAGTGACCTATGCCAAGGTTCATTGCACATTGTAAAGCTAAATCCAATGATAAAAATGGAGTTCAAGACTATTGTTTGAACCTACAACAAAAGCATAACAACTTCTCCATCTTAGGAACTCCATTTCAAGACTCAACTTCCCATGCTTTGTAACCCATCCATAAGACTACCTTGTGATTCCAGCAAATCACATAAAACAACTGAGATATTCCAAGTACTGTCAAGACCTGGCATTAGAGACCTTGGGATAGTGTTCTGCAATCTGATTGTGGAAGATTTTCTTTCAAGAGAGGTAGTGCAACTACGCATTGCTTGTGTTGAGAAGTGCATAAAAAACACATCAACAAAAAGGATGTGTGGGTGGCCTCAAAGTTCATCACAACATCATTTGTGATGTGCTCTAGGTGCAAAGGTTTAAACAACACTTTCATCTTGGTGCCATGTTTAGTCCTTAGGATTAGGTGAGACCAATCAAAAGACAAATATCCTCCAATCTTAGCAATGAAATATCTAGACAAACATAATCCAAAAATGGGAGGGATATCTATTAATACCACCTCTTTGACAACCATAATTTTGGGACATTAATATAGGGTTAAGGGAAGACTTTTGATTATACCTATAGCTTGGACCCTATTTCCATCTAATTGCATGATTCCTCTATCAAGAGGTTCATATCCATTTTAAAGAATTTTCAATTAACTTAGGCATAACTATGGTGTTGCCACAAGAGTTAATCATACAATTCTATAGAAAAATATCCCCTACAATGAGAGTTAAGAAAAATGGGATGGGCTTTGTCTTACTTCTTATTTTGCCACCTTTTCTTTTGTATTTATGAATTCCACAACTCCTAGGGCCTATGACTCTTTAGCTAGATCTTGGCCTTTCACCTGATTACGTTCTTGGACTGCATTGGCCTACACCAAAATTCCACCATATTCAAAGGCTTTATGCAACAAATATTTTATTTTGGGATATAGCAAAAATATCCCAAAAGGAGACATGGGCGTAGGCCTTCTTCAATTTCTCCACCACATTGAGTAGTTTGGATCTTTGGACCTTTAACTATTTTTTTACTCAAGATTGGCTTGCTCTACTTCTGGAATAGTAGAGCTACAACTTGTGGTTTCATATTTTTCTCTGAGATAGGCTTGGGTTGCTACATCAAGGGTGTCTTCTCTCTGATCAATCTACTTTTGGACTAGGTATAATAGTTTGACTGGACTTAAGGAGTTTTTAATGTTGACGCCTCATTAGCAAACACCACATCTTCTCCCTCCAATATAAGAAAATAGTGCATGGTCAGAAGAAATTTCACCTTACTACTTCAGGGAAATTCCTTGCACTTGAGTCATTAGAATGGAATTTTCCACACCAGGAGATTGATAGGCATACACATTTGTATCAATTGTGACTACTTGATTCTACAGTTCTATCATCTTTTGTTCAAGATTACCTCTAGAACAATTTTGAACATGTGTGTGTCATTACATGGGAAGCACCATGAATTAGCGCCATCCACCAAATTGTCTTAACCTGCTACTAGAACTCTATTATGACTAGGCGATATAGCTTATAGTGGAGTCAGAACTAGGACTATTTCATTCATAGGTTGAACTTGGTTATTCACCCACGCTCCTCCTTGGTATTGGTTATACTAGAACGAGGGCTTGTTGCCTCAAAAATTTTGGTAAGGGAGCTTAGAGGGTACAAATTTATGCCTCTTGAGGTTAATTATCTTATTAGAGAAGGTCTGCAACATAGTTTTCATATCACTCACCTCTGCAGCCAAAGAGGTAGAAGTAGCTACATTAGTCTACACATTAGGATACACATACATTAAGTGAGGCACAAAAGAGGTACTAGGGGAATCTTTTGGTGGTAGAGGTGGTATTTTAGGGAATACATGCATGTTTGGTTGGGGAGGAAGTTTTTTGACATCTATAAGGTTATTCTCAGCCCTAACGACCAAATCATATGCATCTGGAAGGGTCTGACATCCTAGTGACTAGATCATCATAGCTATGTTGGATTTAAATTCCTTCAAGTAGAAAAATAGCCATACCTATTGGAGGTAGAGCCATCATCGGGATCCTTTACCAAGTTTTATGAAACCTAGTGTTAAATTCAGTGATAGCCTCTTGGGGAGCTCTTTTGATGGTTATCAATTGTTGGAGTAGGGAAGAACGGTCGCCCTTCTCTATAAATTGGTTGAAGAATCTATATTTGATTTGATCCTAGATACTGATTGAATTGGGGAGCAATGACCTATACCAATCTAGAGATTTCCCCTTGAAAGAAGTAGCAAGTAGCCTCAACGTCATATTTTGCTCTGTCACATGATGTACCATGCATACATCGACATCTTGCAAATGTTTTGTTAGGGTCTTACAATACTATCCTATGAATTTAGGGAGCACCTTTATAGAATTAGCAAGAATTGGATCCCACACAACTAGAGTAATTAGAGGAATTAGCGGGTTGTCGCTATTCCATGCTACAAAATTTTTGATAGTCATGGGTTCTTGCACTTTCTGTACTTGATTCTGAACTTGTGCTTGTGTTTCTCTAATTCCTATAGCTCTTTTCCATATAAAAACCACCAATAGGGGCAAGAGTAACCCGAGATTATGTGCTGGAATGACCTTTTGATGGGTCTCTGGCTCATAAACCCACTTCTAATCTAGCTTGATGTAGTTTTGGTCACACTTGTCGTGCTAGAAATAACTGTTGATCTCAAAAGATGAAACTTAGGAGATACAATTTTGGGAAGTTCTAAGAATGTGGTACCAAACTTCTATCCATATAATGACCTCTGAGATTTTAGAAGATAACTCCTTATTTTAAACTAAGGGGGATGAAAATGGAAGAGATGAAATAAAATGCATATAAGAAAATATTCTAAGGTGATGTGCTAGAACATGTTAATGGTTGTGTAAGGGGTAAATTGAGAAGTGCAATAAGATCAATGAAATGAATTGAAAACTAATCTAATTCAAAACAAAGATCATGATTCATGACCATTACTCATGAAATGAAGTTTTTAAGCTATTGAAAACAAACAATGAAATCCTAAGAATCATAACAAAGTAAACTTTACCATCCCATGTCAAAGTGTGTTCATAAAGATGTTGGATTGTTCATTGTATCAATGTGAAGCCTCCATTTGTGTGTAGCAAAAGATTCAACGTTGTGCAATTTCATTGACCAAAGATGTGTGTAAAGCTTGTCAAAATATTGATTGTGATTTTGGCATTACTTTGTTGTGCAAAACATGTTGATTCTCTAATCCTTTTTGAGGAGAAAGATGGTTGTCATATGGATTTTTCATTTCAAAATGAACATGCAAGATCACATAGTAGAATATCCTGATCAACGGTTGAAAACCATTGAGAGGATTTAGATGGGAATAATCAGTGCATTTTTTATTATGTAATTGGTGTAATTGAAGAAATCCTATTAAGTGTTCAGTGGAATTGAGGAAATTGGTGGAGAAATCTATTGAAATTAAAGAAATCATGTTGAGCATTCAATGGGATTGAAGAACAATCGGGGGATCATAATTTTCTCAATCATGAAAGTGGGTGAGGATAATTAATTAATTGATATTTTTGAGTTGAATGTGCAAATCATGTTTTATTTTTGCAAACAAAGTGGTATTTGTTTGTTTGGCCCTTTTGATGATGTTTTGAATAATTTATTTAATTATTCAAGTTTGGGGGAAAGTGATTTAATTAAACTATTAAGTATTAATAATTCAATTATTTTTAGGGGAATAAAGTGAATTAGTGACATAATTAAATAATTAATGTTATTTAATTAATCAGGAGGAATAAAGTTAGATTATGACTTTATTAAATAAATGAAATTTATCTTGATTGGTCGAAAGTGATGAAAAAATGAATTAATTAAATGATGTACTATTATTCAATTAGTAGAGGAAATTAGGGTTTTTACGACTTTATTAAATAAATGAAATTTATTTAATTTGTTAAAAATGGTGAAAACATGAATTAATTAAATAATGTACTATTATTCAATTAATAGAGTAAATTAGGGATTTTAATGTAACTGATATGAAATGCAGTTATATTTAGTGATAACGATGTTGATGATGAGAAAATGTCATTTAGGATGTGCGATAAGTGTTAGGTCATTTTTACATGTCTACATTTTTCCCCTCTTTGAGACAAAGTTGTCACCAAATTTCACTATTAGCTCAATTAGGTTGAGCTCTTTGTTTTAAAACTGAAGGAAAGGTACATTTTTAATCTTTCCTACATTACATTTAGGTGCATAAGCAGAAATAAAAAAGATTACATTAATAGACTATTGCATTTATACAAGTGCATGTAACATAGGAAAGATTTATGGAAAGATTTTCTGAAGAAGTAATCTTTATTGATAATAAAAGTGCAAATTGTCTCACACAAGCTGAGACTAACATTTTCAATATAAATGAAGAAAAGTATATACAATGATAGATAAGAAAATAAAATACACAAGGAAAGAGGCCAATCATTGCCTAGATGACTGGTTTGGTGTGTGTGGGCTTGCTTTGTTTTCTACCTTGAGTTGCTTTGTGTCCTCCTTAGCTCCATATTGCTCCTAGTTCCTGCATCTAAGTGATAAAATGTTGTTAGAGCAATGAAGGTCTCTCATATTACATGTACAAGCACCCATGAACATATAAACTGATCTCCATATGCATTAAACAAGCATGCAGAACACTGATGCCCAAGAAAACAAGGAGCATATCAAACACCTCTGTCGTATGCACATTTTTTTTTTCTAACTTGTTTGCTTCATGTTCAATTTTAGGAAAAGTAATGTAGTTGTCTTGGTTCATTCAATATCAACATGTGGGCTAAAATTTGGCTCCCACAAGGGTTGAGCCCAACATGCTACCCCATATGTTTAGAGGGATGGAGTATTATTGATCTAGATGTCTTGTTGAAATATTTTTGCACATTTTGATAAGCATCAAGACATAAGGATATTTCTTTATATCATAGGCATATCCACCTCTCAAGTCCTATTATTCAGGTACTTGAACAACATTACCAAAGAGGTGAATATTCCTATGCTAAAGTCACCTATCATTATCCATTGAAGACTAGCAGAAATTGTCAGAAATGAGTCTCTACAAGACAAATGAAAGTTAAGTAATATCTTTCAAGACATGAATATAGTAAACATGAAAACATTTTAGTCATACCTTACAAAGTTATTCAACAGTGACATGCCTCAGGTTTGGATGGAGAATAGGGTTATCATGACTGAAAAACAAATGGTTCACTTTTGAATCAATAATGTTCTCAAGTTAATGGAAAGGACAATTATCTCATGAATGCATAGATAGTTGGCATGGAGGATGCATGAATGCAAGTGTATTGTGAAGTGCAGTATAAAGGTTTGCATCTGTTATTAGCTAGGCTATGCGACAAAATTACCTATACCAGAGATGAGTTACAAGTCAAAAGAGTATGTACTACATGATTATTCTAAACCACACATGACCGAAGGTGGCTTTCTTGCAATCAGCATACAAGTTGTGAAGGCTAAAGACAATAGCAGAAGAAAAGAAAATTAAGCCACAACTTTTGAAAATAGAGTTTTCTTAAAGCCAATGTCATAGTGTCACAAGTGCACAAAGATTCTAGAATGATAAGCTACAGATATAAGGTATAGATTTTATTTCCATGATCAACATTGAATGGAAAAGTAAAAATGTGAGCCAATAGAGGTTAGGGGTTTCAGAAAGGCCAACAATGAGCACATAATAGTAATCAATACCAAACATCACCATCATAAATGAAAAGTATTCACATGACAGAGTCTGCATATGGAAGAAAAGAACAAATTCATGAAAGCTTTTTGCACTATGAAGGAATAATAGTCATATTCTATTATATTTTTGGTCATGCTAGGGGAGAAATAGTCATATGCATATGTGAGGATCATAATCAATGATTAATATAGGTTTATGGCTATCATGAAAGCAAAGGCATGTTTTGTGTCTTTAGGACAAAATCAAGATTCAAAAATTAGCATATGACTTTCACTAAGTTCATCAACCATTGCAAGGATTATCACTTCATGAAGGGTAAGCCATTGAAAACAGATGCAGAGAGAGTAACTTAACTTACTGGTAAAGTGCAAAACCTACATGCATAAAATATACACAGAATGATGACTTTTAAAGAGGATAATAGAAAAATGAACAGTTCACAAAAAGCACAAGGAGACAAACAACATGCTTTTGATGTATATAAATAACTTAAATGCATTATTAATCATCATTGCACAAAGTAGCGAAGCATAGGTTGTGTTCACGTGCTTGAAAATAAAAGAGAGGGATCATTGTTTGTTTCTAGAGAAAACCATTTGTGACAATATTATCAAATGCTTTATACAAGAATTAAGTGATGTGGAAGACAGTAGGTGACTTATGTATAGCAGAATATTATGCAATGTAACTATTGAGCTAATATGAATAAAAGGAAAAATCACCTACAAAGTGCATTGGTATTGGATAGTGTTAGGCATGAAGTGGTTGTCTTGCAGGCTAAAAGCTCACAGAAGTAGAAGAATGTATCATTTACAAATGCTTTTATATAGGAATGAAGTGAGGTTTTTATATATACAGAGGTGAAAAAGAGAGAAAAACTAGAAATGCCAAATATCAATGCAGGGACCAAGCCAATGAAGGAGGATTCAAACCCTCTTTTGAAAACAAGAATAATCAAAATGGCCATGACCTGCATATAGTAAAAAATGCATGATCATTCCTACAAATGAAAATAAAGACGAGCCACAGTCTACTACAGGATGAAAGCTTTAAATTTCCTATAGGTGGAAAAAACAAGAGTACCTCCTGGTACATACACTGTATGCTGTTTAGGAGTGTAAACAAGGAAATAAAAAAAGGACTTCATTTACACAAAAATACACCAAAAAAGAGAAAGAAACCCTCGGACCAAGGAGGGTTTTGGATAAAATGAAAGTGAAGTATCAAGAATAATAGAATAAGCCCCACAACCATTTAAAGACACTTTGTATTTTGAAAATAAGATAACATATGAAGGAAGTATGGTATGAACTCATGTTCTTTTTATTCTTCAGAGCATTTTCATAAGAATACAAAAGACTAAGCTGCAGCCTGTCATATAGAGAGTTTTCTCTTTTCACATTCTTTTCTAGAAATCAACTGCAAGAATGGTCGTGGACATTTAAGACAAAATCTCTTTATTCTTTCAAGAAATACAAAGAGGGTTTGATTTAGGTTTCTTTCCCTTTAAAGAAGCTCAAATTGTGTGAGCATAGTGAAAACCAAATAGCAAAAAAACTCACCATGTCCGTCTGAACTAGCACAAAAGCTTTGGATTGAAACCCTTGGTGGCGCCTTCCATTTACAAAGGGCTCAACAAGACAAAAAAAAAGAAAGCATGTGAGATAAATAGTAGAAAGGATAAAAGAGTCGTGGCCATGAAGGTCCAAGATTAGTAAAAATGGAGATTTTCTCCCAGTATTCATTCCAAAAAATGACTTACTAGTTTCTCTTTGGGGGAATCAACATAAAATGCAAAGTGTTAATCCTCAAAAGCTGCAAAATCTTCCATGACAGCTACAAATGAAACCCTAGCAATGGAGGCAGTGGCAGCTAAGCTTCTTCATGAAGCTTCAAGAAAAATGAAGTGAATATTTTAATTTTGGTATGCTTTTTGTTCTAGGGTTTAAAACCCTAAGATGCCGATTGAAAAAAATTGGGCATTTTTTGTCTAAGTTATAAAAAATGCAATGAAGATAATTCGCCCATGGGCTAAGACTTTAAGTCTTGTGCCTTGTAATTTTTCCTCTTCTATATGGTGTATAAGTCTTTTAGGATTTATAACTTATTTCCTTTATTTTGCATATGATTTGAAAAGTGTAAATCATTTGCCTTGGTGATAATTTACAAATCACTTAAGTGTAAATGTTATTTTAATGCAAAATAAAACGATGGAGGCTTTCAACATATGAGGAGAGAAGATATGATTTGATTTATGACATGAAGAGTATATAGGGAGATGGATAAGATAGTTTTCCAACATGAGCCATGCATATAGGAGCATTTATTCATTTTTTTAGAGGATTTGCAAGAATCTGGGGGTGGTTTTGCATTCCTAGATGCTTGGCATGGTCACACCCACTTTCCCCACACATTGGAATCAGTTTTGGAGGAAATCTAGTGGCTTAGTTTTAGGATTTTTTGTGGGATCCGACCTAAGTTAGTTGGTAGCTCCTATTTTGGTGAAACTACTTGGAGTTGAGTGATATATTCTCTTTTGAACTCATTTTGGAGGGAGTTCATAGAATGCAATTTTATGGAAGTAGTGATTTATGCAGTCCATCAAATTTCAGCATGCTTTGTAACTCATCTTGACATGTGAAATAGTGAGTACCTTGGATATTAATAGCATTGAGAATTTTTCCTTCTCATTACTTGTTTTCTTGTGTGCATCCTTTTGTGGTGACTGATCGAGCTACTTGTGAAATCTACTTTTCCTAGTATTTTTGTCTCACTAAAAGCACCTTGTTGCAAGATAGTATATTATTATAGGTTATAAGTTGTGTGTTAAATGTAAAGTTTCTAGTTGTGAGATATTCTTTTCCTTCTAAGAATTTGTATCAAAACCTTCTTATAAAGTACTTATGTGAGAAATATGCAAAAAATGAGTTGTGTGAGCTATTTCTCAATTGTTAATTGAACTGTGTAATCAAGTTGTGTTTACATGTCTAATAGTCAGTTTGGTGTATCACCATAGAACAATGTATTTTCTAGTTTTCAATTTAAGCATTACTTTTCCCTTTTCCTCTACAAAATGAGTAGTTTAGGTGATAACCAACTAAGATTCGGCCTCATCTAGAGACTCACTCCATTTTTTAGGTGACCCACAACCTAGGAGTGATTCCATGTTTCTTTGGAGTGCTAAGTCCTGCAGCTTAACTTGTTAAATCTTGCAGCTTCCTTAGGGTGCAATTTCAGAAGAAAATAGTTTTGGCACGCCCAATGGGACTGTCAAATCAAACAGTTTAGAAGAATATAAGTCATTTTTGGTTCTGATATGCAGCTAGCATTTTCAAGCCTTTAAAAGGTAGTTTCTGCATATTTAGCGACTTCCATTGAGAATAGAACAAGAAAATCAGTGTTGCATCTCTGTTATGAAAAAGATTCAAACTAGGAGTTCAAATACATTTGAGTACTTATAGTTGTCTCCACCTAGAAGGTAGAGTAGGTCTATTAAGAGAGAACTCCTATTTCAAAGAGGGTTCAGTCAACCCCACCAAGTTTCAGACCAACATTGTCAACAAGCTAAGTTGTACCTGCAATTTCAATTTCTATTGTTTCATTTTAGGTTACTCCACCTCCAACTATACAAATGGAAAGAAATCAACCATTTGTGGATTTTGATGGAGGTAGTCCATTAAGCCTTGCACAACATGATGATATGCCAATGGCTTCCTTGAAAATTTTTCCCTTCTTCACAGGCGAAGATCAAACAACCCCAATTGAGCATATTAGAGATGTGGCCTCTTTGTGTGAGGTCTATCATATAACTCAAAAGAATTTAGTTGTTAGGTTACTTGTAGCTTCATTGAAAGGTAAGGCTTTACAGTGGTTCAGGGGTTTGCAAGTTGGATCTATAGCAAGTCGGGATGAATTGGGAGATAAGTTGCACAAGTAGTTTCAAGACAAGTTAGACCGTTTCTCACTAGTAGAACAACTTGCAAAAATCAAAAGGGCTCCTTAGCAACAAATGACAAACTTCAATTTTCGTTTCTAGAAGACATGGTATAGAATTCCTAAAACAATAAGGCATTCTCCTGATTATGCTTTTCTATATTATTTAAGGGCTTTACACAATGAAATTGTTGTCATGATTCAGTCCATGGGTGGGAATACATTACCTCAAGCATATGACATAGCAATTAGGGCCAAAAACAATCTTATTCAAGCTGGAAGAATAGTTCCCAGATCCCCAATGCCAATTTTTATAGATATTTAGCCTTCCATGCCTTTACAAATAACACCTTTTGTTCCTTTACCAGCTGTACCAACATTACCAAATGTTTTCCAACCTGCTTTCAGTCAAGGAACTGCTATTCCAAGTTCATCTCAAGAGTTGTAGGAGATCAAAAGTTTACTCCAGACTTTTGGCAATAAACTAGTGAACTTAGAGAAGCAACAATCTTAGAGTAAAAAACCATACTGTCAACAAAATCAAGGTCAAGGACAACAATATCAGGTAAATAGGCAGCATTATCAAGGAAATTATTAGGGTCCAAGACAGAATGTGAATCCAAGACCTTTTCAACCATATAACCCAGCTTCAATTAGTGTTGTTAAGGAGCTTGTTCTTGTTCAAAACAAACTTGTAGCAAATTATGAATGGTGTTTTCCTTGCAATCATCCCCACAACCAAGCCACTTGTTTGAACGGGGTCATCAACCAAGCATTAATGGTGCATAATGCTTCAAGTTCATAGCCTAACGAACCTAATGATAGATTCCTATAGCAACAAAGTCAATCTACAAGTGATGCTACCTTTCTAAATTGGAAGGGTGAGGAATTATGTGGAGTAAACAATGATGATTCTCCAATTGTAGCAAATACAAGAGCTAAGAAAAGGGCTTTTGAGCTTGAATAAACAACAAATAAAAGAAAAGGAGTTGCAGAACCATCTACATCACAAGTACCCTGCATTTTACAAAGGAATACACAAGTTGTTGCAAGGAGAAACCTCAGTTGCAAACAGAACCTACTGCTGCAAGGACACAATAGAAGGTAAATTTTGCGGCCCCCTTCAATATTGACAAAAATATGAAAAAATGAATGTGACAATGTCCATGTGGGACTCTTTAGCTATCCCAAGCCAAATAGAATTGTTACAATCTGCTCTGACTGAAAAGAGAGTGTCTAGTGATGCTTCAGTTGATCTAGTTAAAGTTGTTTTTACAAATACACCCCAAGATAGTGATAAACAACAAAGTAAACAACCAAGTAAAGAGCCAGAAAAAGGTGTTAAACCCCCTCCTTTCTATGTGTCTTTGATTGTAGGAGACAAACTAGTACATAATTGTATGATTGATAGTGGGGCTAGTAGTTCGGTCATGCCAAAAAAGATTGCAGACCAATTAGGATTGAAATACCAACCCCTCGAAAAGGGAGTACTCTAGTTAGATGGGAAAACAGTTAATACTGTGGGTGTTATTAAGGACTTAGGTCTCACATTACATGCTTTTTCAAAAAAATTCATTCCCTCAAGATGTCTTTGTCATTGATTTACCTCCATTCTTTTCCCTATGTTTATCAAGGGACTTCATTGCTAAAATAGGAGGCTATCTATCCTCTGATTGGTGTCATATGCTTTTTAGGACTAGGTATGGGACAAAAGTGACAATAAAATCAAAGTCACTAGCTAAGGATCACATTGAACCTTATGTACCAAGTGTAGTTAATGCTAACTATGCTATTTTTGAAGATAGTAAGCTTGTTGCAGCTCAAGAGCTACAAGCTGAAAGTATACCAGAGGTGCTACTAAATGAGTAGGAAATAGAAAATATTGTGGATAATCCAAGTGAATACATTTAGGAGACTGGTTTGGGTTTTTATGTGTTGCATGAACTAGAAACTGAGATGCCAAATCTTGAAAAGAAGGCATAACAATAGTTACCACAATAAGATGAGCTATGGAAAATGTACTTTAATGACTCCAAAAGCAGAAATGGAGCTGGTGGAGGTGCAATGTTGGTCTCTCCACAAGGTGATAAATATTATGTTGCTTTCAAATTTGTTTTTTTCTATTCTAACAATACTGTTAAGTATGTAGGTCTAATTCGAGGCTTGGAATGGGCAAGGAAAAGAGGGATAAGCTGCTTGCAAGTATTTGGGGACAACGAATTGATTGCCAACTAGGTGAGAGGATTAAATGTAACAAAAAATGATTCTTTGAAATCTTATAAGCATAGGGTATGGGATATGATAGAGGAGTTTGATGCCTTTAATTTGATTTCAATCCCTAGGAGTCAAAATAAACACGCAGATAGATTGGCTGCATTTGGTGCTCAATTTGACATACCCAATGAAATTAGAAAAGAGAAGGTACAACAATATGTTAAAGTTGTAGTTAGGTCCTCTATTCCTGACAATAATGTTCACTGACAAGTTTTTGAAAGTGATGAGTAGGTATTAAGTTTTATGCTTGAGGAAGATTAATTTTCTATTGTAAATTAAGAGAAACTTAGACAACAATATGAGGATCAGATTATCCAGCTAAGGACTAATAAGCTACCCAGGGGTTTGGTTACATTAGAGTCCATTTTCAACACTGATGACCAGCTTAAAAGGAATAAAACCAACATTTAGATTAAAGAGGAGCATTATGAAGAGTTGTCGATTTTTAAAGGTAAGCTTCTTAAGATAGGAAAAATCTATTCACAATTAGATAGGCAAGCTTTTGTTGCTTTATGTCAAGAGTTTCAGGATATTTTTGCTTGGGATTATTTTGATTTGAAAGGATTTGATCCTAGAATTTCTCAACATACAATAGAACTAGAACCCAACGCAAAGCCTGTAAGACAAAAACAAAGGCCTTTAAACCCAAAACTAGAACCTCTTATGATTAAGGAGTTAACCAAGTTGATTGAAGGAGGTATTATATTTCCAATCAAACACACCTGTTGGGTTTCTAACCTTGTTTTGGTTAGAAAGAAAAATGGTGAAATTAGGCTTTGTGTGGATTTTAGAAAGCTTAATAGGGCTTCTTTGAAGGATCATTACTTGCTACCTATTAGGGTTAGAAGGCAGATATCTAACAATTAAATGTAGATTTGATCAATAGAGCAGAGGAATAAAACACGCATAGAAAAATTAACACAAAGAATTTAACATGGTTCACCCAATCTGGGCTCCATCCACAAAACCACAACCATCCAATGATTTTATTATCTAGTGCAAAAATTATTACAATCTCACGAATAATCACCTTTTTCATCATACTGTAACTCTCATCCCAACCACTTATAACAAGCTTTTCAGAAGCTTCTAGAATTAGGGTTTTACAAAGTCAGTGGAAAAAACAAGAGTACCTCTTGGTACATACACCGTATGCTGTTTAGGAGTGTAAACAAGGAAATAAGAAAAGGGACTTCATTTACAGAAAATTACACCAAAAAAGAGAAAGAAACCCTCGACCTAGGAAGGGTTTTGGATCAAATGAAAGTGAAGTATCTATAATAACAGAATAAGCCCCATGACCATTTAAAGACACTCTGTATTTTACAAATAATATAACATATGAAGGATGTATGGTATGAACTCATGTTCTTTTTATTCTTCAGAGCATTTTTCATAAGAATATAGAAGACTAAGTCGTAGCCTGTCATATAGAGAGTTTTCTCTTTTCACAATTTTTTTTCTGGAAATCAACTGCAAGAATGGTCATGGCCATTTAAGATATAATCTCTTTATTCTTTCAAGAAATACAAAGAGGGTTTGATTCGGGTTTCTTTCCCCTTAAAGAAGCTCAAACTGTGTGGCAGCACCTTGCATTTACAGAGGTCTAAATAGGAAAAAAACAAGAAAGCATGTGAGATGAATATTAGAAAGGCTATAGGAGCCATGGTCATGAAGGTCCCAGATTAGTAAAAATGGAGATTTTCTCTCAGTATTCATTCCAGAAAATGACTTACCAGTTTCTCTTTGGGGGAATCAACATAAATGCAAAGTGTTAAGCCTTGGAAGTTGCAAAATCCTCCATGAGAGCTATAGATGAAACCCTAGCAATGGAGGTGGTGGCAGCTAAGCTTCTTCATGAAGCTTCAGGAAAAATGAAGTGAATATTTTCATTTTGGTATGCTTTTTTTTCTAGGGTTTGTAACCCTAAGATGCCGATTGAAAAAAAATGGGCATTTTTTGTCTAAGTTTTACAAAATGCAATGAAGATAATTCTCCCATGGGCTAAGACTTTAAGTCTTGTGCCTTGTAATTTTTCCTCTTCTATATGGTGTATAAGTCTTTTAGGACTTATAACTTATTTCCTTTATTTTTCATATGATTTGAAAAGTGTAAATCATTTGCCTTGGTGATAATTTATAAATCACTTAAGTGTAAATGTTATTTGAATGCAAAATAAAATGATGAAGGCTTTCAATGCATGAGGATAGAAGTTATGCTTTGATTTACGACATGAAGAGTATATAGGTACATGGATAAAATAGTTTTCCAACATGAGCCATGCATATAGGAGCATTTATTCATTTTGTTGGAGGATTTGCAAGAATCTAGGGGTGGTTTTGCATGCCTAGATGCTTGGCATGGTCAAACCCACTTTCCCCACACATTGGAATCAGTTTTGGAGGGAATCTAGTGGCTTAGTTTTAGGATTTTTTGTGGGATCTGACCCAAGTTAGTTGGTAGCTGCTATTTTTGTGGTGCAACTAATTGGAGTTGAGTGATATATTCTCTTTTGGACTCATTTTGGAGGGAGTTCATAGAATGCAATTTTCTAGAAGTAGTGATTTCTGCAGTCCTTCATCAGATTTCAACATGCTTTGTAACTCATCTTGACATGTGAAATAGTGAGTACCTTTGATATTAATAGCATTGAGCATTTTTCCTTCTCATTACTTGTTTTCTTGTGTGCATCCTTTTGTGATAATTGATTGAGCTACTTGTGAAATCTGCTTTTCCTAGTATTTTTGTCTCACTAAAAGCACCTTGTTGCAAGATAGTATATTATTATAGGTTATAAGTTGTGTATTAAATATAATGTTTCTAGTTGTGAGATATTATTTTCCTTCTAGGAATTTGTATCAACACCTTCTTATAAAGTACTTATGTGAGAAATATGCAAAAAATGAGTTGTGTGAGATTTTTCTCAACTGTTAATTGAACTGTGTAATCAAGTTGTGTTTACAGGTCTCATAGTCAGTTTGGTGTATCACCATAGAATAGTGTTTTTTCTAGTTTTCAGTTTAAGCATTCATTTTCCCTTTTCCTCTACAAAATCATTAATTTAGGTGATAATCAGCTAGGAGACGGCCTTATTAAGAGATTCACGCCATTTTTTAGGTGACCGACAACCTAGGAGTGATTCCATGTTTCTCTTGAGTGCTAAGTCCTACAACTTAACTTGTTAAATCTTGCAGCTTAGTTAGGGTGCAATTTCAGAAGAAAACAAATGTATTGGTTGCTTTGTTTCAAAGAATTTGATGTTAAGATCAAGATTTGAAAAAAATTATATGCCCCACTATGCCTTGACAATCAGTAGTATGATGGTAGGACGCTGGTCTACCCCCTTAGGAGGTCGTTTGAAAATGTCAATTTTTAGGTCGAGCTCACGACAATGTTCTATTTTAGTTCAAATGCATAGAGTACAAAAAATCAAGCCTATAGGACCCTCGATAGTTTAGATGTTCCTAGGAGGTCCTAATTTTAACCTAGGAGGCTTTCCTAGGTAAAAAATTAGGGTTTTGAGTGTTAAAATAGGTAATTAGAGATTAATTCTCCTCATCTGCATTTTCAGCCTATAGAAAATTCTTGCCTCTAGATTTTGTGATTTTTTGATTGTCAAGGAGCTATGGTGAGGATTCGAGGAGCCCCACATCGTGTTGATGTGGTTCGTGAGTTCGAACAACTTGCAGCCATCATCGCAACAATATGGACCCTTTCATTTCACGTTTTTGACTTTTCATTTTTGGGTAATTCATGCATGAAGTCATTTTAGGCATAACCGGTAGATTTATGTTTTTTCACTTCTGAGTCATTTTTAGCACTTTCGTTGTTTATGAATGGACCACTTTTGATTTTTTTGTTTGCACTTGACATGTATTTTTGCATTTGACCTAAATGTTTGCATTTGTTTTTACATTTTCCTGAAATTTTTTCTTTTGAATTTCTTGTTTTGTTTTGTACACCCTTGTGATAAAAGTTTGCTTTTGATATACATATGCACTTTTAATTTTTTTCGCTTTTTCCTTTCTTTGTCACTTTCGACAAAATGGTCACCACTTTTTCCTATTTTTAACACTTTTGACAAAAAAGTATCCGCTTTTGAAAAGAAATGATCGATCTTTCTTTGCATAGATTTTTGAGTCAGCTTGTTTGCAATTTGAGTTGTGTTTCACATTTTCATAGAAAATTCTTAACATTGTGGGTTGAATGGTTGTGGGTGGTTCTTAATCTGCTTATGTTGAGGGAGCAATGATCGTGAGAGATGTTTGATTTGATTGGTGGATTCCACGAGCTAGAGTGATATTTTCTAGATGTTGTGGGGCTATGACACATTTTGATGTTCTAGGGAGGCCACCATCACCCTAGAGGATGTGTGGAGGATCCTCCACGTATCGATCCATGAAGAGCTTGTGACATATTCTTTTTTATAGGGTACACACACTATGTTTTGAGTACTTGGTGTGAGCCATCTTTAGATTTAGGACTTGGTAGAGATAACTTGTCTACATTCGTGGGTAGTGTTGATCTTGTTTCCTTGGTTCTATGTGGTTTGGTCTTGGGGCTCATCATTCTTGATTGATGAGGCAAGAAGTTCTCGATTGGTTGGGGTGTTTACATTAATAAAATTTTCAAGCAGAGAATTAGATATGCATAGGGCCTGTGTCTCCTTGCTCACCTATACAGGGGCATGCATGAGGTTGCTTATCGAGGAGGTAGATCCATTTCTGCTGGTGTGAGTTTACTTCATGTATGGGCCTAGGAGCACATCTTAGTTTATATGATTATGTACCTGACATTCTCATTTTTTATGATGATATATATGAGATATACATGTTTTGATTTGGCTTCATTATCTACTGTTTGATGATCATGGATTATGATGTATATATTATTTTGTTTTTGTTTTGTACTTTTCAGATGTATGCATATGATATGGATGGATGGATAAACATGTTTTACTTCATATAATATTTTATTATGTATATGATGGATGTTGACTATACATGACACATGATGTTTTTATTGCTTTATTATCATCATGATATGCATTAATAACATTGTATATGTAGGATGGATGTGGTACTAATGATATTTGTGATGCAGGATGGATAGAAATCTTATGTTGTTAGTTACTAATGAGTTTTTTTTGCTTTGCATAGAGGCTTTGTATCTTTAACAATCCTTTTAGATGTATAAAACAGACACAATGCACCAGGGTATTACTAACCAAGGTGGCTTTGTATCCATTGTGTGAACTTTGACTCAGCATACAAAGAATATTCTTGATCATACCAAACATATAGAAGCCTTGTTAGGATATATGGTGGAGTTGTGTTTAAAATTTTTTGGACCAGTTACACCGAGAGGTATGGAATACCTTGTTGAAAGGTGCAAGACAACTGAGAGGGGGGGTGAATCAGTTGTCACCAATCTCAATCACAAATCTCAAATAATTATCAACTTTAGATCCACTTTATTTTGTTATTAAGTATGAACATGAAATGCAAATAAAAAAATCAATATCAACACAAGAAACACCAAATTTATGTGGAAAACCCAATAATGGAAAAACCACGATGAGGATTAACTCACAATATAAAGTAATTCCAAAACTAATTACAAAGAGGCTCACTGCCAAAGGGCTCACTACCCAAAAGGACTCACTATCCGGATACAAGGCTCACTGCCTACAGATAGGACTCACTATCCAAATAGGAGGCTCACTACCTATAGATACAAGAAGATAACAAAAAAATACACCACAACAAATTACACACATTTGTAGCCTTAATTAGAGAATTGTAGACACCATCAACTCACTGCTTTCTGGAGTCTAACACATTAAAGTACTACTACCTCAATTCACTTATGCACACTCTTGCTTCTCACACTTGTGGCATGTTGGATACTTCCAATAAATAATATCTCGACTTGTATTTATACCATCTTTAACCTTAGCAACTTTCTCCAAGGTCAGCTACACACACTTCATTCAAATTATATTGCTAACTCAACATTCCCACGGTAGAAGAGGATGAGAGAAAACCAAACCAACACTTAACCAAGACCCAAAACAACATATCAGATCAATCACACACTTCCTTAATTGATATGTATCCTTCACATGCCATGTAGACACCAAGTCATCCAAACCTAATGAAAACACCAATGAACATTGAAGTACACGCTTCCACAACGTGAAGATAACATGTAGACCACATAACATGCTTCACCATACAATGGAACACATCTCAGATGCCTTCAAATTCACCCATATTAAATGCAACAACCTTCATACACAAAAATTTCCATTAGTCCATCCATAATGTACAAACACACACAGTAACTCTGAAACTAGTCTTTTAGAGCACCAAACAACGAATGCCTTTGCCAAAACATGGATAACACCATTACAATCCTTCTACCAGATCTGTAAGACTTGAAACAAAACAACAGAGTACTACTGAGAAGATACATTTCTCCTAGTCCATAGACAAACAACTCTGCCAAACCAGTTCACACAACAGTGAACACAACTTTCACTCTTCATCAAACCAAAAGATAAAAACTAGGATATATCACCCAATGATGCCCATAAAAAAATAATTCAGATCTGCACAAGCATAAGATCAACACAAAAGAAATGCAGAGCACATTTTGAACACACACACAATTTTGAATTCACTATTTAGTAATTTTCTCAAAAACACTTGGTAACACATCATATCAGTTGACCTACAACACCATAAAGATAGCTCCATGTACTCACAAAATCTCAACAGTATCTCAACTATGCATTCCCAAACTGTAAACACTTGTTTCCTTTCTCTACAACAACCTATACTGTATTGACATCATTGAAAATATTAATGACAACATCACCAAACTCACTCATACTTGCAACAATCTCTCCCTTTGTCATTGATGGCAACACATGATGTGAAAAACCACCAAAGAAAAAATACACTCTCCTTTATTTTCTAGATTAGACAACCTATAGAACATTCCTACACTCTCTCCTCCTTTCAACTTTTCTTTTTCACATGACTCTCTCTCCCCCTTTAATATCAATGGAAAAGAACATAATTTTGATCACTCCCCCTTAAGAGTGCACCCACACATCTCTTACTGCAACAATGATACTTCCTACTCCCCCTGTAGAGTATACCCAGTCATTAGTCTAGATAAATGAAGAATTTGTAGATCCACTAGACTGATGCACCTCCATGCACACCTAGTTCAAAGAAGGAGGGGCAGTAACCCCCAACTTCTCCTTGAGATACTCAAAAGTATCCTTTGGAAGAGCCTTAGTAAATATATCAATAATCTAATCCTTTGTAGGCACATACTCCAACTTGACTTCAATCTCCAATACCTTTTCTCTCAAGAAATGATATTTGATAGATATATGCTTTGTCCTTGAATACATTACCAGATTCTTTGAAATGTTTATTGCACTTGTATTATCACAGAAGATAGGGATAGTCTCATCACACATCACTCCTATGTCCTTCAATGTTTGCTTCATCCATAATACCTATGTGCAACAAGATTCTGTTGCAATATATGCAACCTCTGCAATGGATAAAGAGACTAAATCCTATTTCTTGTTTAGCCATGAAACCAATTTTGCTCCAAGAAAGAATGCACTGCCACTTGTACTCTTTCATTCATCCATACAACCAATCCAATATACATCAGTGTAAGAACTCAAAGTGAAATCAATATCCTTAGGATACCACAAGCCATAATCTGGAGTTCCTTTTAGATATCTGAATATTATTTTCATAGATGTAGCATGTGCTTCTTTAGGTTCTACTTGAAAGCTAGCAACCAAACATACTGCATGCATGATATCCGGTCTAGTAGCAGTAAGATATAATAGTCCACCAATCATAAATCTATACATGCTTTGATCAACTTTAGGAGATTCATCATCTTTACTCATTTTGCATCCAGTCACCATAGGGGTACAGACTGGTTTGGAGTCATCCATTCCAAACTTCTTTAACAACTCTTTGACATACTTTGATTGTGAAATGAATATTCCCTTATTAGTTTGATTCACTTGAAGTCGAAGGAAGAAGTTCAACTCACCAATCATAGACATTTCAAACTCTTTTTTCAAATCCTCTACAAATCTCTTGCATATACCCTCATTTCCTCTATAGATAATATCATCAACATACACTACTACTATCAACATTTTGTTTCCTTCAACCTTGAAGTAAAGATTATTGTCTGCAAATCCTTTGCTGAATCTTTGTTGTGTCAAATACTTGTCCAATCTTGCTTACCATGCTTTGAGAGCCTGTTTGAGTCCATACAATTCCTTTTTTAACTTACAAACCATGTTTGGTTTATCTGATAACTAAAATCCATCTGGTTGTTCCATGTACACCTCTTCTTTCAATTCTCCATTTAAGAATGTAGACTTAACATCCATCTGATATACCTAAAATATTTGTGAGAAAAAAATGCCAAGAACATCTGAATAACCTCCATTCTTACCACTTGGGAAAATGTCTCCTCAAAGTCTATTCCTTCAACTTGTGAATAACCTTTGCATACAAGCCTTGATTTGTTTCTTACAACTTCACCATTCTCATTAAGCTTATTCCTAAACACCCACCTTGTACCAATTATGTTCTTGTTTACAGGTCTAGAAACCAATTCCCATGTCTGATTCTTCTCTATCTGCTGCAACTCCTCTTCATAGCTCTAACCCAATTTTCATCTTTGCATGCTTCACACACTCTTTTAGGTTCTATCTTGGAAAGTAAACATAGATTTACCTCAGCTGCTACCACTTTGCTTCTTGTCTTTACAACTTCACTTTAATCTCCAATTATCTATTCTTCAAGATTTTTCTATACATATTTTGGGGTCTTAGGAGTAGGTTCCAAAGCTTCTTCTTCTTCTTCTTCAATATGTTCTTCTTCTTCCTTATTCTCTGCTTGTACTTGTCCATAGATAGGTTCATTAGGTTCAACTTCACTTATTTCAACTTGTCTGTGTATATCTTCATCAACTTTTACATTTGCACTCTCAACAATCTTCCTCAATATTTTATTGAAGCATCTATAAGCTTTGCTACTAGTTGAATATCCAAGGAGAATACTTTCATCACATCTAGCATCAAACTTTCCAAGGTTCTCATCATCTCTTTTAATGTAATATCTACTTCCAAACACCTTAAAGTACTTAACAGTAGGAATTTTCCCAATCCACAACTCATAAGGAGTCTTTGTGTTGTTATCTCTGATATGAACTCTGTTAAGAATATAAAAAATAGTGTGGATTGCTTCTCTCTAGTATACATCAGGTACATTTGATTCTTTCATCATAGTCCTTGTAGCCTCTTGAACAGTCTGATTCTTCCTCTCAACAACTCCATTTTGTTGAGGAGTTCTAGGAGAAGAAAAAATGTCTCTTTATGTCATTCTCTTCACAAAATGTATTAAACTCACTTGAAGTGAATTCTCCACCTCTATGAGACCTTAAACATTTGATTCTTAGGTTCACTTCATTCTCTACAATAGCCTTGAACACTTTGAATCTATCTAGAGCTTGAACTTTCTCCCTAAGAAATGTAACCCATGTCATTCTAGAATAATCATAAGGAGCATGAAATACATGTCACCAATTCCAACATTCTGGTAGTTGATTAATCTTTTCCTTTAAAAATGCATCTTGTTTGTTTTACCAACTTACAACTTCTACAAACAGTATTGGTAGGCTTTGTGATTTTAGGAAAATCCCAGACAACATCCCTTGAACTAATCGTGACTAGATTATCAAAGTTTACATGTCCCATCCTTTGGTGCCATAACCAACTTTCATTAACTTGAGATACAAGGCACTAACCATTAACACCCTTAAGCTGATAAATGTTTCCATATATTCTTCTTCCTACAGTAACCACAGTTCCAAACCCTTTTATGATCTCACAAGTATTATCCTAAAACACAAGCTTAAATCCTTTGCTACACATTTTTCCAACACTCAAAAGATTATTCCTTAAGCCCTTAACATAATATACATCATTAGTACTGTGTTTTCCATCAAAACTAATTGTTCCTTTTCCAACAATCTTTGCACTAGAATCATCTCCAAACATGACTAATCCACCATCATACTTTTCAAGTTTAGTAAACTTACTTTTGTCTCTGGTCATGTTATTTGAGCAACCACTGTCAATCACCCAATAGTCTTCATCTTGTCTAGCATGAAAGGCAACAACTAGAGTACCTTCCATCTCTTCCTTCTTGTTCTTCGAACCACTTTCCCTTGCACATCTTCTATGGTTAGTAGATACTGATTTATTCTCTAAGGCTAGAAACAAGCATTCATCACTATCATCCTCAAAATCAAATTCATCATAAAAAATTCTAGCATCTTCTCTAACATAATAAAATTTCTTGAACTTCATATCCTTTTTTCCTTTATTGTCTCTACTCTTCTTATGTACAACTCTATTTTGACATCTTGAAGCATACTGACCAATATTTCCACAACTGAAACATTTAATAGGTAACATACCTTTGTACTTTTCGGTACCTTTCTTCAACTTGTAAAATTTGCTTCCAACTCTTCTGAACTATCACCATCTAGATCATCTTTTGTCTTTGTAGCTTTGAAGGTTGATTCTCTTTTCTCCTTTTCTTTTCCAAACTTCCTCATCTCAAATGCAGTCAAGATGTCGAATAGATATTCTTTAGTGAACTTCTTAGGATCATACACTTTCTCAATGGCTGAGACTTTATCATTGTAACTCTCTAGAAGGGTCATCAAAATCTTCTCCATTACATCTTCATCTCTTAGAGTACCACCTTGATTTTTGAATTCATTTACTACAATATCAACCCTCTGAAAATAGCTTGAAATATCTTCACCTTCTTCCATTTTCAAGTTCTCATATCTGTGCTTAGCTGTTAGCTTCTTTGACAATTTGACTCTATCATTTCCTTCATAGATATCTTCCAAAAAAATTTGAACTTCGTAAGTAGTGCCCAAAGAAATAACTTTTGTCCACTCAGTCTTAGATAGAGCACTATAGATTGCATACCTTGCTTTTTCATTTTCTTCATAGGCAGAAACCTCATCTATAGAAGAAGGACCACTTGTTGGTGCAACATATTTTGTCTCAATAGCTTTCCACATCTTGTAACCAAGAGAGATCAAGTAACCTCTCATCTGCACTTTCCAGGCAATGTAGTTAGACCCATCAAACACAGGGATTGCCAATTTGTGTGCCATTGGATCTACCTCAAGTGGTTAAGCTCTTATTTGAGAAACCAATGCTCTGATACCAATTGTTGAAAGGTGAGGGACAACTGAGAGGGGGTGAATCAACTATCACCAATCTTAATCACAAATCTCAAACAATTATCAAATTCACATCCAATTTATTATGTTATTAATAATGAACATGAAATGAAAATAATAGAAGCAATGTCAACACAAGAAACACCATATTTACATGGACAACCCAATAAGGGAAAAACCATGGTGAGGATTAACTCACAATATAAAGTAATTCCAAAACTGATTGCAAAGAGGCTCACTACCAAAGGGATCAATGCCCAAAAGAACTCACTGTCTAGATACAAGGAGGCTCACTTCTTGCAGATACAAGAAGATCATAGAAAAATACACCATAGAAAATTACACACATTTGTAGCCTTAATCAGAGAATTGCAGACACCATCGACTCACTGCTTTTCAGAGTGTAACACATTAAAGTACTACTGCCTCAATTCACTTTCACGCACTCTTTCTTCTCACACTTGTGGCATGTTTGATACTTACAATCCATAACATCTTGACTTGTATTTATACCATCTTCAACCTTAGCAACTCTCTCCAAGGTTGGCTACACACGCTTCATTCAAATTAGGTCACCAAATCAACATTCCCATGGTGGAAGAGAATGAAAGTGGACCAAACCAACACTTAACCTAGACCCAAAACAACATCTCAAACCAATCATACACTTCCTCAATTGATACTTATCCTTTGCATGACATGTAGACACCAGGTTGTCCAAACCTAATGAAAACACCAATGAAATTTGAAGTACATGCTTCCGCAATGTGAAGATAATATGTGGAACACATAACATGCTTCACCATACATTGGAACACATCTTAGATGCCTTCAAATTCATCTGCAGCAAATGCAACAACCTTCATACATAGAACACTTTCCATTAGTCCATCCAGACTGTACAAACACACACATTAACTCAGAAACTAGTCTTTTGGAGTACCAAACCATGAACACATTTGCTAGAACATAGATAACACCATTAAAAGCCTTCTACTAGATCTGTAAGACATGAAACAAAATAGCGGAGGACCACGAAGCAAGTACATTTCTCCCAGTCCATAGACAAACAACTTTGACAAACTAGTTCACACACTGTTGAACACAACTTTCACTCTTCATCAAACCAAAAGCTAAAAACTAGGATATATCACCCAATGATTCCCATAAATAATACTTCAGATCCACACAAGCATAGGATCAACATTGAAGAAATGCAGAGCACATTCTGAACACACAAAAAACTCGACTTCACTATTTATTAATTTTTTCAAAAGCACTTGGCAACACATCATATCAACACACCTGAAACACCATAAAGATAGCTCCATGTACTCACAACATCTCAACAGTATCTCAACTATACATGCACAACCTACAATCACTTGTTTCCTTTCTCTGCAACAACCTATAATGTGTTGAAATTGATGACAACATTAATGACAACACCACCAAACTCACTCATACTTGCAACATACCTAACATGCAACTACTACACAAATTGTCTCAAAATAACTTCCATACACCAAACATATCCTTATTGACATCCTCGAGATATCTTGGAAATGTGGTTTTATGATAAATCAATAAGATAAGACTATAAAAAGGTAAACAATGTTTCAATATCACTTGCCATATCTGTTTTTAGGTTTCAGGATATTTATCCGGTGTTGATCATATCTATTGTAGGAATTAATCCATTAAGGCATATCTTAGGATGTTGTTGGTGAATTGTCAATAGATAGGTTGTTAACACTTTGACATTGTTTTCACTTGACAGTTATCTAATCATTTCAATCTTGTCTTTGGAATTTTTTATTTTGATGTTTGTTTTGTTTATTGTTTGTGTTTGTCAAAGGGAGAGTGTGACGATTGTTTTATTACGGATGAAAAGTTTATTTCATTTGGTGATGATGGAGGTAGAACCTTGTTTTGTTTTTCTAGGTTTATATGATGTTTTTTTTGTTGTTTTTAGGGGACTAACCTAGGGCCTCGAGGGCTCATAAAAGATAAACCTTTCCTACGTTGTATATGTAGAGGCTTGTAGTTCACTTGGTTTGACATGTTTTTGATGCTTTTTGTTTTTTGAATGTTTTTGGATTTTTTTTTTTGTGAATGTTTTGGATTTTGAATTTTTTGAATAAGTTGAAAATAAAGCATGATAGACACCTAGGGGGACTGACCTACAGCCTCAGGGGTTGATAATCCTTGCCTACATTGTACACACAGAGACCAAATAGTTTGATTGGTTTGACTCATAGCATAACATGTTTTTGGGATTTTGATGTTTTTCAAATGTTTTGGCTTTTGAACTTTTTTGAATGTTTTTGATTTTTATAGTTTTGACCATGATGGGACACACAAGGATCTAATCCGCTACCTGTTTTGAGAAGTTTCCCCCAGTTCTAAACAAGACTACCTTCTCTAAGAGAGATGGAAGTTGATGGTACAACAAGGTTCAATACTTAATCAGTCATCAAGTCATGGTTGGACACATGTTTTATTATGGGATGAATGGGTGGATGCTTCAAATAACATTGATAGATAATGATGCTAGTCTTATTCAAATGTAGAGCCTATTTGCTAGTTACTCACTAAGTACGTATTCTAGAAGTGCCACAAAGTGATTTTCACTTATTTAAAAATGTTTTATTTCTCTTTACTATTTTTCTTGCTTTTTTATATTTTTTAAGATTTTTATAACTTTTTGTGATTTTTGTGATTTTTATCCTTTTTCCTAGGGTATTCTAATGTGCTTCAAGTATAGAACTTCTTGAGGTGGTTTTTGTTTAGCGGTTCGACTAAAGGTTCTCCTTCAGGAGTAGTCAATTGATAGGCCCCAGACCCATAGCTCGTTGTGATGATGAATAGACCTAACCAGTTGGGTTCAAACCTACCTTTTCCATCTTGATTCAGCTATACCTTCTGATTCTCTTTGAGTACCAAGTCACCAATTTGAAAGTTTCTATTTTTTATCCTTTTATTATAGCTTTGTTTGAGTTGATTCTAATAAACTTGTAGATGGCTTAATGTGCTCTGTAAGATGGGGTTAGAAATCAAATAAAATAGATAAAGTGATAGCCAACACCTCTAAACTATTAACCCACATCCAAACAAGAGAAAACAAAGTAAGCATAAGGAAAATAAAACATTAAATTAAAATACTCCCCATGCTTGAACTTGAATCACTTCTCTTGCTCTCCTATTTCTCATTTTGCAAATATGCCCTCAGATTTAGAGTGTAACTTGTGCAAATACCTGCAAATTGTAAGTAGAAAGTTGGAGAAGAATAGTTGTTAAGCTGAAAATGGAGAAGAAAGGTTGCTTTTATAGACAACCATTCAAATGGACGGTTGAGATTAATCTTCTAGAAAGATTCCAAGATCAATGGATGGGAATGCATGAGAGGGATGTTACGAAATGGATGGTTGAGATTAAGTCTCAGAAAAGATTCCAAGATCAATGGTCCAGAATTGATGCACCAAAAATATGCCATGCATGGAAAATCTATGACTGACGGCTATGACGCCTGACAGCTATGACAGACATGCAAGACATGTAGGTTATGACAAAAATGAATGTTATGACAGGGTATCTTTGACCAAGTGGTGCATAAATAATTTATTTTAAATAATTTATTTGAAAATGGAGGAAATGGACAAGTGGAAAATAAATAATTTTTTCAAATTATTTATTTGAAAATGGAGGAAATGGACAAGTGGAAAATAAATTATTTATTTGGAGAAAATGAAAAGAGGAGCATTTAATTAAATTTATTAATTTAATTAAATTGAGAGATGAAAATTAGACCTTAAATAATTAATTTAGATTAATTATTTAATAGGGAAGGTGGCATGGGATAGTTAAATGATTTTAATAATTGATTAACTATGGAAGAATTAAAGGACCATGAATAGATAAATAATTAATGGTAATTATTTAGCTATAGATGAAAGATGACAAAATAATTAAATCAATAATAATTTATTTAACTATTGAAGAAGAGGAAGAAATTAGTGACACAATTAGTTTATTTAATCGATCAGGATAGAATAAATAGACATGAATTAATTAAATAATTAAAATTATTTAATTAATAGATGAAAATGGACCGGATAACATAATTAAGTATCTTAATTATGCTAGGAGGAAAGTGGCGAGAAATGGAGCTTGTAGGCCTAGGTCAATTTTCAGTGTCTACATTTTGCCCCTCTTTGTCATAATGCAGCCTGTTGCATTGTGACAAGGACAAATAAGTAAAAAATATGCCCCGGTGCAAAATAAGATGAGGAAGAATGACGAGGAGGGTTACGGTATGCCCCCTCGAGAGGACAGACGGGTTCCAAGAACACGGGTGTGCTCTCGAAATTGATGAGAAGACTAGAATATGAAGAGACAATGAAATGTTAGTGCAAAAGATATGGATGACGAATGCAATGCCTATATGAGATGGATGAGGGAAGATGACAAAACAGAAGGAGATGCATGTTAGTAAGACGAAAAAGATCCTTCAACACATTGCCATAGGACTACTAATTGTTGCTCTTAATCATCATTGGGCAGATTATCGTGATGGCCAACAAACACCATGATATGACGTAAATCAAGGTGTGCAAGGTCATACCATCACTTGACTTAAACAGTCACAAACAAGGATGATCATGATTCATACAAAAAGGCACATTTTCCCCAGTATTTTTGTCATAACCAACCGCAAGCAGAAAAAGACAAGAAGGACAAATCATGAAACGTCGTCGCTTCTCTAAATCCTGTTTCTAGGACATCCTCGAGAAACTAGCAACATGATTACCAAAAAGGACAAAATAAAGCCAAAACCATCATCATGATACGTCGCTGCTTTTCTAAATCCTGGAGTCAGGACATCACTGAGAAACTAGTAACATGAGTGTCAAAAGACAAGACAAACATCATGATACGTCGCTGCTTCTCTAAATCCTGTTGTCGGGATCTCGTTGAAAAACTAGTAACATGATGAAAAATCAACAGACAAGTGCCAAGTGTTTGCCAAGTGTTTTTGGATACCAAGTGTTTTAATGTCGAGATGTTTGGTTTGATGTCGAGAGCCAGGGTGTCAAGGTTTTGACGATGCCAAGATGACGAGTGCCGAAGATTTCCAAATTCAGGAAGGACACATCCTGAATAATGTTGATGTCAAGAGGAGAAACCCCCAAAGGTCAAGAGGATCCCTCAAAATTCTAGGTGACAGTGACGATGCCTAGGAAGGACACATCCTAAGGCATAAATGATAGGGGTTGTTCTTCAGAAGGACACATCTGAAAGAACATTGATGTCAAGAGGAGTGATCCCTAAATGTCAAGAGGATTGCTCAAATGTCGGATGACGATGATGATGCCTAGGAAGGACACATCCTAGGGCATGATTAAATGATGGGTTACCCTTCAGAAGGACACATTTGAAGAGTAAGGAAGATTTGACTGGCTTGACTAAGTTTGACTAAGATTGACTGATTTTGATATGCCAAGATGATTGTCATGTTTCGTTGATAGATTGTCGAAGTTCACTTGGGTGGATTGTGCATTCAAATTTAAAGACCGTTTCATGTGTGTGCGAAAATTGTGCAATGAACCCTAATGGACTGACCTAGTGCGGCCTCGGGGGCCCATCAACAGATGGCCTTGCCTATGTCATGCACTCAGAGAACTCGTAGTTCGACACGACCAAAGACTTTGTCTTGTTGATGAAAGATTGAGTCATGATTTATTTTGACAAACCTAATAGGACTGACCTAATGTCTCGGGGGCTCGAAGATGAACCTTGCCTACGTAGCAAATGCGCAGAGACAACGTAGTTCGACAATGACAAAGACTAATCAAGACTTGAATTGACATGACTATGTTGACTGACATGACTCCATTTTGGAAGTTTTGTGTTTTCTTCAGGACGTTTTTCGATTTTTAGGTCTTTTTTCATGACATTTTTCTGATTTTTAGGTCTTTTTTTGAGGATATTTTCTGATTTTTAGGTCTTTTTTAAGACATTTTCTGATTTTTAGGTCTTTTTTCACGACATTTTCTAATTTTTAGGTCTTTTTTAAGGACATTTTTTGATTTTTAGGTCTTTTTTCAGGACATTTTCTAATTTTTAGGTCTTTTTTCAGGACATTTTCTAATTTTTAGGTCTTTTTTAAGACATTTTCTGATTTTTAGGTCTTTTTTTAGGACATTTTCTAATTTTTAGGATCATGTGCGGTACCCACTGCAGTCTCATGATAAAGTTTTTCCCCTAGTCAAGTCGAGTATGAGCCTGGGAAAAAAAATGAAATGTAAAGAAAAGGCATGACTAGCATGGACAGTGGATAGTATGCAAGACTTGATTTCAACCATTGTCAGCCATGGACAAAAATATCATGATATCAGGACGAAGTGTTATGATGAATGTTGGAAAAGAGTATGTTCATTAGGGACAAAGGTAAATAGAGTGACAGTAGATGGTACAGCAATGACTGACTACACATGGTGCATGTTTGCCAGGTTTTCACCATGGTACTTATCCAAAGCACCTGTTTACCAGGTTTTCACTATTGGACGAATTATTTCTCTTTATTTTTTCATTTTATTCATTTTTTTTTCATTTTTTTTGGTGTCACCAGGATGCCTGTTTGCCAAGTTTTCATCAAGGTGACGATTTTTTTTATTTTCCAATTTTTTTTGTATTTTTACTGGTTTTCAGATAGGCCTTCTAATGTTATGCATAGAATTTGCGCAAATGTAGACTGTTGATTGGCTCTGTCAATTGTTCACCTTCAGGAGTAGTTAACTGATATGCTCTGAAACCAAATGATGCTATGAAGACATAAGGGCCCAGCCAATTGGGCTCAAATTTTCTTGGCTTTTCTCTGTCTGACTGATTCTTGGGATTTTGCATGAGAACTAGGTCACTAATGTCAAAATTTTGAGTCATCACCCTTTTGTTATAACTTCTGCACAAATGATTTTGGTATGCTTGCAAATGATTCAATGCATTGTGTCTACGTTCATCTAGCATTTCTAACTCATGCAGTCTTGATTGTTTGTATTCTTCATCAGTGGTAAGGCCTTTCATGGAGACTCGCAAAGATGGAATTTCAACCTCTATGGGCAAGATGGCTTCGGCTCCAAAGACAAGGGCAAAAGGCATGGCACCGGTGGGGGTACGGATGCTCATTCGGTATGCCCACAAAGCAGGGTTGAGTTGGATGTGCCAGTCACGGCCAGCATCATTGACAGTCTTTTTAAGAATTTTGATAATGGTTTTATTAGATGCCTCAGCTTGACCATTTCCTTGTGGGTAATAAGGTGTGGAAAAGCGGTGATTGATATGGAAACGTTGGCACAATTCACGAACCTCTAGATTTTTGAAGGGACGACCATTATGATGATGGATTATGGAATTCCATACCGACAAATGATGTAATTGAGGATGAACTTGGAGATCTATTTGCCAGTAATGTAAGTGAGTGGAATGGCCTTGATCCACTTAGTAAAATATTCAGTGGCGGTGATAATGAATTTGTGTCCATTGGAGGATGTACGGTGAATCTTGCCCACGAGATCAAGTCCCCATTGTGTGAAAGGCCAAGGAGAAGTGATTGGCCTTAACTCTTGTGCCGGAGCGTGAATCAAATCACTGTGAATCTGACATTGGCAACATGTTCTTACAAATTCTAGTGCATTCTTTTCTAGTGTCAGCCAATATTACCCAAGCCTCGTAATCTTTTTAGCTAAGGTCGGGCCACTCGAATGGGACCCACATATACCCTCATGCACTTCCCGTAAGGTCATTTTTGCTTCATTAATTTCAAGACAATGGAGAAGGGTATTTTCAAAGCTACGGCGGTAAAGGGTGTCGCTGATGATGGTATAACGTGCAGCTTTGCAGATAAAGGACTTCCTTTGGTTATTAGAAAGGTTTTGAGGAAGGATTTGTGAATGAAGGTAGTCAAAAGTTTCCTTATACCAGGGGGAACTGGAACTGACAAGCTCACAAACCATTTCGGATTCAGGGACATCATAAGCAGGAACCAATAATTGCTCAACCAAAAACTCAAATTGTGGGACATTGCTAGGAATATCAAGCAAAGATCCGATTGTTGTCATAGCATCAGTAGCCTTGTTATGTGTTCTTGGAATCAATTCAAAGGATAGCCTGTGAAAATATGTTATAAAACTATCAACCATCCATTTATAAGGGATTAGCTTCTCATCTTTGGTTTCGTACTCATCATTGACTTGGTTGATAACTAACTGAGAATCACCGATGACTTGCAAATTCTTGATTTTCCACTTGATAGCCATTCAGAGTCCTGTAATTAGTGCTTCATACTCTGCCATATTATTAGTGCATGGGAATGCAATGCGGAATGACCTTGGGATGGAATCTCCTTGTGGAGTAATGAATAGTATTCCAACTCCCGAGCCATGATTAGTGTGAGATCCATCGAAGTATAATTGCCAAGGTTGTTGGGGCTCCGCTTGAAATATGAACTCATTTGGAAATTTTGTTATAAGAGGATGGCTATCTGGTATTGTTGCGTCTACAAGCTGGTCTGCTATTACCTATCCCTTGATGGCTTTCCGCTCGACATATTGAATATCATATTCACTGAGGACTGTGACCCATTTTTCCAAATGTCCTATCAATGTTGCTCGACTCAAGAGGTACTTCAAGGGATCGATCTTGGCTACCAAGTGTGTCTTATGATTTAACATGTAATGCCTTAATTTTTGGGCTGCGAATACAACTGCCAAACAAGCACATTCAACGGGTGTGTAATTTAGCTCATACCCCACCAGTGTTCGATTGATATAATATATAGCTTATTCTTTTTCTTCATAGTCATTTTGTGCTAGTAATGCCCCCAGTGCTAAAGTAGTTGCAGAGATGTACAAAATTAATGGTTTTCCTTGGATGGGAGGCATGAGAACTGGAGGTGACAATAATTATTGTTTGATCTGGTTGAATGCTTCCTGACACTTATTTGTCCACACAAAGGGGATCTCTTTGCGTAGAAGATACTGAAATGGTTGACACCTATCCGCGAGTTGAGCGATGAACCGTCTGATAGATTGAAGCCCGCCTTGTAGTGTTCTTAGGTCACTAATTCCCTTAGGAGGAGGCATATCCAATATAGCTCTAACTTTGGCAGGGTCAACTTCAATGCCTCTACGAGAGACTATGTACCCCAACAACTTGCCTGATGTGACACCAAAAACACACTTTTTCGGGTTTAACCGGACCTTATACTCTTCTAGCCTCCTGAAAACTTTGTCTAATACTGAAAGGTGGTCTTTTCTTGTCAATGACTTTGCCAAAAGGTCATCCACATAGTCCTCCATTAATGTGTGCATCATGTCATGGAATATTGTTGTCATTGCCCTTTGATATGTAGCACCTGCATTTTTAAGAACAAACGGCATTACAGTCCAACAATATGTACCCCAAGGGCATGTGAAAGCAGTTTTGTGTTGGTCTTTAGGGGCAATATGAATCTGATTATAACCAGAAAAACCATCCAAAAGGGACAACATCTCATATCCAGTTGTAAGGTCCACAATGATATCGATATTCGGCAGAGGGAAATCATCTTTAGGGCATGCTTTATTGAGATCTCGAAAGTCTGTGCATATGCGAATCTATCCAGTAGGCTTGGTGACAGGGACGAGGTTGGATATCCATTCAACATAGTCAATTGACCTGATAAAACCTACATCCAATAACTTTTTGAGTTTGACTTTAACCAACAATGCAACTTGCGGGTGCATTTTTCTTAGCTTTTGTTTTATTGGCTTGGTATCTGGCAATAATGGCAAGTGATGTAACACTAACTCAGGATCTAACCCTGGCATATCGGCATAAGACCATGCAAAGTTTATCTTGCGTTATGAGAAGAACTTTTGAAATTTTGGGTGTTCAACTTCTATCAATGATGTCGCAAAGAGAACCATTTTGGGGTCCTCCACAGTAGCTATATTAACTGGTATGGTGTCTTCTACGAGCATTGCTGATTTTTCTCTGTCTACGGGGAGAAAGTCCAATCCTCCACCCTTAGGTGCCTTAGGGAGGTTTTCACCCTCGGGTACATCCTTTATTTTTACTATTTTGTCGTCAGAAGGTGCCTTTCGGTTTTCACCTAGAGACGTGTCATTTTTTGTTTTATTTTTCTTTTTAATTTTGTGACTAGAGGATGGTACAGTCTCCCCGAAATAAGCAGCACAATCCAAGTCAATAGAAAATCCAGCTTTGTGATCCCCACTTGGAATGCCTTCACGTAGTCCTAGAAATTCTGCTAAAGCCTCATCATTTTGAAAAGTGTCCATTACTGGTCGGCCTTGTTGGTTCCAGTTAATTAGGTCAGGGTAAACTAAGGATATTCCATCATCAGCATTTGCAAATTGAGGAGATGACACAAAGAGCATGCAAATGGATGTCGAGATGTTAAAAATGAATTTGTCATCGTTTGGCTCTATGTCAGATTATATCCAGTATTCTCCTTCGCTTGTTTCATACTCACCAGCGAAGTAAGGGACAAAGGGAGTAGTATTAGAGTTAGGATCAGTAGTGGCAAGTGATGGCTCCAGCGATTCTGAATGATGGTTGTCAGCTTGGGATGACTGGGTTGGTATGTTGGGGCTAGGACGAATGGGAATAGAATATGATCTGGACTTGTCATCATTTGGTGTTGTATCGATCTTAAACATTTGCCAGAATCGTTCCTCAAATGTAGGCTCGCTAGGTTCAAGGAATAATTTGCCAAGGCAGCAGTCACTTAAGGATCGCTGAGAGCCAAATTCCCATTTGGGAGAGTCAGTTTTAGAGGAGGTGTTCTCAGTTGTCTCAACACAGTCTGAAGCATACACTAACTCACATGGAAGCACATTAGTACTTGGATTGCCAGATTCTCATGGACCTAACCCTAACCCAAGATGTTTTGGTCTTTCTGAAACTGATAGTGGCTCACACCTTCCATTTTTATCCTTACCAAGACCACTTTTTCCATCATAACCTTTTGCTTTTATCATGTTGTATCCTTTTCCATATATTGTTACTGGCAAGGGAGTTAAGTCTCGTGGTTCTCTATAAATCTAGGATAGTATATCATCTGTGTCCTCTTGACTCATTTCACCCCACTTTATGAAAACTGTATTTGGAGGAACCCTGAAAGTTTCTTTTTATTGTATTCTAAAACAAGGTTTTCCATAGACCCAGGGAGACTTGGGCATCTTTGTTATGCAGTAGGCTGTATTCAGCTTGTACTCTCCACATCCTTGGTCCTAAATTTGGAAGCTCGGGTCAACGCTTGGGGTGATAAATGAAGTGGTAGGTGTTATGGAAGTGGTCATGGTGATCAAAGAAGTAGAAGTGGATGCAATGGATGAAGAAGTGGAAGACATCACGAGTGCTGAGGGGTCAATGAATTTAGAAGACAAGGACGTCGGAGCTTCCCTATTGATAGGAACTTGGCATTCCAAGACACCTCGTAAGTTGGTACAATATTGGAATGGATCAGGGTCTCCGTATATAGTAATATTAGTGCCTTCAAAAGGAAATTTCAAGCATTGGTGATACGTAGAAGGGATGGCTTTCAGAGCATGGATCCAAGGTCGACCGAGTAAAATGTTGTATGGCAGGTCTAAATCCAGAACTTGACAAGTGGTGTTGACAATGATTGGCCCGAGTCGAATTGGGAGTGTAATTACACCCCAAGAGGAACGTTCTTCATCATCATATGCCTTGATAACAATGCTTCTTGTGGCGTCTACGCAAGCATTAGAAAGTCCTAGTGCCTTGACCAATTTTAAAGAACATATATTCAGTCCTACTCCGCCATCTACTAAGACTCGTCTAACCTTATGTTTATGAACAAGGACTTCGATATGAAGGGCATCATTATGGTTGGATTTGGATGACGAATAGTCCTAGTCAGAAAAGGTGATATGTTGGGGTGTCATGAGATATCCTACCATGGCTTCGAATTGGCTAACATCAATATCTTGGGGAACAGAGAATTCTTGCAGTGCTTTGTCTAGGATGGCCTTATGGGTAGGCGAGATGCGTAACAACTCAAGAATAGAAATTTGTGTAGGTGTTTTTCCAAGTTGGTTAATAAGATTAAAGTTTCCTTTAGGTTGGGATTGCTTATTTTGTGGACGCGACTGTGACTGTGAAGTGGATGGGCCAGCTATTATTACCTTTGGTTGTCTAGGGGGAGGAGGGCTGGCTATGGTGACCTTTCTGCCGCGGGTGGTGACATTGCATTCAAGGGCCTTTCTAATAGTGACTGTGCAGACATGGTCATCGGTTGTTCTAATGTGATGTATGATAGGTCCCCCGGAATAGTTGTACCCAATACAGGCATGGTTGGCTCGATTATTTGTACTTGACATAGAAGGGTTTCCAAAACCATGATCCTGCAGTGGGCTTTTGTGTATTGTATGATCCGCATTAGAAGCAAACTGTGGTCCGTCAACTTCAATGATGCACTTTTCAATGAGGTCCTGTACCATATTTTTCAATTGTTTATAGGAAGAAGTTTTGTGTCCTTTTATTTGGTGATAGTCACAAAATGCATTATCATCCCACCAAGAAGGTTTAAACTGCCCAGGGTCGTATGGTTTGGGGTCCTGAAGTGTGATGACACCATTCTGAATGCATTTCTTGAGGACTTCGTCAATAGGTTCACCCAAAGGGGTATATGTGCGACTTCTAGGGAATTGTCTTGGTTGTCTAGGTTGCCCTTGAATTTGATTGTTTTGATTGCCTTGGTATTCTGATTTGTATGCATAGCATTAGCAGCATAGGTTTGTATCATCATCTGTGTGTTTTGTGGTTGCGTCCCTTTTAGAGTAATCATAGGACCCATAGTGTTGACAACCTTAGCATCAACTACACCATCATTGGTGACATGTTTGTTCTTAACCCAAAATTTGGTTTTGTCAGCAAAAGGAGGGTTTGCATTTGTGCTTTTAGGACTGTATTTTACTCTTCCTTCGGCTATGAGGGCTTGTTCAACTTGGACACCTCGTTCAACTAGGTCAGTAAAAGTTGTGCAACAATGAACACGCAAGCCATTTTTTAGTGGGCCTAATAACATTTGTACAGACATGTCAACCTTTTCCTTTTCAGGTATGTCTATATGACAGCGACTCGCTAGGCCCCTCCATTTTTGAAAGAATGGTAAAAAGGTTTCACCTGAATTTTCTTGTGTGAGCTGGCATAGATTGGTAATGGAGGTGTCTGTGTCAATGTTGTATGTGTAATTTTTTATGAATTTTTCAGCAAGTTCTTTCCATGATTGAATTCCGGGTTACAGTGTATAGAGCCATTCTAGGGCTGGTCCTGCGAGGCTTTTAGGAAACAGTTGCATTAGATATGTGTGTTCATGAGTGATATCCACACAACTTGTTACAAATTCTCTGATGTGGTCAAGTGGATTTGTTTTACCCTTGTATTTGTTGAAGTTTGGAGCCACATAACCATGTGGAAATGGTGGCATGTACAACATTGTATCAAAAGGATATGGACATAAGTCATATGGCATTTGCATCTTCTTGTCAGAGGTTTTCATATTTTCCATTTGTTTTTGAAGGTCATCCACTTTTGCTAGCAAGGTGTGTACAACGGGATCATTGGTTTCCTGAAAGTAAGGTATGTTTTGCTGATATTGCCAGTTGTGATTGGGGATATGTTGTTGAGTATGAATTTGGGACGATTATGTAGGAATATGTGACCCAACCATGTTTGTCTATATTTGAGGTCCTTGACTTGTTTGATGTCCAAAGGTATGCATTTGTTGCGTCATTTGAGTTCCTTGTCCTTGTTGAAAGAATTGTCTGTGTGGCATGGTAGTGTGTGGTCCTTGAAAGTGTCCATGTGATATATGCGTATTGTGCCCTTGTCCATGTGGGATGTTCATTTGTGATGATGTGTTAATGTTGTGTTGAGGACCTTGGATGAAAACGCGTCATGAATTTTGTCCAAATGGATTAAATGAGGTTCCACTATAAGGATGCGATGAAGATGCCCCCATTGTCATAGATGAAGAACCAATCATAGGATTTGAGGAGGTGGTGCCTACTGATGTAGATGCAAAGGTGGCTCCTATCCTTTGTGAAGATGATGTGGATGTTGTAGGCATGGACTATGAAAAGGTAGCTCCTATCATTTGTGAAGATGATGTGGACATTGTAGGCATGGTCATAGTAGATGTTCCTCCAATAGATGTCATATTAGTTGAGGTGGAGGTGTTTTGATTTATGGTGCCACTAGATGTCGCATTAATGGTGGTAGTAGCAACTTGTGTAGTAACGAAAATGTTCTTGGTCGAGGTATTGTTCATGTCATGTTGGGATATTGTGTTTTGTGTCGTATGATTAGGAGAGACAGGTTGTATGGTATTAATGTCGAAGCCTCTTGGTAATCTTGTGCCTTGGTCTAAAAGCATAGCAAGGTATCTGTTGGGATCGTTCAAGACCAATTCTTCTACAAACGAAGCGACTTCAGGATTTTGGGCTGCTGCCTCTAAGTTTTCAACATAGACTTGTCCATTTTGATCTCTTTGTATGAATTATTCAAAAAGTGGATTTTGAAAGGAAGTTGACATGTTCATGGAAGATTGTGCGTTCAAATTGCCAAATGGGTCATCAAAGATCCAATCATTGGGATTGGTGTTGATATTTGTGTTGTTTTTAAAGTCTTGTCCAAAGTCTGCCATTTGTTTTTTCTTTCGTTGAAGTCTTGTCTCCACCATCAAAGGAAATTGCTCAAATGAAGATAATGACAATGAAAATATGACACTAGCCTATGTTTTTGTCTTTTTATGTGATAATGGATGACAATGCAAAGAGATGATAATGCAAGTATGCCAAAAGCCAAGGTGACTAGGATGACGATGCAAAGAGATGATAGTGCAAGACTATGTTTTTGGATTTTTTTGGATAAAGGATGACAATGCAAGACTATGTTTTTGGATTTTTTGACAATAAGGGATGCAATATGACAATGTTGTCTAAAGAAAATGACTAATGCCAAAGGACAATGAAGACTAAGATGACAAGTTATGACACTATTTTTTTTTTTGTATTTTTGGAGGATGTCAATGCAAGGTGATAATGACGTTTGCCTAAGGAAAATTACCAACGCAAGGTGATAAATTGTTAATAAAGGATGTCAAATGTCAAGGTGACAGTGAGGACTAATGTGAAAATGTTGGTTAAGGAAATGATCAATGCAAAGTATAGATGCCAAATGAGGACTATGATGACAATATTTTGGATTTTAAAGATATGCGAGGTGAGGACTAAAATGATTTGAATATCTAAGGTATGCAAATGCAAAGGTCTAAAATGATTTGGAAAAAGGTTTCCTAACCACCCTATGCTTGATCTATGTCTCAATTTTGGAATATCAAAGGACTTGTTTGAAGGACTAAATGACAAGGACAAATGACAAGGTGAGTCTTCCTAACTATACTTTTGAGTTGGAAGAATCTCACAAAAGGATAATGACTAAAGGAGATAATGATGTCTAAGTCCAATGATAACCTAATTTTGAAAGTCAAGATTTTGCAAAGTGAGGTAAGGTTGTCCTAATCCAAAATATGCAAAATGAGATGAGGACCTAAGTTTTTGGTTTATGACTGAAAATGCAAATGGTGAAGCCTAAGGATGAAGCTAAATATTTGCAAAGATGACCCTATGGTAAGATGCAAGCTAAAGTGTACAAGGAATCAGAGATTTGAGCAATTTCATGATTTGGTTTTGACAAAAGACTTCTAGGCTAAGACTGTTGTTTTGATGTTTTATTGAAAAGTCTGAGTTGGCTGAGGTTTTGTGTCCAGATTTGTGAATGTTGTGTATATTGTTTGAAAATCTAGAAAACACTTGAGAAGCACGATGTTTGAATGTAAAACACACGTAAGATAAGCACGATCCTAATAGGCCAAGGGTTTGTATACTTGGTATATCCCACCGATATACCCCGAATTGGTGCTAAACACCTTTCCTTCTCGAGAGCGGATAACTTAGAAGTTTGGTGGCACTAGCTCCCCTCCACGACTCATTAACGTCATTCGGGCACACCAACTTTGGATTCTTGGGTCATCACTTCCCAAGAACTACTATCTCTACTCAAGGGAGTCAGTAGTGAGTATCTTCGAGCATGATACTGTACCCTGCACTATACCAAGCAACGGCTGAAAATGGTTGGCCTCTAAAATAAAAGGTGTCTAGTTAGGGCATCCGTTCGAGTGGCCACACATGGGGCGAAAGATTAATCACCAATTAGGTGGCACTCCAGCCTGAAGAGGTTACGCTCAATAGGGTTTATGGGAGTACTACTCCGTCCGTGTGACACATCCGCACTTGTGGTACTTGAACTTTCCTCAAGCACCCATTTTATATCCCGACTGGAAGTGGCTTGGCTTTAGCCTATTACTGGTCCGGTCGTCCCTTAAGGTGAGTAATTTTTCCCTTAAGGCAGGCCCATTTCTAGAAATAATAACCGTTTCTCTTACACCCAGGATCACTCGAAAGCGCAAGGGGAGAGGATACTTCGATTATTAAGTTGTGAGGGTGACAAAAAATAAGGTGGGTCTACTTTTTTGATCACCTAGTTTTCACAAGGTGAGAGCATAATCACCTACCACCTTCAAGCACAGTCAGACAAAATCAAGCACATGTTCATTTTAATGCACCAATGGAAGTGTTTTCTAAACTAGAAATCACAAACACATTGTTTGAGAAATGAGTCTTCGACTAACGGAGCTACAAAACCACAAGTTAGTAGTTTTATAAATGTCCTGGACCAACGAGAAAGCTGCAAAAAACTAAGTTAGAACAAGAGATTAAAAACCAAACTAAAAGTTAGTAAATAATTAAACTAGAAAATAAAAAGACTAAACTAAACTAAGAAGAAGAAATCAAAGAAAACTAAAAACTAAGAGCTCAATTTTTTTGTTGCTTCAAAAAAAGCAATTTTTTGGAGCCCCATTCCAAAGCCACACGCTACAAACAAAATATTAGTAAATCGAAAAAAAAACTTGAATGAAAACAACAAACTAAAAAATAGTGATAACTTTCTCAAAACTAAACAAAATTTTAAATAGTAGATATCTATGGAAAGCTAAGACATAGAGCTTCAAAACCCAGAAAACGTTTTGCAAAATCGCACAAGACAAAAATGCTATAAACAAAAGAAAATTCGGGTCTTAATAACTAAATCTTAAAAAACTGCAATCACTAAAACAACCATAACTTTCTCAAATCTTAACAAAATTTTGAACCGTTTAAAGTTTCAAAAAGCTAAGAATGAGACCTACAAAACCCAGAAATTTTTTTAAAATAATTTATGCGCCCATTTTTCTGTGCTCAAAAGTAGGTGACGGGATTTGATATGAATTCTTGGCTATAACCTGCAAAATAGCAAAAACAAACAAGAACACACAAATTATCTCTACTTCACGTCAGGTTCACCAATGTAAGATGGGGTTAGAAATCAAATAAAATAGATAAAGTGACAGCCAACACCTCTAAACAATTAACCCACATCCAAACAAGAGAAAACAAAGTAAGCATAAGGAAAATAAAACATTAAATTAAAATACTCCCCATGCTTGAACTTGAATCACTTCTCTTGCTCTCCTATTTCTCCTTTTGCAAATATGCCCTCAGATTTGTAGTGTAACTTGTGCAAATACCTGCAAATTGTAAGTAGAAAGTTGGAGAAGAATAACTGTTAAGCTAAAAATGGAGAAGAAAGGTTGCTTTTATAGACAACCATTCGAATGGACGGTTGAGATTAATCTTCTAGAAAGATTCCAAGATCAATGGATGGGAATGCATGAGAGGGATGTTACGAAATGGATGGTTGAGATTAAGTCTCAGAAAAGATGACAAGATCAATGGTCCAGAATTGATGCACCAAAAATATGCCATGCATGGAAAATCTATGACGCTGACGGCTATGACGCCTGACAGCTATGACAAACATGCAAGACATGAAAGCTATGACAGAAATGAATGTTATGACAGGGTATCTTTGACCAAGTGGTGCATAAATAATTTATTTTAAATTATTTATTCGAAAATGGAGGAAATGGACAAGTGGAAAATAAATAATTTTTTCAAATTATTTATTTGAAAATGGAGGAAATGGACAAGTGGAAAATAAATTATTTATTTGGAGAAAATGAAAAGAGGAGCATTTAATTAAATTTATTAATTTAATTAAATTGAGAGATGAAAATTAGACCTTAAATAATTAATTTAGATTAATTATTTAATAGGGAAGGTGGCATGGGATAGTTAAATGGTTTTAATAATTGATTAACTATGGAAGAATTAAAGGACCATGAATAGATAAATAATTAATGGTAATTATTTAGCTATAGATGAAAGATGACAAAATAATTAAATAAATAATAATTTATTTAACTATTGAAGAAGAGGAAGAAATTAGTGACACAATTAGTTTATTTAATCGATCAGGATAGAATAAATAGACATGAATTAATTAAATAATTAAAATTATTTAATTAATAGATGAAAATGGATCGGATAACATAATTAAGTATCTTAATTATGCTAGGAGGAAAGTGGCGAGAAATGGAGCTTGCAGGCCTAGGTCAATTTTCAGTGTCTACATGCTCAACTACCTTTCTTCTAGGAGTTCCAACTCATTTAATCTAGACACCTGATACTCTTCATTATTGACCATTCCTTTTAGTGATATTCGTAGTGAGGGGATTTTGACTTCGATAGGTAAGACAACTTCTAATCCGTAGAACAAGGAAAATGGTGTGGCAATTGTAGGTGTACAAATACTAGTTTGATAAGCCCAAAATGTTGGGTTGAGTTGTAGATTCCAATCACAACTGGTGTCATTAACAATCTTTTTTAGTATCTTTAGGATGGTTTTGGTAGACACTTCAGCCTGAGCATTCCCTTAGGGGTAGTAGGGCATGGAGAATTTGTGGTAGATAGAGAACTTAGAACAAATCTCTTTGACAACATGGTTTTTGAATGGGGTCCCATTGTCCGTTATGATGGTTTTGGGAATTCCATATCAACATATCAAATAATTCAAGATGAACTTTGATATCTGTTTACCAATGATGTAGATTAATGGAATTTCTTCTATCCACTTTGTGAAGTATTTAGTTGTGGTAATAATGAAATTATATCCATTTGGGGAAATGGGAGAGATCTTACCTACCAATTCTAATCCCCACTATGAAAAAGGCCATGGTGTTGTGATAGCTCTAAGCTCTTGCATTGGTGCATCAATGAGGTCACTGTGCTGCTGAAATTGGTGACGTCTTGTGTAGGCAATAGCTTCTTGCTCCAAAGATGTCCAATAGTATCCTGTTCTAAGTAACTTTTGTGCTAGGTTAGGTCCACTAGAGTGTGACCCACAAACACCTCCATGTACCTCTTGTAGGGTAGTTTACACTTCTATTGCATCAAGACACCGAAGTAAATTACCCTCTAAACTTTGACGATATAAGGTATCTCCTAGGACTATGAATCGTGAAGTCCTATGGGAAAAGGTTTTATTTTGGGTGGTTGTCAAGTGAGGTGGTATGATACCATGTTGGATATAGTAAAATGTATCATTGTACCATGGAAAATTAGGACCAATAACAACACACACTAGTTTTGATTCTAGGATGTCGAACACTAGTATGAGCAGTTTCTCCACACGAAACTCATACTTGGAGATGTTTTGTAGTATATTAAGAAGTGAACTTATTGTTACCATTGCATTGTCTACTCTATTTTTGATCTGGGGAACCTGTTCAAAGGTGATAGTGACAAAATATTGCTTGAAACTATCCACCATTCTCTTATATGGCATCAGTTTGTCATCTTTTGTTCGATACTCATCATTTACTTGCCTAATTACAAGTTGAGAATCTCCATAAACCTGTAGTTCTTTTATCCCCCATTCAATGGACATTTTCATTCTTGTGATTAATGCTTCATACTACGAGATGTTACTTGTGCATGGGAAAGAAATTCTATAAGCCTTAGGTATGCTATCTCCTTGTGGTGTGAGAAATAAGTTTCCTACTACTGAGCCATGTTGAGTATGGGACTTGTCAAAATACAAGGTCCAATGGCTTGTCTATTCTATTAGCAATATGCTTTCATCTAGGAAGTTTGTTGTGAGACATTGGTCATCTTCTATTGGTGCTTCAGCTAGTTGGTCTACTATGATATGTCCTTTGATAGCTCTGTTGTCTATGTACTCTATGTCAAACTTGCTCAATATCATCACCCATTTAGCAATCTTTCCTGTTAGACCTACTTTTGCTAATAGGTACTTTAGTGGATCTACTTTTGAAATTAGCTTTACTTGTCTATTCAGAATATAGTGCCTCAACTTCTGCACCACAAAGATGATAGAGAGCCACACTCATTCTATGGGCGAATAGTTCAATTTGTATCCTACCAGTGTTCGGCTAATGTAGTAGATTGCTCTTTCCTTGTTGTTATCATCTAGTTGTTCTAGGAGAGAGATCCTAATGTTTCTTGTGTTGTAGATACATAAAGTATCATTTCTTTATCTAGAATGGGTGGCACTAGTACTGGAGTGAGTAGATACTCCTTGACTTGATGGAATGCTTGATCACATCTACCATCCCACTTGAATGTGATGTCTTTGTGTAGGAGATGGGTAAAGGGGTGACACTTGTCTAGAAATTGCATGATGAATCACCCGATGGATTGTAGCTTCCCTTGTAGACTTCTTAGTTGTTTTAATGTCTTTGGAGGAGGCATCTCTTGTATAGCTTTTACTTTTACAAGATCTACCTCAATGGCTCTTCTTGATACTATGTATCCTAGTAGCATTCCAGATGTTACTTTGAATACACACTTTTTTGGATTGAGCCTCAAGTTATATTGTTTGAGCCTTTCAAACACTTTTGCAAGGTTGGTCAAGTGGTCTTCTCTTTTGATGTAATTCACTAGTATATCATCTGCATAGTATTCCATAGTTGTATGCAACATATCATGAAATATTGTAGTCATTGCTTGCCGATAGGTCACTCCTGCATTCTTTAGACCAAAAGGCATGACATTCTAGTAGAAATTCCCCCATGCACATGTGAAGGTTATTTTATGTTGATAATCAAGAGATATCTTAATCTAATTATATCCAGAGAAGATTTCCATTAGTGACAACATTTCATGTCCTATTGTTAGATCTACGATCATATCAATACTTGGAAGAGGGAAGTCATCTTTTGGACAAGATTTATTTAGATCTAAAAAAATTGTGCAAATTCTTATGCCCCCAGTGGACATTGATATTGGTACTAGATTCAAGACCCATTCAGGTTAATCAATTGGTCTAATGAAACCCACATCTACTAGTTTCTTTAGTTCTACTTTCACTAACAGTGCTATTTGGGGAGGCATCTTCCGTAGTTTCTACTTGATGGGTTTAGCTCCAGGAAATATGACTAGGTGGTGTATGACCAATGTTGGATCTAGCCATGGCATGTCTGCATATTTCCATGCAAATTTTATCTTCCTTTCATTGATGAATGTATTGAGAAGTTCACTCTCTTCAGGATCAAGTGACGTTGCATGGTATGTGATCTTGGGTGTTTCTTCTGTGCCAAAATTTATAGGTTTTTCTTCTTCAACTAGGAGTGTTGAATTCTTTTGATATCAAAAAATAGGGAGAATTAATCCTCCATCTTCAGGTGCCCTAGGGAGGTTTTCACCCTTAGATTTGTCCTTTATTTTTCTCTTTTCAGGATCCGATAGAGCCACATCGTGGTTTTCCCTAAGGGATCCCATTTTTATTTTTACATTGTCTTTTTCAATTTTTTGACTAGAGGAAACAATCTCCCCTCCAAAATATGCTTGCTATTTGAGTTCCATGACAAACCCCACTTTATGATCTCCTGCTGGTATATTGGTTCGAAGTCCCATAAACTCTACAATTGCTTCATCATTCTAGAATTGATCCAAAACAGGTGTATGGTGTTGTTGGTCCCAATCTATTAGCTATGGGTAGCAAAGGGGTAGGCCATCATCGCTATCTATAAAGCTTATGGTAGTTGTCAAAATGGTCAACATGGATCTAGCATCATTCTCCTATTGTGTATCTAGGTCATCGCTGCTAGAGGTGTCAAAGGAAAGAGCATCCCATTCATACTCATTAGAATTTGTTTCATAAGTATAGTCTTTGAATCTAGGTTTCCTAGGTCGGGTAGGGAATATACATATGCTAAATCTTTCAAATAAGTCCTCAATGGGTAAATTGTCATCCATAAGATGGTAGATATCCAATGTCTTAATGTTAGTAGAAGGAACTCCTTTCTTACAAGAGGTGTGTCCAATGTTCAGAGTAACCATGTCTATTGAACCGTGGCTTAATCCCGTGTTCTTTTTTCTTTGTTCCACTATAATAGGTTTCCATTTTCCTTGTTTATGTAGCCTAAGGCTACCTTTTTCCAATGTATCCCATTTGTTTAGCTAGATGATACCCTTTACTACTAGGATCTATTAGAAGGGGTTGTAGTTGTTCTGGTTCTTTTTGGTCTTCTTTATAGATCATTGATGAGAGGTCCTCTTTGAATATTTCCTCATCCTTCATATCTCCCCACTTGGTAAAGATTGTGGGTTTGGCTACCATTTTTACTGCTTGAACATGTTTGATCTCTTTAGGCCCTCCATAAACCTTTGGTGTTGGGGGAAGCATTCCAATGCAAAAGGCTTGATTGAAATGATAGTTCCTATTACCTTTGTCAATTGCTTGGATCTTGGAATCAAATTTTGGTTTCTCATTGATGGTAGCATTGATGGATCGACATATGAGAAGGAATGAAATGATATATCATTACTAGGTATATGTTGGATTTTGTTGTATTTTTCCTCCAATTTTGTACAGTAGTGGAAGGGTTTAGGATTGGCATATAATGTAACCCCCTTTCTTGTGTGAGGAAATTTTAGACACTGGTGGAATGTTGATGGAACCACTTGTAGTGCATGAATCAAGGATAACTTTAAGAACCCCCCACCCCCTTGGTGAAGGTGTAAAATCCTAGCAAATCTTGTAAACTTCCCCAAAAAAAAAATTATTGACAATTTTTTTTGTTTTTCAGGAAAAAAAATAATCTCAATTGGTGAATCTTTTGTAATCGCTAGAAGTGTATGGAAGATCCTATAAAATTAATTTTTTTAAAAAACCAATAAAACATTTTCATTGGAAATTGAAACCTATTTTTAAACTAATAAAATATTTCCATTGGCAAATTAAACATGTTTTCAAACAAACAAGATATTTCTATTCACGAATTAAAGTTGTGCTCAAACAAATAAAATATTTTTGTTGGTGATTCAATAATGCTTTAAAATCAAAAACGATATTTTCATTGGAGAGTTCAACCTTTTTTCAAATGAAAAAAAAAACCATTGTTAAATTAAACATAATCTCAAACTAATAGAAAAATTCATTAACGAAATAAACTGGTATGCCAATAATAAATCATAAAGTGGGTGACAAAAATATCAAATGCTACATATTGTTCTATTTCAGGAAAAAATTTCCACACATCCAAATTCATTCATAAAGCGTTTGGAATGGGGACACGTGTCAACATATTCATTATGTTTGAAGCCAGATGTCAATGCAAATCAATATAACCCACGACCGTTCGATGAATTTTCGATGGATGGTTGTAGTTGTATTCCAGAAGCAAATGTCTAAAGGACTAGACTTGTGAATTCAAACCTCTAGAATAACACTAGAACTATTAGATTTCCAAAAATCAATGATTAACATTTTATTACTGATTTTATTAATGATTCAAAAATGTTTTCAAACCAAAATAATTATTTTCATTGTTTCCCCACTATCCCACAGGATTAAAATAATAAAATTAAGAAGCCAGAGGGATAACAAGAGAGTGATACCTATTCACCCTCGTGGCGGGTCCTATCACTGTTCAAAGGCGTTGATGGTTGAACATGATTAAATCAACAGTTAAGATGTGCTCTAACAAATGAATCTTAGTTGTTCCCCACTAGCCCACGGGGGAGCCACTATTAGATCTAGGCTTGTGGAGGGATAGAAGGCATGAGCCATGTGGCATCATCGCCACTTCCCATAAAACTATAAAGGGCATGAGAATATTTGGTGAAATATTTCTCGGCAATTATGAAAGGTTAAACAACGTGCTACTAAAAGGATGTATGAGCACGTGCAAAATTATTCATTGAGATGTTCTAATCTCAGTTGTCTATTGCTAAAGGTGGATATATGTTATGGTTGCTAGCCTATTGGTTAAAGGGGAAGGAAGTTGACAGGGCTGAAATCACAATACTCTATCTCACTTTTTTCCCAAGATGGATATTTACATCAATAATTTTAATCGTATCTTCATCTTCTAAGACCTATAGTAGCTAAATTGTTAAGAATTTGAAGATGATGCAAACTAGTGATTTGTGGCAATTTGTATGTATATTTTAAATATATTTAAAAAAAAATTTAAATAAATCATGAATCTTTCAACATCTCCTTTAATAACTAGTTTTAAATAGAAAACAACATTTTTAGAAAGTAACATTTGTGTTGTATAACATAACTTTTTTCCTATAAAGGATAAAATTCTAATTTTTGAAATATAGATTCTCAACATCAATATCTAAGGAATGGATATGTTTTCATAATTTTTTGATACATATACTTTTTTTAATTAATTTTTGAAGTCACTATAACTATATTTTGGAAAGAAAACAATTTAACATTCATTTATTGTAAATACAATTTAACATTCATTTATTGTATTCAAAATAACATGTTGAATAATGGATGATGTGAATTTAATAAATGATAATTTATCAAAAGGGAATTATGTGGATGAGAGACTCTTTTGGTGGGTCAACATTTTTTCAAAATTCTACGAAGACGGGAAATGCTAGTCTCCCCCTAGTGGTAATGGCGGTAGGTTTGAGGATGTTGTAGTTGATGGTGCAAAACTGTCAACTTGTAGTGGTGTTGTTGGAATTGATGGTGGGTCCTCCTTTTTGTCTTTTGTTCCAGAATCTTTGGGTTTGGGTGACAATCCTCTTTCCAAACATTGTGTGGGGGCCATCTCTCCTGATAATGTGAGCCTGTCCTCTTCCCCACGTCCGAAAATTCCTGGAATTGGTGATCCTGGTGAAGGACATAAGCATGCGAAGGTCATTTCAAATGGACCAAGTTGGTCTAGCCTTTTGGGTGCTAAACCTAAAGGGAAGAGCTCCTCGATGCCAGTCTTCTTTCAGGAAAATCCGGTTACAGGAGAATACTCGGTGTCTATTCCTAATTGCATTATTGAGAACCGATTGGTGTATATGGACCTTACTTTGGTTAAAAATTTTATGGGTCCTCGCCCTAATGTTGAGTTGGTGAGCAATCTTGCTTCTAAATGCTAGAGGACAAAAGGCCAAGTGGAGGTAGCTACAATGGCTAAAGGTTTTTTATCATTCTCATTCACATGTAACAAGGACATGGTTGGTGTTATTCTGGTGGGTTGTGGATGATTGCTAAGTCCTCTTTTGTCCTTAAGAAATGGGAGGTTTGTTTTAATCCTAGTTCTTGTTCTTTTTCCTCTACCCCAGTGTGGGTAAGGCTCCCAACTTTGCCTTTCGAGTTTTGGGATGAACAAGTGTTTGTTGGCATTGCTAATATGTTTGAAAAGTTTCTATGCATTGATCAAATAACTTCTTCCTGGAAGAGGTTAGTTTATGTGCATTTTTTTGTGATTGTGGATCAATTTGTGGACTTTCCTGAGAAGGTGATGATTAACTCAAAGCTGGGGGGATTGAATCAACCGATTGAATATGAATTGATCCCTTTTGCTTGTTTTCACTACAAAAAGGTCAATCATTGGGCCAAGAAATGCCCCTCAAAGGACAAACTAGTCCAGGCTTAGCCTCTTATGGAATGGAAGGAGAAACAAAAAGTGTCATAGGTTCATGATGTCGAAGGGGATGATGCTACTAAGCATTGTTTGACTTTAGATGAGTTGGTTATGGATACCTCTTGTAAGGAGGTGGGTATTCCAGGAGGGGAAAATGTTGATGTAGGGGCTCCTTAGGGAATTCAACTCCCATCAAGGGATAATAAATTGGTGGAAGAAGGGGAATTGGTTGTTGGTGAGGAGGCTCTTCCCTCTAATGAAATGGAGGCTCCTAAAAGTGTAGAGGTGGTGGATAAGGAATTGGCTTCTTCGGTTGTAAAGGAGCCATCGACAATGGAAATGTATCCCATTTATTCTATCATGTTTTCAGGTGGTAAGGAGGCAGTCTTGCAAGATCCCCCAAGGGATATTTCAAATTTGGTGCTCACCTCTTTTGTCAACGGCTGCAAGCTAGCAGGCTCATTATAGGTCAAGGAACCTCCCTTTTCTTCGGTCAAGACTAGAAATAGAAAGAAGAACCCCTCCCCTCAAGGGGTTGCCACCAAGAACCAATCAAAGGCTGACTGTGGTTCAGAGCCAAGGGGTAGAGGGAGACCTACTCTGCTTTAGAGCAGGGAGAAGGAAAGTAAAGATGATATTGTTGATGGCTCCCAAAAAACTTTATTTGAGATGTGTCCTAAGGGAACATCTCTGAATCCTCTATGAAGATTCTCTCATGGAATATTCGAGGGTTGAATAACCCTCACAAGTAGGATCTCCTTGCTAAATTAGTGAGGGATCATAAGCCAGATGTGATATTGATTCAAGAAATGAAAATTCTTGTTAAAAGGTTGGAGTGTCTTAAGAAAATATTCTTTAAGGAATGTGACCTTCATGGTTTTGATGCAGATGGTGCTTTCGTGGGTGTGGCCACTTTCAGGAATTTGAAATTTGTCATTGGTAATGCCATCTATGGGGTCCCCAACCATATTGCTACCTCCTTTTATCATAGTAGGAGTGATTTTTCTTGGGTCACTTCGCATATCTATGATCCTAATGTCAAAAGTGCTCGAAAGTGCTTCTGGGGGAATTTGAGCTCATTTAAAGCTGATTTTCCCTCTGAACAATAGCTAGTTATGGGAGATTTTAATACTCCATTGATTTCTATTCATAAGTTGGGTGGCTCTTAGGTTGATGACGAGAGTAGATTCAACTTGATGTCTTTTTTTAATGGCAACACCTTGTTTGATATTGATTTGTGCGGGGCATTGTATACTTGGTCAAATCGTAGGCTTGGCGATGCTCTAATCTAGGTGAAGCTGGATCAGGCATTACTTTCTCATGAGTGGGTGGCTCATTTTTCTTTCTCCCTCTCTGCTCTCAAAGGGCTTGGTTCAGACCATTTTCCTATCTCTTTGTTGGCTGAGGTGGTTGATCATCGGCGCTCTTTCCCCTTTAGGCTTGAAAAAATGTGCACGTCTCACCTACACTTTAAAGTCAAGCTTGCTTCCTAGTGGGATATTCAAGTGGATGGATTTGCTATGAATAAAGTGGCCAAGAAATTGGCTATTGTAAAGGCCAACGTAAGGAATTGGAATAAGGTGTACTTTGGTAACATATTCCTTGAGAAAGCCTATATTAAGGCAGACCTTGATATTGTACAACAAAATATTCAGGCTATGGGTTATAATGCTAATTTGGAAAATGAAGAGGGTCTACTCTTGTTTTGTCTCCATAATATAGTGGCTAGGGAGGAGGAATTCTATAAGTAGAGGTTGCATTCAGTGTGGCTTAATTGTGGCGACAGGAATATGAAATTCTTTCATCTCACCGCAATAAAGCAATGTGCCTCCAATTGTATCAAGTATATTCACCAGGCTAACAGGGTAATTGAGAACGAGGAGATCAGGTGGGTGGCTATTTCCTTCTTTTCTAATCTTCTTGCTGATTATTTTTTCCCTTCCTTACAAGCCTAGGATTAGTTGTTGGATGTTATTCCTCAAATTGTGATGGATGATCTTAATCGCATGCTCTGTAGTATTCCTTCTACAAAGGAAATCAGGAATGAGATTTTCTCCTTTGTTGGGAACAAGGCCCATGGCCCTGATGTATTTCCCATGTTCTTCTTCCAAGAATTCTGGACCATTATTTCCAAGGATGTGGTAGATGTGGCTAAAGAGTTTTTTGGCAATCATAACCTGCTCAAGGAATTGAATGCTACTTTCTTGGTGTTGATTCCAAAAATCCCTGGGGCCTTGACCTTCAATGAGTTTAGACCTATCAGCCTATGTAATTCAATTTATAATATTTTCTCGAAGGTTCTGGTGGTTAGGTTGTAGAGGTTTCTTCCTCTAATCAACTCTCCTCAACAAAGTGGTTTTGTTGCGGGCAGGAAAATTCTTGACCCTATTATCATTGTGCATGAAAACATGCATTCCCTGATGGTTAACAAAAAGGCTAGTTTTTTATTAAAACTAGATTTAGTTAAAGCTTATGACGGGGTTAATTGGTCTTTTATGTTTAAAATCCTCTCTTCTTTTGGTTTTTTTAATAATTTTTTAAAGCTAATTTAGAGCCTTATTTCGACGATGTCCTTTTTTATGTTGGTTAATTGCTCTCATTTGGATTTCTTTAAGAGCTCTATGGGGGTTAGACAAGGTGATCCAATTTCACCCTTCCTCTTCATTATCTTAGCTCAATCGCTAGGTAGGTCACTACAGTTGAAACTCTCTTCGAGATCTCTTAAGGAGCTACGACCTTCTTCTTCTTCACCCCATTGTTTGCATCAATAGTTTGTTGATAATACTTTGATCATGAGTGAGGCGTCTACTACGAAAGCTAGGAATATTAAACTGACTCTCTAGAATTATGAGGTGGCTTCGATGTAGCTCATGAGTCTTCCCAAGAGCACAATTTTCTTCCTCAACACTCTGGAAAGAAGGATGCAAATAATTGTCAGTATTCTTCATTGTTCGGTGGGCTCTCTTCCTTCTACCTATCTTGGTCTACCTCTAGGAGCCAACTTGTCCCCTAAATCCTTTTGGAATGTTCTGATTGATAAGTGCAATGCTAAGCTACTGGTTGGAAAGGTGCTTTGCTTAGCTAGGCTGGAAAATTGGTGTTGATTAAGTCCACATTGCAGAATCTCCTGGTTTATCCTCTTAGCCTTTTTCAGAAGCCTTGAAAGTTTTGGGAAAATATTGAGAGTATTCAGAAAAGATTTCTTTGGTCTAGTGTGGAGGATAAGAAGAGATTGAGTTTGGTTTTGTGGGAGGAGGTTTGGGACTGCATAGGATTAAACCCTTCAATTTGGCTCTTGTAGCTAAGTAGCTTTGGAACTTCCCCCGTGGTGAGGATTGGTCAGAGATTCTAGCTTCCAAATATCTTGCTTAGGTGGATAAATTTTGGGAGTTCCTTAGAGATGATTTCTCTCCTCCCTTAGGTTCTTTCTTTTGGAATTCACTAATCAGATCCAGAGGTGTTGTTTCTGCTGGCATCCAATGGTCGGTTTGGAATGGTAGGGATATCCTTTTTTGGGATGATTGGTGGTTTGGGCATGGTCTGCTGTGAGATTTTGTTTAGGCAGTTCCTTGGAGGGACTTTTGTATTAGAGAATTCAAGAGTATTTTTGTTGATTATATTGTGGTCAGGGAGTGGATAAGGATCCATGAGGTGTCTAGAATTCGTATCCCTGTTTCCCTCTAGAGGGACAAGGTGATTTGGAGAAGGCATCCACATGGGATGTTTTTGGTGGAATTTGTGTTTAATTCCCTCAATGATATTGTTGAACCTAGGCCACCATGGGGCTTGGTCTAGTCTTCAAAGTTGATTCCCAAAATCAATATGTTTTTATGGTTAACAGTGCATGACAAGATCTTAACCATTAACAATCTGTGGAAAAAAGGTTTCTCCATGCCTAACAGATGCTACCTATGTAAGGTGGATGTGGAGGATAGTTCTCACTTGTTTATTGGGTGTAGCTATGCTTGGGAAATCTAGTCTCTCTTTCTCAACCTCTGGAGAGTGGATTGGATTTTCCCTTCTTCGGTTTGGGAACTTCGACTCCAATGGCATGCACCTTCTTCTAATCCTTCCTTGAGGTTGCTTTGGTCTCTTATGCTCCCTCATATTAATTGGGGTTTATGGAAGAAGAGGAACACCATAATTTTTAGGGATGCCTCCCTTTCCCCTCTCTCCTTTTTAAAAAAAAATGTGTCATCAATAATGGAGAATTTTTTACTGGTGGTTGAGAAAATTGATATTCTGAGATGAGTGAGGTTTTTCGATTATGATGTTGTGGTGTCTACCTAGTGGAAAATTTCTTGTGATATTGGTAAACCATTGAAGAAGGCTAATATGGATAGGGAAGGGGTTGTTTGGTTTTCTCCTCCTCTTGGTTGGCATAAAATAAACTTTGATGGTTAGACTAAAGGAAATTGGGGTCCTACTGGTTGTGGAGGAATGTTAAGAGATCACAATGGTAGGTTAGTCTTAGTGGTGGTGCTCCCTTTGGGAATCTAGACAAACCACTTTGCGAAAGTTGTTGCAGCCTATCATAGCATTAAGATGGATAGAGACAAGGGGATCTCAAAGCTCTGGATCGAAGGAGATTCCCTAAATATTGTTAATTGTCTAAGGAAAGGGTCTGCCCCTCATGGACTATTCAAAATTTCATATTGGACGCCCTTGCTTTGACTCTAGAATTTGATGAAATTTATATCTTTCATGCTTTTAGAGATGCAAATCATGTGGTTGATTGGGTGGAAAATTTTGAGGTGACGTTTGCAAGGTTTTTGGAGGCAAATGACATCGTACCTATTGAATTATGCAATCTAATCCATAATGACATATCTTAGCTCGTTAGCATTGGCCACCTACTCAACTATTGGAATGTGTGGTTATTATGGATTTTTTTGGCTAATTAGACACTTCGCACAAGTGATGTTTATGGGATTTTGTTGGCATTCAAATTTGAGTTGTATGAGCCTCCTATTCATTATTTCTCTTAGTACTGTTCTTGGAAAACACACATGCTTTCTAGGTGTTCATCTCCCTTTCACCTTATTGTTTTTTTGTCCTTGTGTGTGGTTTCTCTCTACAAGTGCAAAGCTTTCGATGATGGGTGGGGATAGCTGCAGAATGGAACCTCTTTCCTAGGATAACCTTAAGGCTAACACCGACATTTGGGCTATCCTTCAATAGGGTGGAGTGACCCCTTTTATGGAAAGGATGCATGGCTTTTAGGACAATGTTTCCAAAGATTTCATTGATGCTTGGCATGGCTATGTTCTCAAAATGTTTGGAAAGGATACCATGATTAATGAAGACTTCATTGCACAAGTGACTGGTATATCGACGAAAGGAAGGAAATTCTACAGGGACAAGAACCTCTTGCAATCAGCTAGGAAGTTTTTTCTCTAGGATAGAACAGGGTAAAATGGTTAGGTTGGATTATGGAGGGTATGATAGGTCCAAGATTAAACCTATCTGGCAGGATGTGGTGATGACATTGATGCAATAATTTACCTTGGACGATAGATACACGGCACTGTATGGTCACCATTTCATTTTTTTGAATCACTTTCGACATGATAAGCTTGTTTCCTTCTCATTTTACCTATTGATGTCTTTGGAGGAAGGAATTTTGAATTTCAGGAAGAACCCTAGAAACCCTTCTTTGCATGAGGGTTAAATGTTACTCAGTTGATTTTATTAAATCCAACTACATTGTTGAAGCTCACCATTCCCCTATTTCATAAAAGAAGAGGAAAGGGAGTGGGAAATGCCGAGTTGAGGAGATTCCAAAGAGTGAGGTAATGAAAAATTGAAGAGGACTCAGAGGGATGGTCTGATGGATATAATATAGACCTTGATTATATGCCTCATTTGGAGGGAAGAAATCCTCTACTTCTAAGGCCAAACCTTCCCTCCCGCTTGTTAAGTGCAAACTTAAGGAGGCTTTCATGGAGGGCATAGAGGAGGGGCTTTGTAGTTGTAAGAAGGCCAAGGGATGCTCTAAGGATTTGGGGGATAAGCTTAGGGAGGTGGTAGATGATATTCAAGATGGTGGGGTGGTGAATCTGGGGAATTTGAACTTGGCTTATGATGGTGACGGTGGGTCCCCTCCTATTGGTAAGGTGAATTCTATTGTTAATTTGGATGATTCTATTGTGTCAACGTCTAAGGATAGGGGCAAGGCCAAGTTTATCCCCGATGTGTCTCAAGATGAGGATCCTCCTGCTGGCTCACATCAGGGTAGGGGTTTCTTTTTGGGGGCTATGGACTTCTTGCAGGCGTCAAGTATGGTAAAACAAGGAGCAAACATTTATTTTAATTTACTGATGTGGCTAAAACAAGAGGTGCAAGACCTCCACAATAATCATGACACTATTGCTCGATGCAATATTTCCACTCTACGCAGTCTTAAGGAGAAGGACTCCATCTTTGGTTTGGCCGAGTTGTTAAATTCTAGTTTCGACTGTGTGGTGGACGAGCTGGCTAATTTGAAAAAAGACTATGGGTTGAGGCTGGCATTGTTGGAAAAGCATAACAAACAGCTCTATAAGGACATGGACACGATCATTAATCTTAGTAGGGAGAAGTTGGAGGCTTCAGTTGAAGGTCTGATTTTCCTCAACCATAAGGAAAAATATTGGAGGGGCAGAGGATTGTTTGATGAGTACATGAGCAAGGAAAGGGGGGAGAGTGTTGTCATGGAGATGTAGACCATAGAGTTGGGAGTTGGATCGAGTGTGCATACTCAGAGTAAAACTAAGAAATGCAAAACAATCCCTAGACAAGATATGGAAGATCTCATGGAGATGCACGATAGGATGGTGTCAAAGGACATGGAAGCGGACAGGATGCTCAAAGAACTTATCTAATGGTCTTTTTTTTTGCTCTGTTGTCTTCTTTTTTTTCCTGTTGGTCTCACTAATGGTTTGTTGATGTTCTTGTAATCAGCTTGTTTTTGGTTTTTTGGGTGGGCAGTCCACTATTTTATGTTTACTACCATTGTTCCTTTTTGTACAAGGTTTTAGGTACCCTTCAAAACATGTTTATCGTTAATCAAAACTATAATTTGGACATGCATGTGTGTCGTACAACCTAACTTGTTGTGTATATATCGTAATGCAATTTTTCTTCTTTGAGTGTAACAAGGACATCAATACATAGGGAAAAGGTATTTTTTGAATTTTTTTACAATGGTTTACTATTTTTTCACCTCTATAAAACAAAGAGCTTGATGTTCGGAGAAAAACCTATGTTCAATAAAAAATAAAAAAATAAATACAAGATAAAATTAAAACATATCAAAACTATACTTGTTGGAAAGCTTGTTTCAAGGGCTACAATCTTGCAAAAGATCATTTTGAAATGACATTATTTAATCCATCAAAAGGTAAAAAAACATGTTTTTTTGCCAACATTTTGATAGGTGCAAAGGATACTCCATTGTGGGTATGATTTAATACTATAGGGGTTCTATCCAAGGAGGTTTGATCTAAGAGGTTCTATCCAAGGGGTTTCTATCTCAAGGCTAAAATGATTAATTTAAAAAAAAAAATGATTTCAGGCAAAAATCAGCATGTCCCAAAAGTGATACACACTATCGTGGTCGTCAGGTTGATCTGGGCCATTGCACGCTACCCTGTGACTGTTGATCTAAAACTTACAATTCTCAGAGGGGAAGCAGGCTACTAATACGTGGCCTTTTTGTCGGCTTGTAAAGAGTGGTGGGGGCTACAAAGCAAATGAATTCAAACATTTGGAATAATGCCAAAATTGTTAGATTTTAAGATATCAATGGTTAACATTTTATTATTTTTTTAATGATTTAAAGTCATGACTCATTTTTTTATAAATAATATTTTCACATCAAGTGGTGAATTAAATGTTAAGTGATGAGTATTTGATTTCATTTTCTTCGTTCTAACTTCTATATATACTTCACCAACTCGATGTTCTTCATATCATTTATAATATATTTGGCTTTGATTTCTTTCTTCTCTATTCTCAATTTAACTGTGATATGGAGTCTTCATGGCATGTCATGCTACCCAAATGTTTTTGGGAGATAAGAAGCAACGATGCATATGACAGATGAAAGTTGGGTATGGTTTTTACAATTCCTTGTGTGCAAGTTGAGGATGCTATAAGAATAATTGTGGGTAGGGAATGGCTTCAGAACAACCCTCGTGCTCTATATTCAAAGGTAGCTTCAAATTTCTTGTCCAATTGCATGGACATTTTGATCAATAAAGATTTTGTGAAGATGCTGACAATAGGTTATTTGTAGCCTTTCATTTACTTTATTTCTTCATTGGATTTGGCACTGGAGCATTACAATTTTGAAATTGGGTTAGCACCTATTGGTGGAATCTTCCGAAAAGTGGAATTGCCACTTCTACAGTGCAGGATCTTGCCCTAGTTAATATGAGACGTGGTTTGTTGTGTGATATAAAAAATGAATCATTAAAGAGCTTGGATTTTTGGAGGAAGGTTTTGGGTGATTCTATTTTCTTCTTTGTTGTTACTTTGTTAAATTTGATTCACCTTCTACTCAAACACCTTGTTGAGGGCCTCAACTATTATTACAAAAAAAATTAGTAATGAATTGTGTTTATATTTTATTGTATAGTGTAACAATTCTTGTAATATGTATTTTGTGTCTAGTTTTTTTTCACAGTTAGTGGCTTTTTGGCTAGGTTGGCTATGTAGTATGTACTTCAGTCTTTAGCTACTCAAATTAAAATAATTTTCATGGATCCATTCTTGTAAATAATTTTTTCTTTGTTCAATATAAAAATGCGGCTTTTAAAACTAATAGTAATTATCAACATATAGTTCTAATCATAAGTGAGCAAAATTTATTGTGACTTATTAGTGGACATCGATAATGATTAAGGTATTATCAACACATAGTTCTGATCATAAGTGAGTGAAATTTATTTTGACTTATTAGTGGACATTGATAATTATTAAGGTAAAACAAGCCATTTAATTATCTATTTTCAATGCCTCAAAGTACTCTACCTTTCATTTAATTCTCAATCCTTTTGAAGAAAGTGTGGTTGAAGTATCATGAAATAATCCCATATGTACATCTGAAGCAATTGATTGGATAACTTGATATTGAAAACTGCACGACCACTTAGTGAAAAATTTACTAAGTGCCCAAAACTCAAAAAGTATTATATCAAAATTGCTACTCCCCCTAAAGATGCCAGGAAATTCTTCACTCCATTATCTCCCCCTTTGAAATCAATGACAAAAATTTATAGCATCCACTCTATGCTTCTTTCCTTAACTTCTTTAAAATATTGTACTAACCTTTACTTCATTCTTCAAAAAATTTACAACTGTTGCAAATTTTCTTTTAGAAGATTATCTTATATTTAGCTTTCATTTCTGGAAAGAATTTCTTCCAGGAATCCACAGCAAATCCAATGGAAATAATCAGGCTATTGTTCTCAGATGTCCTGTTGATGATTTCATTAAGGTGCTCAGGAATAGTGATTATCTGTTGTAGTTTCTCTCCTGATATGAGAATATCAACCATCTATTCCAGTCTACCTTCAGTTATATCCTTAACCTTCCAGAATGTGTCAGTGAGAACATTCTTAGTATGAAGAACTTTTGCGTGCTTAGCCTGTAAATTGCTAACCTTCTTCTTCATGTCTCCATTTGAGTCCAAGAGCATACTATAGTCCAATCCAATCTTAACCAGCTCACTCTCAATTTCCTCAAGTTTATCTTTGTACTTCCCTGTCACATGGAGCCACTCAGGCAGTAGTTGAAGATGTTATTTGTAGAATCAATGCACTTTCTTAATTCACTCATCCTCTTCTTCAATTTTGAGACAAATAACCTAAACTGCATTTTTAGGTGAGAAATTATCTCTTCTTCTTTTCTTTTCGAGGACACGGATTCCATATCTATCTTCACACACTCAAGCATTTCATCCAGGAGAATATTCTGTAAGCTTCCCAACTCCACATTATTGTCCACAAAGAATCTTGCTAAAGTGTTTTGAATAAGGTCCTACTCAAAAGATGGTATGTCTAACCACATTTCAGACACCTTTTGCACGCCATTCTCTCTGTGAATGATCTCTAATATTTTGGATTTAAACAAAGCTTCTTCCTCATCACTATCTAAATCAGTGACAACTTCCAGTTCAACTAGTTTTGGAGGATCTCGCGGAATATACTCTTCAAAAGATTCACCCTTTATGTCCACAACCACTTGACTTATTTCTTGCTTTTCAGTCTCTGTAGGCCTGAGTGTAGGAGTCACATCATCTGAAACTCTTTTCCTTTTATGCTCTTTCTCTCCCTTCCCAAAAGATGATCCAATCTCAGTTATTCTTGTTGGGAGTGAAGCACCACCTTCTCCAAATCTCATTAATAATTTTCTAAAGAAACTATGATATACTTATTCACAGTTCTCAAAGGAGTTGTAATGATTGAATATTTGTTTACAAATAGGTATATTCCCTTTCCTTACCACATTATCTTTTAATGGCAGAAAATTCAAAAAATACATTAAAATCATGTTTCCAAAGTACCAAACCTGAAAGAATAGTCAATGTCCCTAGTCAACTAGACATTTTCCATCAGCTATTCTTTCAATAGGCTACACAAGTCAAAGTTCTCTCCTTCAATTATCATCTTATGAGCAATATAAGCATCATCAGTTGAATTTGATCCCTCACGGTTCCTGAAATAGATTTCATATGAAATCCCATAAGCCACATACTTGGTCAGGTGGTCCTTAATTGATAAAATTACCAGTGCCCTTTGATCTCCCCTGATTCCGGTTAGGGTTTCGACTTCCACATTTCTAATTGAATTTTTCTTTGGAATGTCACCATCTTTACATAGTCCAGTTAGATTATTGATCACATCCTTAGTGGTTTGATATGGTTTGTCTAATGTAATGGTGTCACCATCCAATTTATTCAAGAAAAGCTGAACAATATCCGTATTAACAAAATGAGGGAACTCGTACCAGATATCTAGATTTCTATGTTTAGATCCTCCAAACCTTTTGCAATCTGAGAGTGACAACAAATTTTTCTCATCCCTAATCTTCTGACTATTATACTCATTTAGGGTTGCAACATCTTTGATTTGCTTCATGATTATATTCTGAACATACAACCACAAAATCCACAAACATAATGATTGACGGAAATACCTTAAGATTCGCTACCCAAAATCCTTTCGATCCTTTGAGATGATCATAAAAATGCCAATGAGCTTGTTCTTCTTTAATACAATGTGCAAAAAATGAAGTTCAAAATTCCCTTATATAACTTTGCTTAACTTTCACTTTTGACGCATTAAATGCCCTAGAAGTTTCGATGAGACTATGGACTCAGATAGTAGGCGAAATATTTATTTGCAGACTATTCCAATTTCTTCCAGTTCATCATATGAATTCCAATACTTCCTTTTGAAAGTGACTCAATGACTGACAACATCCACTAATCTAACACTTGCAATACACAGGGGGTATAAGATATTTTTCATGAAAAAACTCCCCCTAGCCCATTCGCCTGACATCAGTTACTGGAAGGGCTACCAGTGGAGGCTTCCAATGCAGGCTTATTCCCATCATCAGATTTGGTTTTTCCCACCCATGTCTTTTTCATCTGATCTTTTATCTCTTCCATAGAAGCTTTTGTCTTACCTTTGTTGTCTTTCTATAAAATCTTTCTTTGATAATCCAAACTTCTTTTATTCATAATTCTGTTCTAGTAGAATTTCATTGTATGACCAGGATTGTTACAATTAAAGCATACCAGACCTCTCTATCTATACCAGCCTCTCCATTGATTTCCACTTGCCTTGCATTGATTACCAATATGCCCAAATCTTCCACAGGCATAGCATCTAATGTTTCTTGTATTAATAGTTATTCTTTTGCATTCTAATGCTTTATGACCAAACTTCTTGCATTGAAAACATTGACTAGGAAATGATAAAATGCTTGGACTTATCTTTCTACACTGAGAAGCCATGTGTCCAAATTTATTACAAGCAAAGCAATATCCATTAAATCTTTGAGCATTAGGTTTCCTTACCAAATATCTTCTTCCTCTATTCTTCTTTTCAAGATTCTTCTTATTAGATCCAAAACATTCTCCTTCTTCATATCCAAGACCCCGCTTATCATTTATGTTTTTCTAACTTTTAGTTATTTCTTCAAGCTTGGTGGAGCTCATCTTAAATTTTTATTTGAATTCATTTGCAGTAGCCAACTCATTTGTAAGAATTACTAACTATCTCTCAAGCTCTTGCTCGTTGCTTCAAGATTGTAGTAGTTCCATTTCCAGCTGAATGAATCCACTGCTAATTCTGATGCATTCCTCAGTTTTATCCTTCAAGGACTAGGCTATATTTTCCTCATTCTTCTTTCTTTGCTCAATTTCTATGGTAAACCTCATCGCCACTGATTCCATTTCAAGTTTTAGGGCTGCATTATCCTTAGCCATATTTTCACATTCTCTTGTTATCTCTTTTAAGGTTTGATTTAAATGCACATCATCTAAGCCTTTATTTTCTTTTTGCTTCAATTGATCACATAGTTCCTTCCTCTTTTCTCTTGAATCACTTATCTTATTTTTCAGTGATTGAATGAATTTTTCAGCATCTGCAAGACTTGCTTTGAGTTCCATGACTTCTGCTTTGGATTGATCAAGATCATCAAGTGCCACCATCAGTTTTGTTGAAGACCACTAGTATCTATTGTAATCACCGGATCCACCTCAAGTTGTTAGGCTTTAGAAGAGGAACCTTGCTCTGATACCAATTGTTGGATGTAGGGAACACTGAGAGGGGGGTGAATCAGTGTTCAATAAATTTTACTATTCATATTAAATTGAAAACCATCTACAACAATGTAAGAACTTTGTGCAGTATTAGCAGCATAAGATAGATAAGAACATGCACACACAATAATGAACACCATAACACTAGATATTTTTACGTGGAAACCCTGTTAGGGGAAAAACCATAGTGGGGATTAATCCACAAAGTTTTTACTCTGTTAAAAGTAAAGATAAAAGGGGAATGCACTTGCATTCAGGTTCACTACTCAACAAAATAGAGGCCCACTGCCTATAATACATATGATAGAATGTTGCTACAAAATTTGAACTGATGGGACAACATCTTCAAATGCTAGAGTTCAATTCGAATGAAGCACACAATCTTCTCTCTGATCACACTCTTTTCATGCTTTGTTATGCACTTCAATAGAAGTCTTCCTGCAACACATATAGTAACTCGCTTGATGATTTTTTGATGTAGGCTCATAGTACTATACAAAATTTTTGCATAAATACCATACACTTTCCATACACACATTTTTCACATTCTTGCATACCAAAGATGAAATGCCAATCTTTATATATCCACTATCATCAATTTCACTATATGTCGACTTGAAGCAAAATATAATAGCTTTCCTTGTGTCGGTCCAAAATCATAAATCACAATTTAGTTCGTACCTACATAAGTCAACTAAACTCAAACTAGGGACCCAAACAAAGGTTTAAACATAAGAAAATAACAAAGCATTTACTCCATATACATTCGCGATCCGTGATATTGAACATGTTGGCCACAAGAGAAGAATAGACAATGAGTTATACCACCAAACCTGTTAATTTGAGCTATGATAGTAGTAATGCCACAAAACTTCTTCAATAGAGTAAGATACATGCTAGGAAACCTTCCTTGAAGATCCACATAACAAAATGATGATCTGGTGAGGTGACTGAATCAACAGACTAACCAGATGTCTTGTTCAGCTGGTAAACTATGAAAAATATAGATCTTCTTCCAGTACGATCATAACTAATATTGTGGACCAAAATGAAGACTTTAGTTGCCATCAATGACAACACAGGCAGCCAAAAATCATGTCCACAACCATCATATGCCAACACTGAATTTTCATAACCATTTTCATTTTGTAAGGTTAATAAGGAAGAAGATGATGTGGTATTATTGGGGATACTCTGAATTCTCCTACCTCTAGTTATGTAGTTACAGAGTAAAATACCAATTTCCTTCAAGTTTAGAATGGGTGGAATGGGAAAGAAGTTGATCTAGTTGACCTGACTTCTCAGAAAGGTTTTGAACCAAGATGAGGAGCTCTAATGAAGATAAGTGCTATCCTAGAGAATGGAAGCTCCGTGTAAAAGATGGGAGCAGATTTACTACCCCTCATCTTCTGCATGACTTTGGTTATCTAGGAAATCCCCATCCATTTGTTTTTAGAGCCACATTTGTATTATGTTGTCACCAACAAAAGCTTGGAATCAATTGTGTCTATGTAAAGTTACATGTGTCATTTATACAAAATAGGATCTTGCATGCTCTAATCATCTTTAAAAAGATATGTAATAATGTAACATTGTAATTCAGTTGTAATAAAATAAATGGTTGTGTTATTCTTCATTATTCATTTATAGTAAAGAATTATTTTATGAGTTCAATGTCTCTATGACTCTATTCAAATCATTTTTTTCCTTTAAGAAATTAAGTATTATCTATTTATGAAATATTTGCATGCATATTTAAAACATAAAGCAATACAAATGAAAAAATAAAGTTGCCATCAAATTGACAAAAAATATTATAAACACTAAAAGTTGTCACTCTTACTAGGGTTTACCAAAATGTTATTGATTTCTAACTTTTCATTGACCTTCTCCCTCGGTTCCTGGTATCATTATTCATTTTATTATTTCTTTTGCAACGTTAAGTTACCAGCCCCTTGGCCTTGATGCCAATCCTAACACACTAAAGTTTAAAACAACTTTAAAACACATGTTTATTGTTTATATCATAAATTACTCAATTGGTCGATGAACATTTGATGGATGGTTGTAGTTGCATTATGGAAATAAATGCACAAAGCAATAGGCTTGCAAAATTAAACCTCCAGAATCACCCTATAATCGTTAGATTTACAAAGATCAACGGTTTATAATTTTCTATCAATGCAGGACAACCATATACTAATTGTGTATTCTGGAAGCAACACATTGATGTTTCATTCACTTTAATGTTTGAAAAAAAAGAAAAAATTCTACTGCTAAGTGATTTTATTTTTATGTGAGAGGGTCATCCCATGGGGAGATTTCAGATTGCTCATTGCAGTGCACTAGGGAGATTCTGGGTTCCACGCTTGTCATTATTAATCTTTTCAAGAATCAAAATTTGGGTAAGTGAAAGACAAAATTCCTACAACTACGTTTCATCATTTCTTAAAATCTTATTTTGTCAAACTAAGAATTAAAAAAAATTGAGGACTAAGAGGGAATTCACAATTTCACATTGTATAAGCATGTCTACCACCAGTACTACTAAAGCAAAATTGGATAAAAAAATACATTATGCTAGATTGCTTAAATCCCCAAGTTTCATTGATGAATACCATGATATTTATGATCTTGAAATCTATGGTAGGAATACCGTAGAACTTAGATTTTCATCTGAGAATAAGGTTGCAAAGCATATGCAAGTTAATAGTTACAGTGCACCGTGGGTAATTGGATTAGAGCACATGATGTTACATGAGGTTTTCCCTTTCCCAAAATTTATCATGGTTTGTGCCCAAAATTATGATGATAACAAAAGATCAATTGTTAATAAGGATAGCAAAGAAGAATTTTTATCCATTAATGCATAAGAACTTGGAAAAGTGTTGGGGTTTACAACCAACGAATTTGGAAATGTCGACATTGACCTAGAAAAGCTTGCTAGTGATTATGAAGTAGTGGATGAAAGGGAGAAAAATTCTTTCATAAATAAAATAGTTCAGGATAACATACAAGTTAGAAATAAATTGAAAGGTAAACATAAGCCTCCTTATGATTTTAATATTTTTAGACCATGGGTTCAGGATACTATTTCCATGCTAGCATTTTTCCTCGGATTGGATAGCAATTGGGAAGTGGGTGCAAGCCTCCTTGAAATGGTATATAATATCCATTTTTCTTTTCCATCTCAACCTATCAAATATAACTTTATTGAGCACATTATAGAATTCATGCATGAAATTCTTTTAATGATTAAAGAAGGTGAACACTCAAAGTCCACTAAGACATTTAGGTTCACAACCTACTTGCGCTATTTTTTTCTATTCAAATTTAGTGGAATGTTTTAGACCAACAAGCTTCAGATTCAGCCCTATAGTAATCCTGAGGAAAAGAAAATGGCTCCAATATATAATTGGACCAATGAGATAAGGATGTATGATTCTTGAAGGAACTACACTCATTTATAGATTACTTTTTGGCCCCATTGCATCAAGCAATTACAAATAATCCAATGCCTAGATTTCCAATGTCATGTAGAAATTGCATTCAACTAGGAAAAGAAATAGAATTGGCTGATTGGTACTTAATGGAAGAATATATTGTGCTAAGATTTTATGGATCAGGAGTAGAGCCATAAAAACTTCCAATACATGTGACAAAAAGGGTTTTTACATTATAATATGTAAGGCACATGTAGAGTATTGATGAACTACACTTTGTCAATCAGCAGAAGAAGACCTTATTTCCTTCTATACCTTTTTCATGTGGAGGGTTCACATTCGAGAGGAAAGTATTTAAGGTCGCACATGATATTTTGAATTTTTTTAATTTTGATGTTGTCTGTCACTAGCAGTATGATCCATGTGACACCATTAAATTAATGATTGTGGCCAATAGGAATGTTGCAAGTAGAATTCAACATCAAAGTAAACCCTTGCTTGAAAACTTGAGAAACAAGGATTCTTGGGATGAGCTCAAAATAGCAATGAAGAAAAGTGCTGTTGAGAAAGGTTTTTTTTTTTTATCAATTGTTAGTAGAAATTATGGCATTGCACCGAAAGTAAATCAAGAGGTACAAATTTTTTTATGAAAAAAGTAATAAACCATCTAGTAAAGTAAAAATGCTAGATTCTCTGGATAAGGAAGTTACAGATAAAAATTGGTCACGATCAAAAGTTACTACCTTTTGGTCTATGAGGAGGAGTTAGGTGAACCAAGAACTCTTACAAAATTTGGAGATAATGAAGAATATTGTTTTAGAAAATTGTGGAATGTAGAGCATCCCAATGAATGTGAAGATCAAGAAACTGATGATGAATCTAATGGTGATAGGCAAGAACAAAGCTATGTCAAACTTGGTTTAAGTGAGGCCACAAAAGAATCATATACTTCAAGAGCAACCATAGCCAAAAAAATGGGTTATGAAGGTGGTGGTTTGGGGTCCCAAGGACAAGGAATTTGTACAATAATAGATGTAGACCATAGAAAACCTATTGATAAGCGAGGCCTTGGAGTTGATAAAGTAGACCAAGGACATAAAATTATAGCTGAAACAATTCATTTTGTTAGAGCTTCAAATCCTAATCCTCAAGGTCAGATATAATCACAACTTAGACATGCCCATGGTGGAGAACCTAATAGCTCCCACTACCATTGGTGGCAAAGGTATGGGTAGTAGTACTAATAGTGGTCAACATGTGCTACAACAACAAAATAAACACAAGAGAACAACAATAAAAGATACCTCACAAACGCCAAGTGATCAAGGCACACAAAAGAGGCAAAGGATTTTGTCAGGTCCAAGTCCAACAACAACTACCATTTCCACCACAAAGGAGTTATTTCTAGGCAATCCCAATCCCACAGTTAGTGTGGATACAATAGCATTAGAAACTGCAAGTACTCCTATTCCTTCGCCATTCAAGCATTCCATTGTTCTTGCATCCCCAAGTTTTGATTACATTGAAGAGTTTAAAAATAAATCAAAATTATATAAAAAAGAAAAGAAGCAACTAATGAAGAGTGCATCTATTGTAGCTTCAGAGCCTGCAACAACCATGGTGTTACCCACATTTGACACAAATAAATAAATCATGGAGTACACAATTTTTGTTCCCACAATTCAAAATAAACTACCAAATCAGATGGATCAATCTAAATTTCAAGTGAACAGTTTGCAATTGGATTGTTTTGGACTCAAAAATACTGACAAAATTAATGGATCAAAGAAGAACAATGAATTGGTGTACACATCATTGCTAAAGCAAGAGAGAGAGAGAGAAAGGTTGCAAACTCAAATAGAAAAGTTATAGGAAGACCTAAAAAATGAGAAAGCATAGAGGAAACCAACAGATAACAAGAGAAATGAATTATAAAAAGAATAAAAAAAATATGCCTCTACATCAACAAGCAAAGAGGATAAACAAAACAAGAGAGAAGTGAATAAACTGAAGCAAAGGTTAGATGAGAGCAAAAATAAATATGATGAGGAAAAATCCACTTCAGAAAAATTAAGATAAAGCATTAGGAAAGGAAATGAATAGTGGGAACAAAAATTGGAGAAAGAAAGAAAAAGAAATGAAAGATTGGCCACAGAGCTGATGGAAGCAAAAAATGAAATTAAATCTTGTCAAAATAAGTTAACTGCATTTTGTAGAGAAACAATGATGCATATGAAACAAAAGATTTGGGATGAAATAATGTAGAGGATTGATCATTTGTGTGAATTGTTTCAATTGATTGATGCTATCAGACTACATTATAAGAAGCTCAACAAATATTTAGTGGACAACAAAAATATGTCGGCATTACAAAAATCTATAAATCAAGTTCAACAAATAGTCTACAAAGCTAGTGACAATGATTTGAAATCAAAAGGGATTAATAATCAGCTTGTTGCCTCAATGATGTTGTCATCTATCATTCAAAAGTGTTTGAGAATGTGTGAAAGAAAGGAGTTTGTGCATTTGGTTGCAAACAAGATGAAGAAGCTGGATGAAAAGGTAAGGAAATTCACAGATCTTGGTTTTCCAGAGGCTTTTGACACAAATGAGTGATTCATTGGAAAGGATGATTTTAGAAAGAAGATGGAGGGTATAAGGAAGATATATTTGGACCAATTTCCTCGAAACCTAGATGTGGAAAACTATTTGGATTCCATTAAACCACTAATAACCTTGAAAAAAAAATTGACTGAAGAATTCAAGACAAGTTCCAATTTCAATCATGAATTGTTAACAAATATTCAATTCAAACAACATCAGTTAAAACAAATGACAATTCCACCACCTAAACAGTGGAAGTTGCTAGAAAAGGTGACAAAGTGATTTGATATTTCATAATATAAGTTTCCAAGTTCTAACTCGACTTTGTTGTCATTGACCAAGATTTTGCATTTCCAATGCCTCTATGTATTCCTTCATGTGAAAATCAATAAAAAATCACAAATTCAGTAAGTGTTGATGTACAATTATCTGTATTATTTATTTTATCATTTGAAGAATTTTTTTTGTTTCAACTACTAGATACACATTAAATGATTGTTGATGTTCATTGTTGTATATGTTACTATTGTTAATATGTTATTAAGCATTGAGTTGAGTGATGAATCACTAAATACATGTTTAACAAAATTAAAATATTAAATTATTAAATCCTTCTACCTGGTTACAGGAATCTATGATTTCATCAAAGCAATTTAATTAATTCTTTGAATTAAAGAAGAAACAAAATCATACATTTTGGTGGAATGCCTAAAAATATTTTTGTTCCACTAATGAATTTTGCAAAATCTAGTTGTTTTCGTAATCTGGACATGTCTTAAGGCTTAGGGTTTTAGTCTTTCTTCTATTCTAGGGTTCATATGTGTCTTAAACCCTCTAAAAAACCATAGGCATGAATCCCCTTGGAAAGTGTCCTAATTCGATGTTGAGCTGCATTCACCTATTCCTAGTCACATTAGTCATGACTTGAATCATTGATTTTGTTTATCCACTAACCCTTTGAACCTAGCGCTCCCAGCTATTTACCATTGAATTATTCTAAATATTGATTTATGTAATGTGGGTCATAAATCTTTTAAGTGTTTGATTTTCTCCTAAGTCAGGGGTTTTAATTTTTCTTCATTAATCTAAGACCTCAGCCTAAGTTTTATGTCCTTTTCTCTCATCTTCCTAGTTGGGTCCCCTTTTAAGTACTAACAATTATGCACATGTAGGTTTAAGTTTTTTATGTAGGTCATTGGATCTATACAATTTAATCCTAACTGCTCCTCGCGCCCTCATTTGGTTTTGATTTTTATTAAAATATTCGAGCGAGCTAGTGAGCGAGCACCACGTGTCCCATCAGTCAACATGGCCCATTGATCTTCAAAGGAAGCAAACTTTCAAGATGATAAGATTGATGGTTGAGATACAGTGGCATGGGTCAATCTTGACTATTCCCTTCCAGTCTGTGGGGGGGCCACCTACATCTCACATCTCTTAGTGGGGAAGCGAGGAAGTGCCATCTAGCACGATCGACACTATCCAAGGGACTATAGTATGGCATGAAATATTAACAAAATATTTCTCAGAAGGTTGAAGGTTTTAACTCATGGGCTACTAAAGGGTTCTTTCAAGCACATGATGAATGGCCTAAGTTTTATGTCCCTGCCACTCGTCAGCCTAGTCAGTGCAGGTTTAATATTTTTATCCAAGCCGTTGGATCTATACGATTTAATCCTGACCACTCCCCATGCCCCCATTTGGATTTTATTTTCATTAAAATATTCAGGTGAGTTGGTGGGAAAGCGCCACATGTCCCATCAATCAGCAAGACCCATCGATCTTCAAAGGAACTAATAGCAAACTTTCAAGTTGATAAGATCGACGGTTGAGATAGGGTGGTGTGGGTCAATCTTGACTTCTCCCCACCAGTTTGTAGGGGGGGCACCTACATCTCCTATCTCTCAATGAGGAAGATGGGAAGTGCCATTTGGCACAATCGACACTATCCAAGGGACTATAGTATGGCATGAAATATTAATGAAATATTTCTCATAAGGTTGAAGGTTTTAACTCATGGGCTACTAAAGGGTTCTTTCAAGCACGTGATGAATGGTCGAGCAAGATGTTTTAATCGTAACCATTCATCAAGTCCAAAGATTATGTACACTAGAAAATGGTCTTAAGGTAAAATGCACGTAGGTTTGAAGAACCAGATTTAATCTAGGCCACTCCCCACCACCCCATTGCCATAAGTTGAACACGGGTTAAACCCAATGAGGGAGTAGGGAGCCAACACGTGGATTTTCTCAGCACTAGTGAAGATGGTGGAGCCCACGAGTGACTTGGAGGAAAAGTCTACATGGCATGTTCTAGTTGGTTGATGGGAATAGTAGTGTACAGTTAGATTTTTCAAACTTCTTTGAATGAATTTGGACCATTTTTCAAGCCATCTCACTACAGGATCAACAATCAAAATTCAAATTTGATATCAAAGGTAAATGATTCATTCTAGTTTGCATAAGTGAACCATAATGGCGAATATGACGTACCTTGATGTAGAGATACCAAATTGGTAAGCTTTAAAGCCATAAAGACTCATTTTAAAGCATAATTATAGATTGATAAAGCATTCAATGCATCTAAGATGTTCTCACTGAAATTTTCAAGCTCATTTGACAACCAAATTAGGGTTTCCAAGTGTTCTCAAAACCAATAAGTAAATTGCTATCTTGCTTCTCGGTTGTTTGAAAATTTGTTGTAAGTGATCGCTCTGTTATTCTATCATTAGGGTTTCTTGGTTTACTACATTTCTTTTAAGGTCTAATGTTCAATTCAAACATTATCTCTATTAAGTTTTGTTTTTTGAGCATCAAATCCATACCCTAGTCATGAATTTATATTTTTCTAAAGGGAAACCTTATTTTCCCCAAACCCTAGATTCATGGCACCAAAAGTTAAAGTGTCTACATCTAAAGAACAACCCTCTAGTTCTAAACCTCCAATCAGACCTCTTTTTTGAGATTTAACTGACCAATTAAAACCTTCTACATCTGAGAAACCTAAGGTTCAAACATTGTTCCAAGGCAAGCAAATTGTGGAAGGGCTCGTACAAAAACAATGTACTATTAAGGATGTCACACTTCCATACACTAGGTGGGCATAGTTTAGCTGCTAGTTAGGAAATTGAAACTATGGCATTCTCATGGGCAACCCATGGAATTTGGATATGGGGAAGTTGATAGTACCAAATGTATACATGGATGTTGACCTATTGAAGGCAGTGGCTGCAAATTATGACCCAGTCACAAGAAATATGAGAACATTTGATGGAATTGAAATGGTGAAGGTCACAAGGGATGAAATTGTTGAAGTTTTCAAATTGACTGAGTGGAGTGAGGACATGGTGAAGATAGATGAGAAGGCACTCAAGGCTGAGTTTGATAAGGTCATACATACCTTCAAGATTTCAGTATTGTAGCACTATTTGGCATCTGTTAATGATCAAAATATTATCTTGGGCCCATGAAATAAAGAGTCGTACCTCATCAACTATTTTGTCTCTCACTTCCACAGAACTTTCTATTCTTTATGTCAAATCATTGGTTATGATCCAACTACAGGTATGCCAATGACAGGGATGTACATGGCTCCACACATCCAGCACCCTACATGGTGTACACACTATGACTATGGAGGATACTTGGCTGGAAAGATTCATGAGGTCCTGGTTAAGCTGAAGAAAGGTGAATTTGGGGTCAAATTCTTTTGGTATTCATTGTTCATGCACATATTCTATTGAAGGGAGCCATATATTTTGGTAAAGATATGACATTGGAGAGAAGGGAAGGTAATTTGGATCTACCTATCCAATGTTGGATTAGAATTCTTGACAAAAATGATTGGAAATTCAATTATGTGGTGTTTGAAATGTTTTTTCCTCTAAGCTAAAGAGAGTTTTAATTTTGACTATGCCTAGAAATCCTATAGACTTACATAATTTTTTGAGGCCTAAGTGCAGGAGGCCAGATTTAAACTTTGAGCACAACTGTGGGGATGTAATCCCTTATCCAGGTTACACAATCTTGAGGGTATATGGAACAAGTTTCTCACCTCATATATTGCCAAAGTATGTGCTAGAAAGAATTGGTTTTCTAGAGGTAATGTGGCAATTGGGAGATGTGGAGAACAACCATTTGAACGATCAGGGCAAGGGAACCTTTTTCCCTACATATACATGTTTCTTTAACTTTGTAATGATAAAAGGAGGATGGAGCAATATTAATGATATACTCAAGCCTCTCCAAATGAGGAGGGTGGGAGAAATAAATCATGATCCTAAGGGATTTATGGCATGGCTCAAAGTAAGGATTAGAAGTTAAAAATTCATTCATAACTTTTATTTCCCAGAAGATGTAATAAGAAATATTTTTGACTTTCAATTACAAGATGATAGAAAAAATGAAATAAATTGCATTCAATAAATTAGAGAGGGATCTAAAGTCCAAGGATCCTCAATTCTTGGCTCTTGCTAAGATTCCAAATGTAATGCAAAGGATTGAATATATTTTCTAGAATTTTGAGATAGTTGTTGGGAATTTGAAGGAAAAGAGATTAATTCAAGAAAAGGGGAAGGTTGTTGCAGTAGAGGAAAAAGGTTAGGGGGTTACCCCTATGATGGAAGAAATACTAGCCCCCCAGCCCCAAAAGAAGCTATTTTTTTCAAAAGGAGGAAAGACATAATGAAGGAAAAGAAGGAAACATTGCAAGCCTCTTCCCAACAAGATGAACAAAGAGTCCCTTCACCAATGCATCAAATTCCACCACCATCTCCTCCTAGGCCAACTGGTTCTATAATTGTTGATATTGATTCTCCACCTAGAAATTCATCGACATCCAAGCAACCACCCTTGAAGAAGAAAAAAGTTGAGTCAAGTGGCCTGGTAGATTATGAGGAAGATTTTGATGATGAAATATTGGTGGCAGAAGAAGAGATGCAACAAGGTATGCCTTCTCCACCTAGGGAGATGATGCTACCTTAGCAATTTGACCTTAGATTGAACAAAGTAGACCTCACAGACCTAAATAATAAAGATGATCTTAGAGAAGAGGCTTGTACAAAGTTTATGTCCAATGACTCATTTGTCAAGTCCCCAACTTTCATGGAGTTTGCTTGGAGAGCTAAGTGTAATCAAGGGATTTCTTCAGATTAAGAGTGTTAGCAATAAACAATAAACAATAAATGAAACCCAAAGATTTTACGAAACACAAAGGAAGTAGACGAAAGAACAATTATACCTGATTGTTGATACCTCCATGATTCCCTTTCGTAATACCTTCTTGCTTGCTGGATAATGTTGCCCTCAGATTCGTCAATCGAGCAATCTAAAATGTCTAAGCCCTACAACAAGATTTGAAGGATTTGATATGCCTAAATGACCATGTCTACAAACCAATGCCTATGTCTAAAATAGTGCCAAAATTGAAATGCTAAGATTGCCTATGACCATGAACATGAGAGTAAATAAATGCCTATAGTAATTATGCCAAATGTGTCTGTGTGTGTGTGTTCGAAAAATGAGAAGAAGATGGCATTTTATAGAAAATGCCATTTCAAATGGACGGACGAGATAAATTAATGAAATGAACGATCCAGATTACACCTAAGAATCCCTAATTAGGGTTAGGGAAAAATCCTTAATCGAACGGTCAAAATAAAATTGGATCGACGGTGGAGAATAAATGAGACAAATTAATTAGAAAATAAAGATTTTCGAAAAATCAATAAGATAAGATTGCCTGATTTGCAAGATTCAAAAATCAAAGAGATAACATGTGGACTGAAGATAAGATTTGGAAAATCAAGAATCTGCCTGATTGCTTGATTTTTAGAAGATTAATTACTAATTTGAATTAAAATAATTCAAATTATGGATTTTGAGAGATAATAAATAATCTTTTTCAGATTATTTATCAAAAAGGACCACAGTTAAGATTGACATGACATTTTAAATAATTTAATTTATTTAAAATGAGAAGAATATTAAATTGACAATTAAATAATTAAATTTAATTATTTAATTTAGTAGATAAGACCAATTAATTAAATAAATTAATCAATTTATTTAATTAAGATTAGTGACGTATTTAATAAATAAATAAAATTTATTTATTTAATAATCAAGAAGAATTAAATGATAAAGGGGAATTAAATAAATTAAGAAATTTATTTAATTAAAGAAAGACTTAGACAGTTAATGACGATTTAATAAATAAATAAAATTTATTTATTTAATAATCATGAAGAAAACCAAGACATGAATTAATTAAATAATTATGAATTATTTAATCAATAGTCGAATGGACCAAAGACATAATTAAATGTCATAATTATGCTAGGACGAAAGTGGTAAAATGAAGCTTGCAGGCCTAGGTCATTTTTAGGTGTCTACATTTTGCCCCTCTTTGTCATAATGTCGCTTGTCGCATTGTGACAAAGAAAAATAAGCCAAGAATATGAGGAAGAATGACGAGGAGGGTTGCGGTATGCCCCCTCGAGAGGACAGACAGGTTCGAAGAACATGGGTGTGCTCTCGAAATTGGTTAGGAGACTAGAATATGAAGAGACAAAGAAATTTTAGTGCAAAAGACATTAATGCAATGCCTATATGAGATGGGTGAGAGAAGATGACAAGACTAAAGAAGATGCATGTTAGTTCCTAGACCAAATCCTTCAAAACACTGCCATAGGACCTTAATATTTATTGCTCTTAATCATCATTGGGAAGACTATTGTAATGGCCAAGAAACACCATGATATGACATAGATCAAGGTGTGCAAGGTCGTACCATCACGTAAGACAAACAGTCACAAACAAGGATGATCATGACTCATACTAGGAGTGAGCTTGCCCCAGTCTTTTTGCCATAATCAACCACATGCAGAAAAAAGACAAGGACAAATCATGGAACGTCGCTGCTTCTCTAAATCCTGTTTCCAGGACATCCTTGAGAAGCTAGTAGCATGATTGTCAAAATACAAAAAGAAAGAGTCCTTACCATGATATGTCGTTGTTTTTCTAAATCCCAAAAATAAGGATCTCGCTGAGAAACTAGTAGTCATGCGTGTCAATTGACATGATACGTCGCTGCTTCTCTAAATCCTGCTTAGTGGGATCTCGCTGAAAAACTAATATCATGATAAAAACTAAAAACAAATGCCAAGTGTTTGCCAAGTGCGTCTGGATGCCGAGTGCATTGATGTGTCAATGTAAATTTAAATGATGCCAAGATGACAAATGCCGAAGGTTGCCATATTCAGGAAGGACACATCCTGAATAATGTCGATGTCTAGGAAGGACACATCCTAAAACACCAATGTCAAAGTTTTGTTCTTCAGAAGGACACATTTGAAAGAACGTTGTTGTCGAGAGGAATGATCCTTAAGTGTCAGAAAGGATCCCTCGAAAATGTCAAATGATAGGGACGATGCCTAGGAAGGACACATCCTAAGGCACCAATGTCAGAGTTTTGTTCTTCAGAAGGACACATCTGAAAGAACGTTGTTGTCGAGAGGAATGATCCTTAAGTGTCAGAAAGGATTCCTCGAAAATGTCAAATGATAGGGACAATGCCTAGGAAGGACACATCCTAAGGCACCAATGACAGAGGTTATTCTTCAGAAGGACCCATCTGAAAGGTAACCAAGAGTTGATAGTTTGACTGGTTGCGATAATTTGACTTGTTTTGACTAAGTTTGACTTGTTTTGACTGAGTTTGACTTGTGTTGGCCATATGTCGATATTGTCATGATGATATGTGCCGATGAGATTGTCTTGTTGTGATAATGATTGTCATGATGAGTTTTGTTCGTTTGGGAAAGATTCATGTTGTCTTGAAGACTTTTTGACATGTGTGCCAGTGTGATGCCGTGAACCCTAATAGACTGACCTAGTGCGGCCTCGGGGGCTCATCGACAGATGGCCTTGCCTACGTCATGCACTCAGAGACCTCGTAGTTCGACGCGACCAATGACTTTGTCTTGATGAGCAAAGATTGCGTCATGATTTTATTTTGACAAACCTAAAAGGACTGACCTAATGTCTCGGGGACTCAAAATGTGAGTTTTGCCTACGTAGCAAGTGCGCAGAGACAACGTAATTCGACAATGACATGGACCGATTGACTTGATTGACTTTGACCAGAGATGACACTGCGTTTGTGTTCGTCGAGTGGTCCGATGATTTGTTGTGGTTTTCTTCATGACGTTTTATGATTTTTAGGTCTTTGTTCAGGACATTTTATGATTTTTTTGTCTTTTTTCAGGACATTTTATGATTTTTTTGTCTTTTTTTAGAACATTTTATGATGTTTTTGTCATTTTGTCATTTTATGATTTTTTTTTGGATTTTGACGTTTAAAAGGATCGTGACAAATGCATATGACTGATGCCTACACATGAGAATCCAAGGACAAACATGATTGTGCCCCTAGTCAAGCTGAATACCAATTGACATGTGATGACAACGTTGTTTGACGTGGGAAGGACGCATCCAAACAACGTGAGGACGATGATGATAATGTGATGAAAGTATCGTGGTCTACAGCCAGGCCAGGAAAGCAGTCAAGTAATGTTTTAGATAATGTGCTTGTATGGATTAGACTCGTTGCATTTGGAATGACTTGGTTAGGACTAGATGGGATGATGAGTATCCTTAGACCGTTTGACAAGGGAAAGCCAAGATAGGTGACAGGCATGAAAAGATAGGGGGTGGCCTTGGTAAAGGATGGGAGACATGAGACTAAGGGAATTGTCATATGATTTTCAAGGACTATGTCATATAAGGACAATAAGACTATGATGGTCAATGACATGATGTTTCATGAATCGTGTATGACTGAAGGATAGACATGTCAAGAGTTTTCCCAAAGCATGATTTATGTGTGCCAGTTTTATGTCAAGACCAAGGTAGGTGGGAAAATGGACGGAAATGATAGGGTTTAGATGGATATCAATGTCATGAGGAAGGCATGGGAAATGAGACGACTTGCCCCCAAGTGTAAGAGTCCACATAGACAATTTATTTTACACATGACGCCTATTTGCCAAGTTTTCATCATGGTACTTATCCAGGGCGCCTGTTTGCCAGGTTTTCACCATTGGATGAAATTTTTCTCTTTACTATTTTCTTGACTTTTTGATTTTTCTTTGGTGTCACCAAGACGCCTGTTTGCTAGGTTTTCATCAGGGTGATGATTTTTTAATTTTTTAATTTTTTTGTATTTCTGATATGTGGATAGCCTGGATGCTTTAGATAACCACTGACTGTTTTGAATCCACTGACGGTGCCGATGTAGAGATTGGTGCCATGATATGCCAATAATGACCTTGCTGAAGGAGTTGTCTTGTCAGGATCGTAGCACTTGTATACAACTGATCGATGTCATTGTGATCCTTTTTGATACTAGAGTTGGCCTTATCAAAATACGCACATCGCAATAGAGTGCCATGAGAGTCCTTGTGATAAAGAGTTGTTGCCATGATGTGATGGATTTGTGATGTAGGATTTTTGGACTTTAGGCGAGATGTAGGGTTATGATGAATGATGGTAGACGTGGAAAATTTGTTTGGACATTTAGATGAATCACTTTTGATTTTCCAAACTTGGTATGGTGAACGACTAATTTTGGAGGGATGGCATTTGGAACCAACATCTTTAGATGCCTTGCTTGATGACCATTTTGAAGGAGGTGGACATGTGTTATATGTGGGAGTCCTCTTGTATTGTGGCTCCACATTGTGATTGACTTTTGTATTTGACTTGGTGTCATTGTTTGATCCATCTTTCTTTGGAATCCATTTTAAATTCATTTGTCCACTTGTCCTTTTGTTTGATTCAATGGCCTTTGACATTTGATTTTGATATTTTGACTTGTAAGACTTTTGTTTTTGTTGGTCCCAAAGGGGAGGTTGATTCATGATAGAATGACAGTTCATGGTGTGGGTGGAGGGGGTGTTGGCAACAACCTTATGACAAGGATTTCTCATGGACTCCACTTTGACGTTTGTATTTAACAAAGTTGCCCCCAATATCGAGGAGGTACCACTGACATCGTTTGATTTGCTGTCTGAGGAATAACCAAGACCTTGATGTCTGTAATTTGCCTGAAGTTGTATTGGTTCAAGAATGCCTTGCTCGTGTATGCCTAGTCCTTTGCCTTGATATTGCATGCTTTGAAAGATTTGTTTGCGATGGGGTATTTATTGTTTTGAAAGCAAGATGCTAACCCATTATGATGTCTATGGACACTGTGACTTGTAATATTTGCATATGCGAGAAAGCCTGCTCTGACAAAGATAGATGACCCTAGTTGATAACATGTCTTAGCTTCATTGTCATGTTGGACATATTCCTGACTAATATCTTTGGTCTGATCTTGCGACATGTCAGGTTTAGATGATTCTATTGGTGCTTCCAAGTCAATGTCAAAACCGTCTTGATGGTCATTATCATATAGTTCCATGAGGTTAGCTATAGCTTCATCATTTGCAAATATGTCCATAGTGGAAGATTCTTGTTCTGGAGGAATATCGTCTATGTGTCCCATGGAGGCAAGTGTCTCATCGTGGGAAGTGTCAATAGTCAAGGCTTTTATAGGGTCAGCGAGTGTTTGATCATGAATGGCATAAAGGTCAAGGAGTGGATCATTTTGGACTTCTTGTTCAATGGTAGGGTCTTGGTTGAAGATGGTGTTGTCATGGATTTGGAATTCTTGGTCAATGATGGGGTCCTAGTCAAAGATGGGGTTGTCATGAATGATATAGTTAGAAATAGAGTCGTTGTCAAGGAGAGGTGTGTTTTGGATGTCATGATTGTCTTGAAGGACTTCATGGATGGAATGAAAGATTGGGTCATGGGATGAACTACCTTGTTCTTGACATGAGGGTGACATTATAAGGTCATGCTTTGGGCTTTCATTTTGACATGTATCCTCAAGTTTATTAAATGGGATTTGACTTTGTACTATGATAGAATTTTCATGACTAGATGTGGCTTGTGAGGGGGTGATTTGAAAAGGATTAATGACCAAAGGACTAGGATAGGACGTGGGAACTTGGACTGGACTAGTATGTGAAGGACTAGGATAGGACATGGGTACTTGCATTGGACTAGTATGTGAAGGACTAGGGTATGACATGGAGACTTGGACCGGATATGACATGGAGTCTTGGACTGGATATGTCATGGAGTCTTGGACTGGATTAACTATTGAAGGACAAGGATATGACGTGGAGACTTCGACTAGATTGGTGTAAGGTTGATTGAAATAGGACATGGAGACTTGGACAGGATCAGTATGGTATGATGTGGGGACTTGACATGAGTTGGTAGATGGTTGATAAGGGATGCAGACTTGGACGGGATTAATAGGTGAAGAGTCAGAATATGACATGGAGGTTTGGAATGGACTATTGGACAGTTGGCTTCCCTTGTCAAGGTTAGGATAAGGGTGATAAGTGGACGTTTGTTGTGAATTATTGGTAGGATTCATGTCAAGTGACTGTTGATGGTGAGGGTAGATGGATGGTGGCAAAGTATTTATGTCAAAGCCTTGTGGTAACTTAGCCCCTTCATCCAAAAGCATGGCTAGATACCTTTGAGGGTCACGTAAGACATATTTTTTTACAAAGGAGAATATATCAGGATTTTGCTTTGCAGCTTCTATGTCTTTGAAATATACTCGTCCATTTTGGTCTCTTTGTATGAATGGCTCAAAAAAATTTAGTGATGAAGATGGCATGTTCACGGAAGATTGCATGTTCATGTTGTGAAATGGGTCGGAAAAAGTCCAATGTTGGTTTGTGTCATAAGTGTTATTGTCGATGTTAGGATTGGAATCTTGTCCAAAGTTTGCCATTTGTCGTTGTTGTCTTTGAAGTCGAGTCTCAACCGTAAAAGGGATTTTCTCAAATGAGGACGATGAGAATGACAACTAAATGCAAGGATGACACTAGCCTATGTTTTTCGGATTTTTTGGATAAAGGATGAAAATGCAAGACTATGTTTTTGGATTTTTGACAATAAGGGATGCAATATGACAATGATGTCTAAAGAAAATGACTAATGCCAAAGGACAATGAAGACTAAGATGGCAAGTTATGTCACTAATTTTTTTTTTGTATTTTTGGAATAAAGGATGACAATGCAAGATAATGATGACGTTTTCCTAAGGAAATGATTAATGCAAGATGACAAGGTTGTCAAGGCCAATATGAGGACTAAGATGAGGATGTTTGACTAAGGACTTAATGTTATAAATGCCAAGTCTAGGTTCAAAATGATTACTAAGATGAACAATGCAAAGTCTAAGTTCAAAATGGGGACTGAGATTGTTTTTTGATGTTTTGCTCAAAAGTTCGATTTGTCCAAGGTCGATTGTTTGTGTCCAGATTTGTGAATGTTGTGTATAATGTTTGAAAATTTAGAAAACACTTGACAAGCACGACATTTTGGTGTAAGCAAGCACACATCAGATAAGCACAATCCTAAAAGGCCAATAGGCCAAGGGTTTGTATACTTGGTATAGCCCATCGATATACCCTGGATTGGTGATAAACACCTTTCCTTCTCAAGAGCGGATAGCTTAGAATTTTGGTGGCATTGGCTCCCCTCCACGGCTCATTAACGTCATTCGAGCACACCAAATTCGAATTCTTGGGTAGTGACTTCCCAAGAACTCTATCTCTACTCAAGGGGATCAGTAGTGAGTGTCTTCGGGCATGATACTGTACCCTGCACTATACCAAGCAACGACCAATAGAACGGTTGGACACTAAGACAAGAGGTTTTTAATTCGGGCATTCTGTTCGTGGGGCGTGATCCATGCGGCGAGAGTCCCCTTTCAGTTCCATCTCGTCGGAACCACGCTCGTGATTCATGGGATTTCCCCAAGAACCCACTTTTATATACCGGCTGGAAGTCCCTCGGTGTCAGGGTGCTACCGGTCTGAGTCGTCCTAGGGTGAGTACTTTTTCCCACCAGAACAGGCCCAAGTTCTAGAGTCAGTAACCGTTTCTCTTACACCCAGGATCGCACAAATGTGCAAGGGGAGAGGATACTTCGATATACTAAATCATGAAGGGTAATTAACAAATAAAGATGGGTCTGATTTTCTGATCACGAAGTTTTCACCAAGTGAGAGCATACTCACCTACCATCTTGCAAGCACAATCAATCAAAGAAGACATAGGTTCGTTTTAATTGCACCAAATAAAATGTGAGTTACACTACTAAAAATGCAAACACATTGTTTTGTTGTTTGGCCTTTGACAATCAAACCTACAAGACAATCCGTTAGTAGTTTAGTGTTTGTCTTCAACCCACGAATAGTAACCGCCACACGCTACAAGAAAAGATTAGTAACAACTATTAGAGAGTTAGCTAGTCACAACAAATCTGATTTTTAGAAATTTTTTTGACAGAAAAATGAAAAATACAGAAAATAAATCTTGTCTAAAATCTCAAGAGGTTTCCAAAAAATTAAATAAATCAGAAAAATTTGCTGTTTTGCACCTGAAATTATTTTTTTATGAAAAATCATTAAAAAATTATAAAAAATACAAAACAGCTTTAAAAATTCTATTTTTTTTACTGGAGTCGTTTAATGTCATCCCAAATCTGCAAAAAAACAATTGTGATCATATTTGCAACCGTGAGTGAGATATAAGCCAATCTTTGTTAAACACCAATTTTAAAAGATCTATTTTTTGACTAATAATTTCACATCCAAATTTAAAAACTAAAGAGTAGACCCCTATTAAAATTTAAAGAGCTTTCCAGAAATGTAAACATATCTAAAAAATTTGATTATTTTCTCCCAAAATTAATTTTTTATTAAAAAAAGAAAAATAATTATAAAAAATGAAAACCAGATCCAAAAAATCTGATTTTTGGAATGAAAGTGCACGATGTTGTCCCCAAACTGTAAAAAAACATTCGTGAGCAAATACATAGCCGTTTGAAAGTTATGGTTGAATCTTCAGCTTTGTCCACAATGATGCCAAACCTGCAACAAAAACCAAACAAGCCCTGCAACAAGAAGAAACCAACTCCAAAAATGGTTTTTTATTTGTCCAAATATGTCGGGTTCACCAATGTAATCAAGGGATTTCTTCAAATTAAGAGTGTTAGCAATAAACAATAAACAATAAATGAAACCCAAAGATTTTACGAAACACAAAGGAAGTAGACGAAAGAACAATTATACCTGATTGTTGATACCTCCATGATTCCCTTTCGTAATACCTTCTTGCTTGCTGGATAATGTTGCCCTCAGATTCGTCAATTGAGCAATCTAAAATGCCTAAGCCCTACAACAAGATTTGAAGGATTTGATATGCCTAAATGACCATGTCTACAAACCAATGCCTATGTCTAAAATAGTGCCAAAATTGAAATGCTAAGATTGCCTATGACCATGAACATGAGAGTAAATAAATGCCTATAGTAATTACGCCAAATGTGTCTGTGTGTGTGTGTTCGAAAAATGAGAAGAAGATGGCATTTTATAGAAAATGCCATTTCAAATGGACGGACGAGATAAATTAATGAAATGAATGATCCAGATTACACCTAAGAATCCTTAATTAGGGTTAGGGCAAAATCCTTAATCGAACGGTCAAAATAAAATCGGATCGATGGTGGAGAATAAATGAGACAAATTAATTAGAAAATAAAGATTTTCGAAAAATCAATAAGATAAGATTGCCTGATTTGCAAGATTCAAAAAATCAAAGAGATAACATGTGGACTGAAGATAAGATTTGGAAAATCAAGAATCTGCCCGATTGCTTGATTTTTAGAAGATTAATTACTAATTTGAATTAAAATAATTCAAATTATGGATTTTGAGAGATAATAAATAATCTTTTTCAGATTATTTATCAAAATGACTGACAGTTAAGATTGACATGACATTTTAAATAATTTAATTTATTTAAAATGAGAAGAATATTAAATTGACAATTAAATAATTAAATTTAATTATTTAATTTGGATAAGACAATTAATTAAATAAATTAATCAATTTATTTAATTAAGACAGTTAGTGATGTATTTAATAAATAAATAAAATTTATTTATTTAATAATCAAGAAGAATTAAATGACAAAGGGGAATTAAATAAATTAAGAAATTTATTTAATTAAAGAAAGACTTAGACAAGTATTTAATAAATAAATAAAATTTATTTATTTAATAATCATGAAGAAAACCAAGACATGAATTAATTAAATAATTATGAATTATTTAATCAATAGTCGAATGTGGACCAAAGACATAATTAAATGTCATAGTTATGCTAGGATGAAAGTGGTAAAAATGAAGCTTGCAGGCCTAGGTCATTTTTAGGTGTCTACACTAAGAAATATGATTATGTAAATAAAATTGCAAAGAAGAGGAGCCTCCACCCAGAATTATCTGATGCAGTCATACAAGCTCAAGTAACAAAAGAGATTAAAGAGAGCTTCCAAGAAATAACTACACAAGAGGGTAGAGAGCTAGTGAGAAAAAGTGGTATCCTCCTATTACTAGAGTGGGACCTAGCTTTTGCAATTGATTTTGACATGTGATAGGCCTTTCTATAATTCAGAGGAGGAAGCTACAATTGCACTGCAAGGATCTACATTTAGTGAGCAATAGGATACTTTGGCAATCTGGGATTTGGCCCCAAATACTAAAAGACCAGAAGTTACCGAACTTGTTGCAGACTATAAAGGGGGCTTAATCATAAAAAGAGTTTTTGATACCTCAACTATTGAGGTTGCTACCATGTCTATGAACATTTCATAGTTCACAAAAGCAATAGTTGAATCAGTGACGGACGAGAAAGAGAAATTTATGAATTTTTATAATGATTTATTGATTTAATATGGCTAGGGACAACAACAAATAATGCAGTTGTAGCTGAAATGGAATTATTGAAAGAGAAGATGCAAAACATGTAGTCGAGTGAGCCAATGCAAACAAATACTACTCCTTTTGCACCCCAGGAGCCAACATCATCTACCCCTATCCCTCCCACAATTTCTTCATGGGAAATTGTGCCTTACAACATGGGACATGTGCCCATCTCAGTGGCGAAACCTAGCACATCAAAGGCACAACAAGTAGAATAAATCAGTGAAGAAGAAATGCTTGAAAAGTTGAAGGAATATGAAGAAAAGTGCAGTCAACATGATAGGATGATCCTTGTCAGCAGTTTGAAAATTGTGATTGCAATGTTGGAGCATCTGAATAAAGGTATTGATAAAAGATTAATTAGCATCCATGCTAATTATTCCTCCATGGTTTATGCAATAAATAATTTTGACATAGACAAGGAGGTAGCCATCCCACTCATGGAAACATGGATTCCTAGACTTCAAGACTTGAGGCTAATGGCTTAGGATCTAAAAATGATGTGAATAAGCTTGACAAGATCCAACCCACCCTCAAAACTGTGAATGAAATTCAAGAATTCTAGGGAAAGATTGAGCCTTTGGAGGCTAAGATAAGAGAGTTGGTTAAGAGATTTCCTTAAATGTATCATGGTATCCTTCCTAATATATTGAAGGATAATGGTGACATCAAATCCCTAAAGGATTGAAGAAAGTCGACCAATGAGGTAATTTCAAATCAAGTAGCCAAAAATTGTGAAGAAGCAGACATGAGCATGCTAAAGAAAAATATGGACATGCTTGCTCAAGCAAGAATTGCTCTGGAGGAGTTTGATAAAGAAGCAAACTGGGTTGTTACCAAGTATGCTCCTTACAAGTTAAAGGCTGACAATATTATAACATTCAATTGGCCCATAGAGGAATGGTTTCAAGCATAGAAGGACAAGTACCTGGATGTCTTGGAGGATATAGATGTTTCCATGGGGTAATCACTACAATTTTGTTCTTTTGATCTATAATAATAATGAATAATGGATGGGAGAGAAGCAATGCATGGCTTGGAATTAGTACAGATTATGCCTTTGAAAAAGTAATGAAAAAATATTGTTTTCTCTCCAATTTGAATTTTGATGACAAGGGTACAAATGTGGAAGGTATTTTGTCTCTTCTATCTTTCTTCGTTTTATTTCTTTTCTTTCTTCATGCTTGGAATACGTGGACACAATTTTTCAAGAATGTGTATATATGTGTACATCAATTTAAAGGTGCCTTTAGGAAGGCGAGATAGAATCTGCATTGACAAATATAAATGGTTTTTTCCCATGTGACATTTCCCTCCATTTAAATTGTAAATATAGCTACAAAGGGGAATATTCATTGTAACGGTCCAATAGAAATAGGACATGTGTACTTTCTAGCCCAAAGATTTTTTGCTCCTTCATTTCTATAAGAAGGAATTCAAGGCCAGAAGTACGAGTTGTTGGTTATTGATTGATCATGGAGAGAATTTTTGTAATGAGAATACAAAGAACATTTTAGATTTTTGTCTTAGGTTTTGAGTCTGTCAATATGCATATGTAATTTTGATAATAGTACTAGAAATTGAATATAGAATGGTGCAAATTCAAAACCATTTATCTTCTGTTGTACTTAGTTCATGAATTATGAATAAAATGATCAAGGGTTATTTTATTGGTCTCATTGTGTTTCAATGATGTATGGATTTCATCTTTGTTTTAATTCAAAGAATTAATTAGATTGCTCAGGTGAAGCTATAAGTTCATGTGATTTGAGTTCAAGGATCTTTATAAGAAGTTTTGGTTTTGAATACAATGTTGAAATGCTACAATGCAGTGTTGTCAAAGCTCTATGTTGCTAAGTATTAATCTATTGTCACATTATGTTTGTGTTGATATTGACTCCATTCCTAGTTAAGGCATTGATCTAAGTTGTGTATTCATGGTATATCTTCTTTTTAATTCAATAGAAAATCAAACTTATAAAAAAAAATTCAAATGAACTGCAATTGTTACTATATTGTGTTAAGTTCTTCCATTCTCATGCTCTAAATGTTGAGTGTTGTAACGAAGTAGCTAGCTTCTTGATATATTCCATTTATTGAAATGTTAGCTTTTTTTCAAGGAATGGATTAATATTCCTTTTAGTTATTTATCAAATATTATGTGAATGGCAATGCAATAGGAATTTATAAGTAGTGTGATAAGTGTTGTTCTTTAAAAATGATGCAAAATCACATATCAAATTCAATATCATGGAATATAATATAAAATATAAAATATCACAATTTCATGGAATACAATATAAAATATTATCAACTACAGTTTGCAATATGATTCATGAAGTGCAATATAAAATAAAATATCATGAAGTGAAATGATTCACAATTTCACGGAATACAATATAAAATGTCATCAACTATAGTTTGGAAAATGATTCATGAAGTGCAGTATAAATAACTAAAAGCTGCTAATTCACTTCCATTTCCCAAATGGAGTCAGGGTCCTAAAACTAACGTTCAACTTGAGATAAAGTAAAAGATTCATCTTGATTCTAAGTTTGGTCTTCATTTTCTTCACCTTGTGTCTCAAATTCAACATTCATTGTGTTACTGTCATTTGTCCCACTGTCACTGCCAATAGTACTAGCGTTTGGAGTGTTGCACAACCCTCTTCTTTCACATATGGACCTCCAAATTGTGAGTGCCCTTTCAAAAAGAAATTTTTTGACATTATACATAGTTCCTTTCACCCTCAAGCAATTTTCCAAATTCTTGTCTAGTTTGTTTCTTATCTTTGATTTCAAAAACACCAATGAATTGAAAACTCTCTCATCCTCCACTAACCCCAATATCATTGTTTGACATAAATCAACAAGTTTGAAATATTATAATATCGAACCACACAATATTTCACTCCAACCTAAGTTTTTCCAAGAATTTGTTATTGATCTCGGTTTAAAGGACTTCTCCATGCCTATGGAATCAAACTGGTCCATCATACTTCTTGCAAAATTCTTACATTGTTTTCTAAGCTTATCTACATTTATAATTCCTTTTATTTTTTGCTCATTATATTTTACAATTTTGGAAAAGTGTTCGATCAATATATTTACTTTATCATGAAAATAGGTTGGGATATCTTCAATTTACTCAAAATTGAGAATACAAATACCCATGGCTTCAACTATTTCTTGTTGATGGAATTTATTATAAATATCTATGGAAAGACATTTTGCAATTTCCTTCAAATTATCACTAACAGATTTAACAATGTTGTTAAAAGATTCCTTTCTAACAGGTACTTCTCTAATAGAGCATTTGGTTGTCGTACAATGGTACATTGGTATCTGAAATCTATGTACAAAAATACATAAGTTCCCACTTGCATTAAACTGTAAATAATTATCAGGCTGATGCAAATCAGTAATTTTCTGTGAGATGAAAAAATTTGGGCTTTTATAAGTTAGGTATAGATATAGATGATCGAGGGTCATGCATGTATGTCTACGTAGTTTGGCATATTCATAAATATACATAGTTTTGTCTTGGGCTTTCTTCACAAAATTGTTCATTTCATCCAGCATGGGGAGAAGACTAGCTAAAGTCAAGAGTGTCTCTATATTGCTTAACCTATGTAAGAGGTCAGGAGCTTTGTCTACTGTGTTGTGATGCTCGTACATTACTCCAATCAAGGATTGATATTCTAAAAGAACTAGTTGCATTGGTCCATGCAGGGAGATCCATCTGGTATCAACATTCTTGAGAAGCTTGTTTTCTGCTATTACTCCCTCAACAAAATTTTGAAATTATGCAAAATGTTTGGGACTTCGGTAGAAGTATGTGTAGAGCTCACAAACTAGATTTTGAACTTTTTCTATTGTAGGAAACTTGCTTACAATTATAAAGTCTAAATTCATTATGTGGGCCATGCAGTGAATGCCAAGCATGTATGGTTCACAAGTAGTTTGTAACTTTGTGCAGACACCATTCTTGTGACCATGCATCACTACAAATCCATCAACTCCTATGCACACCAACTTTTTGGCAATTTTCAAGTCATCCATACCTAAAATTTCATTCAAATATTTCTTGACTAGTTCAAATAGATTTTACGATGTTGAATTGTCCTTCATTTTATGAACACAAAGAAGATGAGCTTGGCGGACATGTTGTTTTATAGTATACACATGCATATAGACCCAAGAAGTATTATCTACAGTAGTAACTTCATCTAAAGATATGCAATGAAGTTTGACTCTTTTACTTTCTCCTTTAAATCTTGCTTTTCCATTGTAGCAAGACAATTTTCCCGTTCCCATCCAGTGTTTACTAACCAATGTGATCTAGGAAAGTGAGGAACACCCAAAAAAGATAAAAAATTAAAATATTCTAGGTAATCTATCATAGGACACCCTCTGGAAAAAATATGAAAACAACTCATCTAAACATTTTTTTCCAATTGTGCTCCTTCCATTGCTTTTCCAAATTGAGCCTCAATTGTATCTTGACATGTAGAAAGCTTTGACATTCTTTGCTTATGCTCTTCATATTCCGCAACATGCTTAACATGAAGAAATTTTTCCTTTGATTTTCATCGTACTATTGATTGTTCCTTTCCATCTATGAATTTTTTTTCATAAACTTTATCAATATGCTTTTCTATAGTGTCAAGCTTTAACTACAACTTCTTGTCTCTTTTACATTTCCAACTACAAATCATACACATGCATTTTTTTGTAGTTTCATCTTTGTTTTATTTCTCCATTGGTACAATGAATGGGTAGTTTGACACCCAATCAAGTTGAAAATTCCTTGTCATTTCCCACTTGTGCCCCACTTTTGATTTTCCTTTTCTTTTCTTGATAGCAACATCATCCAAGTCAATTACCTCATTTTGGCTAACCAGGGTATCTCTTGGAACATATTCTACATTATTTACATCCTCATTGGACTCATTTAACTCTATGAAAATCTCACCTTGACCTTCTGATGGTGGTGAGGTATTGTGAATTCCTTCATTAATATTTGGTGGAAGAGTTGATGATGTAGCTCCATCTTGATCTGATGGATCAAAAGCATTACCAATTCCAAAGTAGGACTGTATGGTAACTCTATGTTTTGGGTGTTTTGATGGCCTCTTAGTCCCTTCACCACCTTGAGGAGTCTTACCCTTGTTGCACTTGTTGCTTGACATATTGATCTCTCACTTTGAATAAAAGCTAGAAAAAAAATGTCTTCTTGTTTAAGAAGGACAAAGAATATAGATCCCATTCCCTACTCAATATCATCTTTAAGATTGAAGCAAGAATGGAAAAGAGATAAAGAAATCTTATAACACTATAAAGAAATGATCACTCACCTCTAAGTTTAGGTTTTCACTGAATTGCTATTCATTAATGCAGGAAAGCCTGTATTGTAAGTTTGTAACTTGCCTATTATCAACTTCAAGGTTTCAAGTCCAACTTCCAAATTGAGAGATTATAGTTTCATAACTAAACAAAATGTGTAAGAATAAATGACAGTTTTGATTGTATTTATATCAATCCATATTTGGTGAATACCATGGGATTTTTAAATGGTATATTAAAAATTTAGTGAAACTCTTGTGATTATACAATGATACATTATAATTTTTGAGGCGATTATGGCCCTACGATTAGTATGGAGGTGTCATGACAATGGGTGAAATGGGTCCTCATAAGCAACTATTTGTAAATTTTAATTGGCGAAATGGGTCCTCACAAGCAACTATTTGTAAATTTTAATTGGCGAAATGGGTTTTGATACACAATGTTGTTTTAATAGTATTGGTGAATATGTAGGTGATTTATTACATGCTTCCGAGATTCCAAGTGAAAATTTATTAATCTGTCCATTTGAAATGTGTAGTTTGTTATGGTGAATTGATTACTTAAATATGCCTCATAAAATAAATCGATGGTGAATGGACATACATTGGACTGATAATTCATAAAATCCGGGTGATTTGGCCACCCTGTTGGGTGTGATTAATTTACCAATTTCAACTTGGCCAATATCTAATATTCACCAATTGGCGAATATTCACCACTAAATTTTTCCCTAGCATGAATCCATGGGTGTCCTAGAAGAAGGTTATATGGTAACTCAAGGTCCAGTACTTGACATGTAGTTTCTATTGTTGTTGGTCCTATTTGTATAGGTAGCCTAATTGTCCCTTCTAAATTTCTTTCTAGGTTGTCATATGCTCTTATAGTGATGCTTTTTTAATTTTTCAATTACATCATTACAATACCCGAATTGTTTAACAAATTTCAAGGTATAGATGTTTAAACATGCACTGTTATCTATCAATACTCTTTTAACCATATGTTTGTGAACACCAACCTCTATATAGAGGGATTGGTTGTGGAATGACTTATACGAAAGGTATCTCTTAGAAAAGACTAAATGATGATTAGTCGTGATTTTTCCAACCATGGCTTGAAACTAATCAAGATTGAGGTCATTAGGAACCACTATTTCCAAAGCTTTCTCTAGTATTTCTCTATGTGTGGGTGATAATTTCAGTAGCTCTAGGATGGTGATCAATGCTCGGGAGTCTTCTTCAGTTGTTCTACAATACTATAGTCATTGGATGACTTAGTTATGGGCTTAGGTGGGGCTCCTTTATTGTGATTTTCCCTCTATGGGTAGTTATGTTACATTCAGGGTCCCTCCCTCGCATTGTTAACACATTGACCCTAGTGTCATCTGCTTGTCAGAGGGTACCTAGGATGGCGTCACCATAGGTTTAGTTGGTGTTGTGATAGTCTTTTTCTTTCCCTTTGTCATTTTTCCTAGCATGGTTTGAAATTGGATTCATGTAGATTTGGAGGTCTTTGTTTCTAATATGGTGTTCGGTATGCACTTCTCCCTTGTCAATCAAGTCTTGTATTATATGTTTGAGTCTCATGCACTTATTCGTTGTATGTGCCTTGATCTTGTGAAACTCACATAAGTCCTTTTCATTGTACCATGGTTTTTAAAACTTAACTCTTCATATTTTGGGTGGTCATTGACCTTGATGAGGTTTTATTGAACTAGTTTGTGCACATGATTGTCTCAAGTGGTTTTCCTAAGGTGATAAATTTCCTCCTTAGTTGATCATATTTCCTTTGTTGTCCTCCCTAATTTGTCTATTGGTTAATTGGTTAATTGTTTTGGGGATAGGTGAGTTGGTTGTTCTATACATTGTTGGGAGCATAACTCGTTTTTGCAACTTGGGGTTTGTTTTTGGGTACATTGGGGTTTTGTATGTTCCATACAACTCTTGCATCCACTACTCCATCATTTGTAACATTTTTGTTCTTGGCCCAAATCTTGGGTTTCTCATTTGAACTAAAAGAGTTGTCTTTTGGGTTGTTTAGCTTAATCACTCCCCTTTTTATGAGAGATCTTTCAATGTGTAGTCCCTTTTCAATAGTCTCTTCGAAGTTAGTGGGGCACAACATGGTGTGTTGATAATTGATTTTTTCTTGGACATTGGAAACAAAGATATCTACTAGTTCTTTTTCAAGAATAGGCCACTTGCACCTACTAGCTTTATGTCTCCATCTTTGTAGGAAGGATGTAAAGGATTCTCCTTGACTCTGTTTAATCTTGTAGAGGTCAGTGATGGTTAAATCCTATTCTATGTTGAACGAGAAATGGTTCACAAACTTGGTAGTTAGTTCATCAAAACTTTTAATTCCTAGTGGTAGATGTGAGAACCATTCCATAGTGTGACCAATAAGACTATGTGAAAAAAGTCCCATTAGGTGAGAATCATTGTTTTGCACTTCCATGCAAGATACCGAGAAATATCAAACATGTTCCACTGGATCTCCTTTTCCCTTGTACTTGTCAAAATTGGGTATTTCAAATTTTTTTAGGGAAGGAAAGCATTGTAATAGAGTGATCAAAAGGGAATGAACATATATCCAGTAGAGTGTAGGTCTTCTTGGGTTTTCCAGTCTGCATGTCCAATATCCTTTGATTCATGGCTTGTATTTGTATAACTAACTATATGTTTGGTACATTTGTTTGTGGATCTTGTGCATAGTATCCTTGTTTTCCTAGCATGTTTTTTAGGCCATAGGTTGGGTATTGTGTGTTAGAAACCAAGATCTGATTGCAAACCAGAATAGACCTTCCACAGAAGAGAAAAACGAAAAAGCAGAAGCTTTGCATAAAAACATGCAATTGATATATTCGAAAAGACAATTAATTACAAGAGATAATTTGCTTTATAAAAGAAAAGATGCAACAACCTAATCTTATCTTGAGCAACAAGATAGCTCGATAAGATAAAGATAAGATCCTATAACCTAGGAATTAAATAATGCCTAAGTAAACTTATGCAAGCGTAATTAAATATTAATTACACTAACACCCCCCATAAGTGCAACTTAGGGAGAAGCTAATTATTATGAAAATATGAGTCCCGGCAACAAGGCCTGATCAGGTACTCATGTACAAATGTAAAGAGAGAGAAAACCCAGTGGGAAAAACCCCCCTTTCAAAGAGATGAACTGCTGTGAAGAAGCACTGGAAGAACTCTGATGAAGCAACACTGGAACCCCAAATCCGGCAAGCAAGGAAAGATAGTTTTGTTTGCAAAATACCAATCGGAATCACAAATGCAACAACAAACCCGATGCCAAGGAACATTGGAAACTCGCATAATGGATCAACTCTAGAATTTGTAAGCAACAGTAGATGAAAAGATGAATGGACCCATAATGACGACAAATCTGGAAGTTGTGTCTCACGAAGCCAATGCCAAACTGAAACTAAAACTGCCCATAGGATGAGTACCATCAAGATTTTGGAACATTAACCATAAAACCACGGCCCTCAAACTGAGAAAGATTTGAACCAATGCGGATCAAGAACTGTAAAATCCCAATGTGAAGTGTGAACCAAAGCAAACCAACAATGTGTCCAGTTAAGCAAGAAAGAAGCTAGAAGGAGACAACAGGAAACCAGAAAAACTCATGCAAGTTGTCACCAAAATGAAAGATGGATGCAAGAATCCCCCTTACTGGAAATTTATATCAGTTCGTTAGTACAATATCCAATGATTGCATAAGGAGATAATGCAAAACTACAGAAACATAAGCAAAAATGCAAACCTAGCACATGAAACAAAAAATGAATGCATGCATATAAAAAGGTAAACATATTCTATAAATGACCTCAAATCTGCATAGAGGCCGAAACCAGCTTTCCAACGCCGCAAAAATCGTGAAAAATGGATAAGCAAGTTACAAGATATGTCTCCCGGAGTGAAAAAGGAAATATCTGACTTCCGAGGCAGAAAAAAGCATCAAAAATGAAAAATCAGAAAACCACACTAGGACCATTGCATAGAGCGTCAAAACAGCTTTCTGACAATATCTTGTTTGCAAAAAAAGGACACCGTATGCCCAAGATATGCCCGTTTCCGTGAAAGTGCTCCAAAAATGTCCGATTTGGCCATGCATAGCCCTCAGGGGCTAAAAAAATAAGGCCCCTGGTTGCCTGGGCAGACCAGGGGCTGAAGTGCTGGGGCCGGCGGTGGAGCCCTTGGTCGCTGATATGACCAGGGCTGGGGGCTTGAACCGGCGGGCTTTGGCAGGGCGCTGGTCACAGCTCCTGGTCATGCATGGGACCAGGGCGGGAGCTTCGGACGACGGGGGCTAAAGTTTGTGGCTCGTGGTTCCCAATGTGACCACCGGTGTGCAGAAGGAGCCCGGAGGCCGAGCGCTGGATCGACGGTGGAGTTGGCGGCGCCGCCTGGTAGCTGCCGCTCTTGGTGGCCGTCGGGCGGTGGATCGCTGGCTGGGTGCATTTTAACTGTGAGCGCAAAAATCCGCACTAAGTTTTGATTTTTTTTATTTTTTTATTTTTTTTTTCGAAATTTGTCCCTCGTAGAGCATGCCTGGGGGCCATACGGCCCTTGGGCAAAAAAAATTTGCTTCTCCGGACGACTGTGTCCAAATTAGACAAATTTTATATGGAAATAGGGGTTTTTGGGCACTGCGAATCCAACGGCGAGGTCCGTTTGGGCCCAAAGTGCTCCGAAAATTAGGCGACCCCCAGATCTATCAGAAAAATCATCGATCTTACAACCCTCACAGATCTGGCAAACGGTGACAAATATGAATAAAATGAAAGTCATTTCTAACTTTTTCCAACGCTCTGAATCCAACAGAAAACCCCGATCTGATCCAAGACGCTGAATAATGATGCTCAAGGATTGAAACCCTCGAGGGACCTCGAACGAGCTCTGCAATGAAATCCTCCAAAAAAGTTGAGAAGGGGCTGCGAATCGAGGCTCTGATACCATGTTAGAAACCAAGATCTGATTGCAAACCAGAATAGACCTTCCACAGAAGAGAAAAATGAAAAAGCAGAAGCTTTGCATAAAAACATGCAATATTAATTACAAGAGATAATTTGCTTTATAAAAGCAAAGATGCAACAACCTAATCTTATCTTGAGCAACAAGATAGCTCGATAAGATAAAGATAAGATCCTATAACCTAGGAATTAAATAATGCCTAAGTAAACTTATGCAAGCGTAATTAAATATTAATTACACTAACATTGTGGAGTTATAAGACCTTGGTAACCATGTTGGGTGGAAGGAGGGTTAATTCCTTGTACTTAAGGAGGATTAAGTCCTTGTTGTATGGAAGGAGGGTTATGTCCTTGTTGAATGTGAGGGTTAGATCCTTGTTGAATATAAGGAGGGTTAGGTCCTTGTTGATTTTGTTGAAGAGAGGTACCTTGATAGTGCGTTGGTGGTTCTCGTTGTGGTTGATTCTGCTGAAGGTTACCCTAGTAGTGTGTTGGTGGTACACCTTGTTGTTGGGATGAATTGTTTTGAATGTTACCATGATAGTGCATTGGAGGTACACCTTGTTGTTGGGATGAATTCTATTGAAGGTTACCCTAATAATGTGTTGGTGGTACACCTTATTGATGGGACTGTTGATTGGAAAGGGTACCATGTGGCACACCTTGTTGTTGGGACAAACTATTTTGAAGGTTACCTTGATAGTGTGTTGGTGGTGCACCTTGTTGATGGTACTGTTGATTGGAAAGGGTACCCTATGGCACACCTTGTTGTTAGTACTGTTGATTGGGAAGGGGACCATGTGACTCACCATGTTTTTGATGTTGATTGGAAAGGGTACCATGTGGCACACCTTGTTGGTACTATTGATTGGGAAGGGGACCATATGGCACACCTTATTGTTGATGTTGATTGGAGAGGGCACCCTATGACACATCTTGTTGCTGGTACCATTGATTGGGAAGGGAACCATGTGGCACACCTTATTGTTGGGATGAATTATTTTGAAGGTTACCCTAATAGTGTGTTGGAGGTACACTTTGTTGATGGTACTGTTGATTGGAAAGGGTACCATGTGGCACACCTTGTTGATGTTGATTGGGAAGGGGACAATGTGGCCCACCTTGTTATTGGTACTATTGATTGGGAAGGGGACCTTGTGGTACACTTTGTTTTTGGTATTGTTGATTGGGAAGGGGACCATGTGGCCCACATTGTTGTTGGTACTATTGTGGAAATTTCCCTTGTTGATTTAGTGTGTTTTGGGAAGGGTCAATGTATGAAGTGTTTTGGGGAATGTATTGAGATGGTCCTCCTTGATATTGTTGGGCCATGATTGCTTGTTTGATTTGGGACAGATTACTAAACAAAGGGTTGTCTGTTGATTGATCATTGCCTTGTGAGAAGATTGGTGGCATGTTTGGAATCTCCAATAGTTTGGGTATTTATCTCACAACTGAGTTATCTCCTAAGGGAATGAGGTGAGGATCTTTAATACATTCCACGTTAAAGCATATAGGTAACTTAGCACCACTTTGTGCTAATTTGAAGAAGTAGGTATTTGGATCCTTTCTTAGGAGTTTTTCCATTAGTTTAAGTACCTTGGGATTGTTGGAGTGTTGAAAGAATTCTTCATCATTTATTTCTTCCCCACTATTCGCTTCTTCTATGACCACATCAATGGGATCTTGATTTAACCTATCCATCCTTTCTTGTTGTCTATGGATTACTTCGTCTTTGCTTGGTGATTGGTTTGATTTGAATGTGGATTCCTTTCGAGCAGTTTCAAAGTCACTTGGCCTATAAACCCATGGGCCATTTTCATCATTTGTGTTGTTCATTGGAGGTACACTAGAGCTAGTTTTTTTTGCTTCCATCCATTTTATGTATTGGGATCACATGGTTGTCATAAACAAGTACCAATATTTTGTGGAAGTTGGTGGTTTCTATCTATGGAATAAAAGAATGCTTTATTTTTAGAATTTTCTTTTCTTTGCAATTTTTTTGGAATTTTCATTTTCTAAAAGGATTGTATCTATTTCCAAGTGGGAGGTGGTAATACAGGCCTTCCAATGACAAGGTATTCTTTTCATTCCTCTTTATCTAGGATGTTAGTTGTGTTTCTCCACTAGGTTGGTGTTTCATTTTTCTCAAATATGAAGCTCCTCAAACTACTGATGATATATGTTTGTTCACCTTTGATTTGTGTGAGACTTGGTTGTATGATAGGTGTCGTAAGGTTTGGTTATTCAACTAGAGCAATTAAACACCAAATGGTCATAAAGTGAATGGTGTTTTGATATGGTTATTTTGTGAAACTCAAGACCCTAAAGTTTGAGCGATGTTTTGGATGACACTATTTTTGAAACTCAAAATGTTGAAAGACTTGGATTGATATTTCACTTATTTTTCTAGAGGATATATTGTGGGAAATTCACTTGAACTAGCCTTGAGGTTCAAGCAAATAATAATATCTTAGAAGTTTGAGTGAAGGAATTATCCAACTTGTTTGTTTTGATTTTGAATTCTAAAATTTGGATGAGGTGTTGGATTTTGCAAAACGGATGATGGACTGATGTAAATTATGACATGTTTTGGAAGACTAACTATTTTTGTTCTCACAAGATTTGGTAACCAGTTTACAATCAGATTCTGATTTTCACCAAAAAGTAGGGAAAAAGAAACATTTTTAGAACAAAAGTGGTAATGTTTATCAAAAGCAGCCAGTTTGAGGTCAACTGCGGCTAGTTCTAAAAGTCAACTGTGGCCATATTTTTCAAAAGTGACTTCTATGTGTAATTTTCTAACAGGTAAATTTGTGCAAGAAAAAGCAGTCTTCTTGGTCAAAAGAGGCAAGTTTTCAATCAACTACAGCCAAGAAAATATGTCAACTGTGGCAAGATTATTGTCAACTGTAGCTAGTTTATGGCAACTGTGTTCAGGTTTTACAAAAGCGGCATGTTTTTTACCAGCGAATGTCATCAGAAAAAGAGAAAAAGTGAGTTGTTTTATGTTGACTGTGACCAGTTTTAAGTCAAGTGCGGAAAAAATAGCAGCAATAGCAGTATTCTATGCAAATTTATTTTCCAATTTTTGTGTTGGAAGCAGCTTGGATAAATTTGCAGTTTTTAATGACTTCGTTTGATCTGTTTTGAGATTTGTCAAGTGTTATCATGCAAAACAACAATCCAAAACTATTTGACCCTAAATGTCTATAACTTAAGCACATTTCTTTTCATAAAAGCTCAAAGTTCGTAGAAGTTGAAATGTTAAAGTCATACTTTCCAATGTTTACTTTTTCCTTAAGGTGACTTGAAATGTGAGCCTAAATATCTGGAAACCTTTAGGAATATCGTTTTAAAATATCCTTAAGGATTCACACTAAGTCAAAAGGGTTTGAAGTTTGATAACCATGTTTAATTCTTGTTTTGATGTGTTCATTTTCAATTCAAGCACAACGTTTGATGTTTCAAAGTAACCAAAATATTTGGAAATTTCGTGAAGAAAATTTACAACCTAGGGATAGAAATCTTCTTTTAGGTGGGCTTACCTCATGCCTCGAAGGTATGATTTTATATGCAATGAATGTAGAGTGTTTTAAGCTCAACCATAAGTTGGACTTGGCAAGTAACTTCTTGGAATCAAAGTTCTGATGCACCACTTCAAAGAATGTTTTTGGCTAAAAGGGGTGGCTTCTACAACATTGGTTCTTAGTCATGTTTTAGGATAATCTAGTGTCTATACATGTGGCAATTCACTCATTTAAGAGGTGTCCCAGCCTTTAGATATAAAGGTTTTTTATGCATCTCATGGATACTGAGGGAGACTTTCATTGGTATAGAACATCTGCACCAAGTGGTTGATGACTTTCGTCACACCCACAATTATTTGTATAGTAGACCAAAACAAAAGTATTGCTTGAGTCGTTACCTCTCATAAATTGGAAGGACCTCTAAAGGTAATGCTCTGAAATGAAAACAAAGTACAAAACTCAAGATGCTTTTTGTCACCCAAGATTTCCAAAAGGTGTGAGGGAAGAGGGTAGACACCTAGATTTCCAAACATGAAATACATAGTGTACAATTTATTGCAATGTTCTTTTTAAGCCTTAAGAGTGACGCTATCCAACCAAATGAAGTGTGAAAAATACTAGAAAATCATTTTTTATGCTGCACCAAAATTGAAGTGTTTGAGATATCAAGCAATGTAGATAGCAATGTGCAAGTTAGAAAATTGATTTTTCCAATTTTAATCACCAATTGAAGTGTTTCTAAAGCCTTGTCTTAATTGGTCAATAAAAAGGAAATCACTTGTTTCATCAACATATTGAAATTGCTAGTCAAAGGAAAGCATTTTTTAGAGCACCAAAAATAATTGTTTTTTTTAGTCTAGAAAGCTTTGGAAAATTATTTTTTAGAGCACCAAATTGAAGGCATGTGGATTTGTGGGGTTCATTTTAGGCATCAAAATTAAAAATTTCCTAAACTATGAAAACTTTTGAAAATTCTTTTTAAGCACCAATTGAGATTTTCCTAAGCTAGAAAGCTTTTGAAAGATCTTTTTTAAGCACTAAATTGAGATTTTCCTAAGCTAGAAAGGTTTTGAAAGATTCTTTTTAAGCACTAAATTGAAAAGTGTTTGGTTTGTGGGGTTCATTTTATGCACCAAATTTAAAAAATTTCCTAACTATGAAAGCTTCTAAAAAAAATTTAAAACTTTGATCGTTCGCCTTCTTTGCAAATAAACGTGTTAGTCAATTCTTATATAAACCCATGCCATGCATCTACAAATCTTACAATAAACAAAGTTAGCACCACTCAACATCAAACCAAATGACCGTTAGTGTTAGAAATCGAAAAAGTGATTTTCATCTCTCAGACAAAATTTTTAACAAAGCAAAAGTAAAATTTTGAAACAAAAGCAGCCCTATTAGAATCAACTATGGCTAAAAAAATCAAAAGCGGTCAGAAAAAGCGATTGTGCCCCTATCATGTTAGCAAATGCGGTTGAAATGAAAAAAGCATCCAAAACAAAGTCGATTGCGGCAGAAACGACAAAATGACCACGTGAATTTTTTGTAGCTTTTGTGTAAAACTTTTTCAAGTGCATTTCTGGAACCTGCAACTGTTCAAAAATTCATAAAATAGTTAGTGCTAAGGACCGAGGTCCCACCGGGTGTGCCAGAATGTGTAAGGGGGAAATCAAGAAGTGCAATAAGATCAATGAAATGAATTGAAAACTAATATAATTCAAAAAAAAAATCATGATTTATGCCCTTTACTCATGAAATGAATTTTTTAAGCTATTGAAAACAAACAACGAAATCCTAAGAAATCATAACGAATTAAAAAAAAAAAAAAAACTTTACCATCCCATGTCGAAGTGTGTTCACAAAGATGTTGGATTGTTCGTTGTATCAATGTGAAGCCTCCATTTTTGTGTAGCAAAAGCTTCAAAGTTGTGCAATTTTGTTGATCGAAGATGTGTGTCAAGCTTGTCAAAAGATCGATTGTGATTTTGGCATTACTTTGTTGTGAAAAATATGATGATTCTTTGATCCTTTTTAAGGACAAAGATGGTTGTTATATAGATTTTTCATTTCAAAATGAATGTGCAAGATCACATAGTAGAATATCCTGATCAACGGTTGAAAACCATTGAAAGGATTTAGATGGGAATAATCAGTGTATTTTTTATTATGTAATTGGTGTAATTGAATAAATCATGTTGAGTGTTCAATTGAATTGAGGAAATTGGTGGAGAAATCTATTGAAATTGAAGAAATCATGTTGAGCCTTCAATGGGATTGAAGAAATAGATGGAGCAATCTTTGAAATTGATGAAATCAATTTGAGCCTTCAGTGAGATTGAAGAAATCATGTTGATCCTTCAATGGGATTGAAGAACAATCGAGGGTCAGTAATTTTCTCAATTATGAAAGTGGGTGAGGATAATTAATTAATTGCTTTAATTAATTAATCTTTTTGAGTTGAACGTGCAAATCATGTGTAATTTCTGCAAACAAAGTGGTATTTATCTGTTTGACCCTTTTGATGATGTTTTGAGTAATTTATTTAATTATTCAAGTTTGGGGGAAATTGACTTAATTAAAGTATTAAGTATTAATAATTCAATTGATTTTAGGGGAATAAAGTGAATTAGTGAAAATTAAATAGTTGATGTTATTTAATTAATCAGGACGAATAAAGTTAGATTAGGACTTTATTAAACAAATGAAATTTATTTAATTGGTCGAAAGTGATGAAAAGGTCAATTAATTAAATGATGTACTATTATTCAGTTAATAGAGAAAATTAGGGTTTTTATGACTTTATTAAATAAATGAAATTCATTTAATTCATCAAAAATGGTGAAAATGTGAATTAATTAAATAATGTACTATTATTCAACTAATAGAGAAAATTAGGGTTTTTGTTGTAACTGATATGAAATGCAATGATATCTAGTGATAATGATATCAATGATGAGAAAATGTCATTTAGGATGTACGATAAGTGTTAGGTCATTTTTACATGTCTACAATGGTATTTTCCATCATACAACATATCATAATCTTGGCTTTGTGATGTTTAACAAAAAATTGAAAGAGTGCTAACATGATCCAAAATTTTGCATTTATATGAGATATAACCAAAACTATCAAAGCTTACTACAATAGTCAATAACTACAATCTCTCAATAAAAAACACAAAGCATGATTATATATTTAGATATAGGAAATAGAACCCTTGACAGAGGAAAATAGAGCACAAAGTTATGCATTCAGTCTTTCTCATACAAAAATAACTACTAAGGTCTAAGAAATTATAAAAAATCACTCTTAATTCTTTTAATTCTATCCTAAAAGATGATGAACCCCTTAATATAGTGCCCCTTGGGGCCTTAAATAGAAAAACTCTTCTCGAACATAGAAAATTGTGATAACAAAAAAGATTTCCACTTCCTCACCTATGAGCATCACCATCATGGTGATAGTTGAAATAACATAATTGGGAAATTTCATAAGTAGCTCTCCAAAGGCATAGATGATGCCATCTATCCCTCCATGACCTTTTGTTGCAACCACCTACAAGCCTCATCATTAAGATTACCGATGATGGGTTTTTTTTCCTCAAGATGCATGTAGGCACGCCACATGTCAACCTCCACCATAAGTCCATAGTGGGCCCACCAAAAGTTTCAACCAAGCATGCATCATATATTACTTGTGATGCTTAGAAAACTCTTCAAGTTGCATTATCTTAACACATGACTTGAGGGGGAATGGGTGCTTGATAGAACAAAACATCGCTCATCCTTTGTGGGTGGTGTGTGAAGCAACCACGTGGTATCCCATCACATTGTGCAACGATGTAGAGCAAGGTAGGAAAAATAAAACTAATTCAATCCAACCCTGGAAAAAGTCTTAAAACCTTAAACTCAATGATTTCTTTAACAACTAGGCACCATTCCTTGTAGCACAACAAATAGTGTTTTTCAAGCATAATTTTCAAACCCCATCTCATACCCAAAAAAAATCATAGATTTAGACACCCATTAAGGCATTTGAAAACATATTAAATTTGCAGGAGGGGTTACTATGGAACACAACCTCCAATTTTTTGTTGCTACGCTTGACAAGAAGCCTAATTAGGCATGTGCAAATAGGCACTTATTGGTTTTACACACTCCTAATCTCCACTCTTCAAGAAAACACATTGGACATGTCAAATATGACCTAATTCAACTATTCCAACCCTTACAAATCACTTTCCAAGAGTTTCCCATCAAACCCTACCATCTATGCACCATTCTTTGCTTAAAACATGAAGAAAATCAACTAGGGCATCACCAAATATTTATCAATCTACCTCCCCTGCTCCTGCAAACCACATGAAAGAAAAACCTACACCTAAATCTACCATTCCACCAAGTTAGAGCATTTTCTACTAGGTGGAATGGCTCACAAATCCATTTTCTTCAATCAAACCCTCAAAATCAGGGTTTCAAGACAATTTTTAGAAAAAATGCTATAAGTCACTCAAATCTTGATGAAAATAGATGAAACAAAATGAAAATGACAGGTGATTCACTCCATCAAGTATAACTCATAAACTTACACTTACTATCTGTACCAGTCCGTACAAGAGCGTGTAGCAGCAAATCAACATTTTGATTTTGCAAAAACAAAGTATTTTTTATTGATTTTCTTTAAAATACAATCAACCAACCATAGTTTTGACCTTCAAAATTTTCTTAAACCTTTTCACAACATTTCTTAACTGAATTTTAAATTGCAACTGTCCACCTTCCTTTAATTACAACCGGTGACCTATCAAATTCCCTATTTTTTGCATTTTGACAACATTAACAACATTGTTGCAAACTTGGCAACTTATTCAACTTAACACACCCAACCAACTACTAACCTAATACTAACTCAATAACACATGGAATGGTCTAAATGACCTTATTACACCAACAAAATGACTCAAAACATAAAAATTTGGTATTTAACTCCCCTTACATCATGAAAGCTATGGTGCTCTGCACCATACTCTCGGGAAAAAAGAAACTCAAGTCCCCTTGAGGACTGTGCTGCCACATGAGATCCAAGTTTGATTGTGTCATTCTCTAATCTCCAAGTGATACTTTTAGCTGATAATCCCTTCCACTGAGTCATATATTGGAAAAAGGCATTGCTCCTAGGCTTCTTGAACTCTTTGCCACCTAAGTCATGCTCCAACTACTGAGGGTTGCTTGTCAGATGATCTTGGTCTCCTTCCACTTTTGAGACTGATGTTAAATTTTCATCATCATCTTCAACCTTATCTCTTGTTGCTTTGTAATGAACTACCTTCTTCTTTATTCCCATTATGTTCTTAAACTTGCTCTTTTTCCCTTGTAGTTTAACCTTGAGTTCTTCACCTTTGTTTTTCACTTCTTCCATTTGATGCTTTTCCCCTATGATTGTTGCTTCATCAGTTTCACTAACCTTTTAATGACCACTATCCTCTTTAGAAAACAATGAATGGAACACCTCTTCTAACTTCACATCAACATACCTTTTAAGCCAACCTTGAGTCTGCAACATCAATTCTTCTTTGACCTTCAACATATTAGATTTTGACAAAAACTCAATATCATTTTCCTCCAAAATCAGATTCTTCATGTTTGTTGTCTTCACATCTCCAAATCTAGGAGTGGCTACAAGGTTTCTATCCTCCTTTTCCTCTACCTTTACAAACTCTTTCCTACCAACCATCATCACAGTAGCTTGCTTAGTTTGTCCTTTATCATCTTCCCTCAAGGGTTTCAAAGTAAAAGAGATCCCATATTTTTCAATTTCATATGTATTTCTTCTACCATCATACCTTGCATTCCTATCAAACTACCAAGGTCTCCCTAGCAGCAAATGGCACACATCCATAGGCAACACATCACATAGAATTTTATCTTTGTACCCTCAAATATCGAACTCAACCCAAGCTTGCTCATTAACCAAAACAAATTGTCCCTCATTCAACCAAGAAAATTTATAAGGAGTACATGTGGTATTCTAGGAAATTTAAGTTTCTCAACCATCTCATTATAAACCATGTTGTATGTGCTTCCTGAATCAATTACAACCTTACATACCTTATCCATGCACTTAGAAGTTGTTTTGAAGAGTGTCCTTCTCTGTGATGGCTCCTTCTCCTTTGATGTTTTGATGATTGTTCTTCTTACCATTAATGATTCTCCAACTTCAAGAGTAGCATGTTGTGGTGGAGATTTTACACTCTCAATATCCTCTTCTTGCACCAATTGTGTTCTTCTTTCACCTCCATGTGAACTAGAGGCTTGTCCTTCATTACACTGCCATGCTTGGTGTCCAAATTTGTTGCATTGATAACGTCTTCCTATGAATCCTTGTGAGCCTCTTCCTTGACCTCCAAATCTGCCCCTAAAGCCTAATCTACCACCTCTTGCATCAACAATTTGTTCTTTGTCCTTGTATCTTATTGACTTTCATAGGACTGTCTTGGAGTAGAAAATGTCCCTCTTACTCTATTATTGCTGCCTCTACCCCTAGTTTTTTTATCTTGCCTTCTTTTAAGTTTTTTTTCTACCCTTATTTCCATTTGATAGCACTCCTCAACCATCTTGGATCTTCATAAGTTAATTCATCTTGAATGTTGTATCTTAATCCACTAAGGTATCTAGCAACCTTCTCCACTTCATCCTCCATGTGACCTACCCTTATACTCAACCTATAAAATTCTTCAGTATAGGCTTTGAAATTCATTTATTTTTGTTTCAAACCTTGAAGTTTCTTAAACATTTGAATTGCATAATCTGATGGTAAGAACTTACCTTTAAGCTTAGCAACCATTCTATCCCAAGAAACAATTTTTGACTTACCTTTCTTCCTCCTTTTATTTTTCTCATAATCCCACCACAATAGTGCATGACCCTTCAATTTTTTTTTGTAATCTTCACCCTTTGTTCCTTAGATACATCCTCACACTCAAAATAATTGTCAAGTGCTGCAATCCAATCTAAAATTTCTCCATCATTCAAATTACCTTTATACTCGGGTACATCAATCTTCACCTTGTGTTTGTCTTCCTTGACTACTCTCAACAACTTATCCATCCTCTAATCATCAAGATCCAATTCCTCTTCTTCTTCTTCTTCTTCTTCAATCACCTCTTCTTCTTCTTCGGAGTCACTCTCATCACCCATGATCATAATTCTTTTTTGAATTGGTTCTAGAGCATCAAGCCTCTCCTTCAACTCTCTTATCTCTCTAGCATGCTTTTCCTTCAACTCATTCACTTCTCTAGCAATGTTTTTCCTTTTTGGAGGTATTTTGTTCCCTTTTTACTTCACACTTTCCTTCTTGTTTCACACTTTCACTCCCTTCTTCAGATCAGACCTATGCATTGATACCAATTTGATGTAGAGCATGGTAGGAAAACAAAAATTAACTTAATCCAACCCTTTACAAAGTCTTAAAACCTTAAACTCAATGATTTCTTTCACAACTAGGCACCATTCCTTGTAGCACAACAAATGGTGTTTTTCAAACATAATTTTCAAACCCCGTCTCATACCCAAAAAAAAATCACATATTTAGACACCCATTAAGGCATTTGAAAACATATTAAACTTTCACTATGGGTTACTTTGGAACAAAACCTCCAATTTTCTACTGCTACGCTTGACAGGAAGCCTAATTAGGCCTGTGCAAATAGGCACTTATTGGTTTTACATACTCCCAATCTCCACTCTTCAAACCAACACCTTTTAAATGTCAAATATGACCTGCTTCAACTATTACAATCCTTACAAATCACTTTCCAAGAGTTTCCCATCAAACCCTACCATCTATGTACCATTCTTTGCTTAAAACATAAAGAAAATCAACTAGGGCATCACCAAATATTTATCAATCTGCCTCCCCTACTCCTACAAACCACATGAAAGAAAAACCTACACCTAAATCTTCCATTCCACCAAGTTAGGGCATTTTCTACTAGGTGGAATGGCTCATAAATCCATTTTCTTCAATCAAACCCTCAAAATCAGGGTTTCAAGACAATTTTCAAGAAAAATGCTATAAGTAACTCAAATCTTGATGAAAATAGATGAAACAAAATGAAAATGATAGGTGATTCACTCCATAAATTCTAACTCATAAACTTTCACTTACTAGTCATACCAGGCTATACAAGAGCCTGCAGCAACAAATCAATGTTTTGATTTTGCAAAAACAAAGTAATTTTTATTGCTTTTCTTCAAAATACAATCAACCAACCATAGTTTCGACCTTCAAAATATTTTTAAACCTTTTCCCAATGTTTCTTAATTGAATTTTAAATCTCAACTATCCACCTTCCTTTAATTACAATCGGTGACCTATCAAATTCCCTATTTTTTGCATTTTGACAACATTAACAACATTGTTGCAAACTTGGCAACTTATTCAACTTAACAAACCCAGCCAGCTACTAGCCTAATATTGAATCATTCATACATTACATGGTCTAAATGACCTCATTACACCAACAAAATGACTCAAAATTCAAAAATCTAACATTCAATTCCCCTTATATCATGAAAGCTATGGTGCCCTGCACCACACTATAAGCTTAATCCCCTGGGATTGGTAGTAGTTTTGTGGCTTTGAAATGTGGCTCTCCTTCGTGCAAACCTGAATATTAAGTGCAAAACCTTGCAAGTTGAAAGAAAAGGAATTACTTCTAATAATTCCTTGGAAAAAAACCCTCGCAAAAGGGTTGCAGTAGACAATGTCTACAAACATATCCCTAGCTTTGAAGGTAATAAAATTCCTAGGATTATGGACCTACATTTTTGGGAAGCAAAAGATGGCAGTGTTATCAGGGACATGTTAATCTAAAAGTTACTTTAAATACCTAGGTAATATAGTCATATAAAAGTTTGATTTTTTTTGGATAAGTTTGAAATTATACCAAATTACATAAATATATGACATTAGGGAATAAATTCTCAACTAGGTTGAAGAAAATTTAAATAACTTTTTCTTGTGAGTTAAGCCTAGAATCATGTTTCTTGGAGGTCAAGCATGCTTTAAGGAATTTCTCTTCTAAAAGAGGTGGTGACTCTATTATCTAGAAGAATGAGTTTTATTGTTATTGCACATTGTTGATGTATACAATAGTTATTTGTGAAATGTATACATAAAGTTGTCTTCCTATATTTTGAAATATATTGGTTTATGAAACATTGATTTTATATCCTATATGTTGGTATATTATTAGTCATGGATAAACAATATATTTCAATACTCCTTTAGGTGTTACTTCAATTTTTCCAATGCTTCTACCCCTAGGACTACTTTAAACTAGTTTCTCATGACTATATTAGTGACAACTATTTGGACTATTCCTGTAGCCTTGCATATTATAAAACTCATTCCCAGTTTTATAGGTATCCATATATATGGAAGCAATAAAAATATAATTGAGATTGATAGAATGAAAAAAGAATGTGAAGAATGGATCAATACATTGCAATATAATTTTCATCCTACTAAAAAAAAATTAGGCTACTTAATCCCATATGATTCTACAAGATCCCAATTACAAGAAGGTATACCTCTATTGGGTTGACTATGAAAGGAAAACCATGAATTTAAATATCTACACCTAGATGCCTAGATTTGATGGGTATGGTATTAATGAAGGGGATGCACATGTTAAATTATTTTCAAAATGTATGGACAATTTTAAGTTTTAAGATGAAGACATGTGAATGCGATTTTTTATTATCTCTATATGGTAAGGTATAGAAATGTTATGATTTTTTCTAGAATATTACTTTCCTTCTTGGAATGACTTAGTGATTGGACTTGAAAATGAATTTTTACTTAGTGTTGAACTTGCTATCCTTGTCTAAGAAATAAAAAAAATCAAAAGGTATGGAGAATCAAGCATATATTTTAATCATAGGTTTGGTGTCTTAGTAAATTATTTTAGACCTAAATACCTACCTACATTGAAATATTTTTTGAAGATTATGAAATTAGTTTGAGTTTAGTAATAGAATATTTTAAATTGACAAATATGTAGTAGTCACATACATGCCTTGATTTGATTGAAAGAGTGGGGGATGATTAAAATATAAATTTTGTATCCTCATAGGCAAGTGTTATTGATAAGGAGTAGGTTGTTGAGAGTAACAACTAGAAAATGGATAAATAATACAATCTAAGTACACCATCAAATGATGATTGTGTATGAAAATGGGTAGAAGAAGGTGTTAGTGCATCATATGATAGTAGTACATGTGATGAAGAAAATATTTACACTTAGCTTCAACTAGATAAGTCATACATGGGAGATTGTATTGATAAAGTTTATGATGATTTCCAATTTGAGAATGAGGTAAATGACCCTATTGCTTATTAAAACCAATTAGGAAAAAAGGGAGAGGCATTCACTAGTGATAAGTCAATTGGATAAACTCTTGTAGCTAATAATATAGAGTTTTCACATTCTTGTAATGTAAATTATGAACAAGACATTAGTTTGTGTTAGATGTATTTCCCTCCTTTGTTCCTAAAATTGATATTGAAGCTACTAATATTTATTTGTATGATGATTAATTAGATGTGGCTACACTTAGTGATGAATTTTTTGAGACAAATATTAGTGCATCAAATCAATTTAAATGTGAGGACCTTTCCCTTGAAAATTATGAAGATGTGTGATCATGTGGATCTATATGAGAGCCTATTTTTTGGTGCAATACATGTTCTCTTCCTCATGTAGTGTATGCTTCAATTTGGTCACAATAAAATTCTATTACAATGATTGATTAAGAATAAAATATGTGGCATAGGTATGATTTAGTAGCATATATGATACTATAGGTTTCCAAAATGAGTTTGAAATAGAGAGACAACTTGAAGAAATTGATTATTTACTTGTGGTGTCTCATGATAGTAACTTTTTTTCAAATAAAGAGTGCATTAGTATATGTGAAATTGAGGTATGTTGGATAGCTATTATTCAATGTCTTGAAGAAGATACTATTGATTATGAAGTTTTATTTTTCAAAGGTCAAGATTCTAAGGCTTTGGATGATGGTTATCTTCCTAAGTTGAAATCATCTTTTTGGGTCCAACATATGAGTGATGATGGATTGGAAATCAACACATTTTCCAAGTGGAAGATTAGCATGTTGTTTCCCAAATTGATAATGTACTTGTGCTTGATGAATTCTATTTTGGAGTGTAAGATGATGTCCTTCCTTTTTTTGAGTAAGGTTGTAGTTAGGAACAATTTTTTTCCATGTTTTGAAGGTATTTTTATTTTTCTTTGATTCATATAAAGTAATTAGTATATGTAGCAAAATTAAAGAATTAGATGGTGGATGCTTGCTTTCATTCACATGGGATGTTTTTGGCCTAATTTCTTAAATTACACTCCTTGTTATTGTGGAATAGGCCTAGCACCTATTATTTATAGTTTCCATATAGTAGTAAATTTATAGTAAAGTTATCCTTCACTTCTTGAGAAATTTCTATAGATTGAGACATTCAAGAAGAAGGCCTTTCTTGCTACAAATCAATGGTGAATGAAGTAGTGATTTGAGGGATATCAACTCCTTCAAAAAAAAATTCTTTAATAAAGGTATGTAATTACAATAGTTTGTCCACATGTCCTTCTTCCATGGGCTTTCATATAAGGTATGACCTTTAGTAAGGCTACTTGAAACCATTCCTTAAAATTATTTGTTCCCCCATTTCATTGGTTGAAAGTTATATTATTTTCCTTGTACATAGTTTATTTGCATTATGTTTATTTTATCTTGTCTTGTAATTATCATAATGTTTGGTGCAATCATGGCCCTTATTTTCCATGATGAAGTGTTGCTATCCCATTCTCCTTTTGGTGCCCTATTTTGGTCTAAATTTTAGAGTTAGTTGATCCTCATTGTGCCTACAAGACACACATTCCCAACTAGAGTCATTGTTGGTGTCCAAATTTTTCAGCTTCAAAGACCAAAAAATTGGATAAGTTTTGTCTCCTTGTGTTCTCTTGCCTTAGTTACCCACCATTGATAGCCAATTTAAGAAATTCCATGTGGGTCCTCCATTTGTTATGGTTTCCTTTGGTCAAAGAAAATCCTATGAGTTGGAATTTTTTGTTTAGGTTTCATAGTGGCTTAGGCTACTGGAGTTTTTCTTCCTTGAGTACCATTTCCCTTCGACCCCCAAAACCTTGATAGTTTTTGTTAATTCCATAGTATTTTGGGTTGTCAAGGTTTCCCTTCCCTGGGTGTCATTTCCCTTCACCCAAAAAACCTTGATCTTTTGTATTAAGTCTATATATATATCATTTGAAAAGGTGTGGCTTATACCTCTTTAGATATTTTTCTACACCTTACACCTTATCTTAGATATAAGGAGGTTCTCTCTCATTAAGAGGAGTATCTAAATATGGAGATCAATAGTGAATTTTATCACTATGAACATGGGGTATTATAAGCCATGTGGAAGTAAAGAGAAGTGTTCCCTAAGCTGGGTCAATTTTTTAATAAACCATTTTTGTAAGTTTTTATAATGAAATGATGCTTAATGGACTTTGAATGATTTTTCCCATGTATATTTCGTGTAATGTGTTAAAATTTATACTTGTATGATTCTCAATTTATTTATTTTTTATTTTATTTATAATGATTAGTATCCTAAGATCATGTGACCGATGGATTAGTATGGGTTGATTAAGCTTGATCCATGAGGATACGAAGTGTATTCATGCCACTAAACGCCAATCTCAACATGATCAATCAAATGCAATTTAAACCAAGCATACTAAAATATGAAAGCTTTAAAATTCCTACTCTAATCCATCTAAAACTTATCCCATTGTGGGAGTGGTGTCATGTTGATGTGGAACAATGACCCTTTCACAATCCCATGGATAAATGAGCTTGTTCCAGTTAGTTTTATTGAAGAAATTTGATGGAATGATTGTGAGATGTGTATGAAAACATGATTTTAGCCTAAATGAACATGATGCAAGCTAATTTAACATGATTTTATGCTAAAATGATCTAGATGTGTGAATACATAGCTAATCTAAATGGATTTTAAGTTAAAAGATTGAAACCCTAATTAATAAACAAGCTAAATGTATACATCTAAGTTACCATGGAAGCCATTAATGGAAGCTAAGATATTGTGCAAGTAATTAAACTAAAAGATGATAAATGTGTGCTAAATATGAGTGTGAGTGTGAGTGATTTTAACAGCATAAGTTTGATGTTAAAAGATAGATCCCTATTCAATAGAGGCAAGCTCTATTTATAGAATAGGTAAAAGGAGATCAATGGATGAGATCAAAAAGATTAATCAATGGTCAAGGATGAAAGAAGAAAGACACATGGATCATGGATTCTCATCAACGGGTGAGAATGCAAGATGAGATTTAATCAAGGGTTCACGTTCCCTCAAACACACTTTCAACTTGTTCAAAAGGTCACAAGTTAACTTGCACAAGAGGTCACAAGTTAACTTGCTGAAGAAGCTAAGTAAGTTTGTTGAGAAAAAAAATATTCCCCTTATTCAAATGAGTGAGGAAAGATAATATTCCTTGGAATATTCTCATGGGTGAGGGAAAAGGATAATTTAGTTAATTAAAACTAAATTAAATTATGCAAAAGGGGAAGGAATATTCCATGGGAATATTCCTTTTGGCGGAATGTGAAAAGGAGGAATATTCCCTTGCAAGTGGGGTGGAAATAGATTTAATTGATAATTAAACAATATTAAGTATACAATTAGGGGAATTAGAAGAATTAGATGATATTCATTAAATAAAATGATTTAATGAATGGGGGAAAGGTGGACTGACATTAATTAAATAACTTAGGGTTATTTAATTAAATAAGAAGATTTAGGGTATTAAATTAAATAGTTTGATTTATTTAATTTAATGAGACGAAATCTTAGCATGAAAGGGGGTAAATTAACTTGATTTGATAATTTAGGTTAATAGGTGAAAATGATGCCATTAATTAATTAGCTAGGATAATTTAATTAATCAAGTGAAAAGATGATGGATTTCAAGAGGAAATGATGTTAGTATACATGATTCGAGTGTATGATATGATTCAAGACATTTTTTAGTGTCTACAATTTGCCCCTCTTTGAAGCGAGGTACCTGCTACCTCGATTCAAAGACTGATGCCCTTCAGATGAAAAATTGTTGCTTAAATAAATTAAAAAAAAATTCTATTTTTTTCTAATTTTAGATGCCCCATTGTTGCCCCAGTAGAAGGAATAAGCTGGTTCCCTGCCCCCTCGAGAAATGGGGTGGAAATTTTGAATTTTGGGTTGATTTCTCGACAAAGGTAAAAATGCTGCCCAAGGGCTACGAAAAGGCTCTGGGATGAAAAACATGCCAAAAACACTTAAAACAATGCAAAATAAGGTTCAATTTGGAAAAATTGGTGAAAATGATGAAAAACCCTAGCTTCATGGTTAAATTAGGGCAAAAAAACCCTAATTTTCTAGAATAAATAGGTGAGGAAGTGTCACTCTCAATTCATTTGTGCATTCACACCTTAAAGATTTCTTGCATTTTGAGCTCTGACCCTCTGACGAAATGGCACGATGAGTGCTCCCATGACACATTTTTTACCGAGTTCGAGAGTACTAGAGGCTTCCAGGTGCAAGACTACCGGTATGTGATTTGATATTTGACTTTTTGGTGCATTTATTTCCTTTTGAAAATTAAACTTTGGTAGCGTCACTCTAGAGTGACGCTTTTTTAGAATTGGTGACGTTGATTTGAATTTTAGCGATGCATATGTGAATTGTGATGTAGTTTGCAATTTAGAAATAAAATTTCTAATTTTAAATTGTGGCACACATGTGTATGGTGACGTACTTCTTGATTTGAAAATTAGGGTTAGGGTTTCACCAAAGCTAAATCGTGATGCACGCATTTTTAGCGATATGACTTTTGATTTGTAATTTAAATGCCTTGGGCATTGTTATTTGAAATTTGAATTATAGTGACACTATCGTAAATAACAACACTATTGTTATTGTGGGGATGAAAATTTCAAAGTTAGCCATTTTTTTAAATTTTTTTGTTGTGCACTTCATGGGTGCAAGATGTGATCCCACCTTTGATGTCCCACAAGCACTGACCGACTATCCTATCCAGACTTGGTGATTTATCTGAGTTGTAACATTAGCACTTGGGGGAGATTGGTTTGTGGTACGTTGCATACATGCCCGTCATCTAGACACACCTAGCGATGATGACAACATTGTGTGAGCAATGGCATAGCGAGACCTCATTGTTCTGCCTTCTGACTGGTGAGGCGATAGTGACGCTAAAGGATGTATGGTAGATATTGTGCTTTCCAATACATGGTGAACATGTGATATATGAATCTAATGCCAGCTATGATGCATGCCATGAGGTGATGGAGATGGAGGACATCATTCTAGTCACTTCCCAGATCGACCTTGAGATGTACAGAGGTCAGGTACCCACTTTCAGATTGATTATTGCAGCCATCATCTCAAGCTTGGTTGCTCTAGATTGAAGGAGCAGAGGGTTTAGTTTGGGATGGGGCTTGGAATGGCACAGGATGCTCTTTAGGAGGACTCAGTATGAGTGGGGGCCTATTATGTTGGCCTCTCTATACCATGATATGCATAATTTTGTATATTGTGAGGGAAAAGTGATTAGCATAGGGGTCACCTTACTACACATTTGGGCCTGGAAGCACATTGTTGTGTTGCAACTGATTTTTCAGATGGTAGATGTAAAGTCAAATGATCCTGTTGTTTGGAGGTATCAGGGTGCCATTACATTACAACATATAGGGTAGCTTGGGATTTCATACTGGCATAGGGTCATTGATGATATGACAGTCTTCAAATGGCGACCCTGGATTCAGATGCTAACATGGTATGATGATCTTCAACAACTGTTCTTCACTAGATAGGCCCAAGACATGCAGGGTCGAGAGCATACAATTATTGAGAGATACCTGTGAGATAGGGTGGCCAAATAATTTGGAGATAGGAAGGATAGGCCAAATGATGCATACATCTTCGTCTTTGCTAGGTCAACACGAGAGTCACCAGTGTGGGGACCTACGATCCAAACCTCTAAGCCAGTGGTGGAGGGCTTTCGGTATTTAGTGGCCCAACCATGGGCATATGATCAGGGATAGGAGAATGCTCAAACAACGCTTGCATACAATGCATGGTTCACACCCCTCACAGATTGACAGATCCAGTGGGTGTACCTCCATGAGGGAGATCAAGAGGGAGGGGTGCAAGCAAGGGCAGAGGCAGAGGAAAATGACAAGATGGCCAAGATGGCCAAGATGGATAGGCTGGATAGATCCTAGGAGCATCGCCAATAGATCAACAACCTCCTCGTCAACCATTGATACAACAGTAGCCTCCATAATAGCCACCACCATCGAGGCTAGATCAATATGATTTACAAATATAGTAGTTGCAGCAATAGGTACAAGTTATTACAAGTGAGAGGGATCAATCTTGTCAGTAGGTTTTGGTGATCACTGCTAAGAGAGATCATGCTAGGTAGTAGATAATGGCCTTGACAACTAAGAGAGACCAAGAGTAGTAGCTTAGATAGACTGCCAAGATGCAGTTGGCTTAGGATGTCGGACGACATCAACAACTTGAGACCATGATAGTTGCAGCTCAGGGGCAGACAATGTCTGTTCAATTTTACAAAGAGGTTGTGATTGAGGTAGCCTACTATAGGATGCACTACCATCAAGATTTCCCATGGTTCTTAGATAGCCGGATTACTCACAGAGAAGCGGGGGACATCCTAGGGTTGAGGATCAGCTAGAGAGAAAAATGGGTGAGGGGAGCAGCCATCAAGGCTAACTCATTTGTATAGAAACATTTTTTATTATTGCCCAATTCTTTACATAGATATACATTCATGGGCTCCTTTTTGATAGCCTCATGGATATTGTATTTTTGATCGATATACTTACACTAATTCAGATTTTGTACCATGAAAATCATTTTTTGATATATATGATATGAATTTGATGTGATGTGATGTGTTCTCTTTATTTCATGCTTATGAATGTATGGACGCATTTGATGCAATGATGTGATATGCGTATATATTATCACGTATGGATGCAATTCTTTTATTTATGCTTATGCAATATGAGATGGTAATAATGTGATATGTGATGATATGCGATGCAATGGATGGATGTACTTCATTTTCAATATCTTTTTGTGATATACCATGGGATGGATGATATGATATGCAAATATTCATGCTTATGAAAATGATATGAATGTGTTTCTTTTTGTGTTATTTTCTTATGCATTTTTATGTTGTGATGATGCAATGAATATGGATGTATGTTTGGATAATGTAGATGTTCATGCTTATGATGTAATAATGTGATGTATGTTTATGATATGTATGCAATGATTTAAGATGCTTAGAATAACAAATCTATATTATTCATCGTAACTTAAATGATAATGATGATGTAGGATGCAGTTTTATGATATGCTATGAGATGTAATGTATACATGTTGATGATTTGTGGATGCAAGATGGATGCATTGATGATTTTTTTGTTGACTGTCATGGTACCAAGTTAGCGCAAAGAGAAGATAGAAGAAACAAGATGATTGACCATCGATTTTGATGATTGATTCAAAAGTTCCAACAAGTCTATGATCCACAAAGACTTTATTAGAGATGGTGATGAGAAATACATGATGATGATGATGATTATTTGGTCATTTCTTGGGATTGGTATTTTTTTTCATTCCTTATTGTTCGATATAACACATAGATGTGATGCATCAAGGTATTGATAAATAGGATGGTGTTGTATCTAGTGTAACAAACTTTGACTCTACAAACAAATAGGATAGTTCTTGTTCACACCTTGACATATGGAAACTTCATTGGAATGTAAGTTAGAAGCTTAGAATATATTGGACCAAAGCATACACAATATTCAATAATGTACTCCAAACAACTTTCATACACACAACTAAGCAAGTATGTGCCAAGATTATTTTACAAGAATACCCACAAGCACAACAAACCAAAGATAATGGTCGATGCCCCATTCCTTTCTCTCTAAATTGTTTTGATAGACATCATTGAGATGTCCTTAGAATGGATCATTTAAGATAAATCAGAAGAAAAAGATCATAGAGAAACAGTCAGTGGTATCTATATCTCTTGCCAATTTAGTTTAGCTAAGGTGATTTTTGATGCTAATGTCCATCGCAAGAAGGATACATCCTAGGACATGTTGATCAAAGGTTGTTTGATGTAGGATGATGATGAGCTTTATGATAAGTCGTTGATGTAAACTCCATTGATGCATTTACCTATTATTTGGACTTTATATTTTGACACTTAGGTTCTCACTTTACGACTCATTATACTTGCTTTCTATTTGTTTTTCTAAAGATTGAAGGTGATGTTTGATTTATTATGGGTGAAAGCAAAATGAGATGGATGGTTTTGGATTTTTTGGAATATTTCAATGTTTTTGGTGTTTCAAAAATGTTTTGTGGTTGTTTTTTATCTTTTTGAAAGTTTATGTGAATGTTTTTTATTTCATTTATTTGAGGTTGTTTAGGGTTTTCCAAGGTTTTCCAATGTTTTTGTGTTTTATGAGTTTTTCTAATGTTTTTGTGTTTTTCAATATTTGAGTGTTTAGGGTTTCTATGAGTTTTTGAATGTTTAAGGATTTTCTGAGATATTTGAATGTTTTGGGATTTTCGATATTTGAATGTTTTTTGGTGTTTTTTGAGATTTTACAAATGTTTAGGGTTTTTTCGAGTTTCAACCAAGAACCTAACCTAAAAGACCTATCCCAGAGGCCTCGCAGGCTAATCAAAGATAAGCCTTGCCTACGTTATACATGCAAAGACCACATAGTTTGACTAACTCAACTTATTGAAGATGAGATATGAACAGTTGATAGATTTCCAGTTTATTATGATGGACTTCTAAAGGATTGACCTAGGGTGTCTCAAGGGCACATCAATGATGGCCTTGCCTACATTCAAGCTTAGAGACCCATAGTTCGACAAGGTACTATTTTTGGATTTTTGATGTTCGACCTTTTTAGGGATTTTGATGTGTTTTGGATGTTTTGGATTTTTTGCATGGTGTTGATGAGTTGGATATGGATATGTGATGATTTCAGTGATCTTTTTTGGGATTTTTTTATTAGGTAAGTAGCATTTACAAGGTGTTGTACCCTTCACAAGGAGCCACAAGGGCCCATAGAGTTCAAGACCAAAAAAGCATCAAAAAACAAACACAACGGACTAACAACGAACCAACAATAGACTAACTGGCATCTTCCCAATTCTTTGACAAGAGATTGACAACATCATCTCTGACACATTCCTAATGGTCTTCAACCTTTTTCATGTCCATCTCATCCTTCATCGTCAACAAAATATTGGTGACATAGTGGACCAGCTTAACCGTGAAGCAGGTCAAACCACAAAATTTTTTGTCCAATTTATCCAATCTTTCCTTCAGCACACAGAGCTCCTTCCCTCCAACCACAGTCTTGTCGGTATCAGCATGCTCAACATCTAGTGGTTCTGAAGACTGATAGGCTGAAACCTCCTTCTAAACTTTTCCCATGTCAAGAATGGAGTTGGGACCTCTAGCAAGCTCCTCCTCCTCACCTTCAGACTCCTCTTCAACCCTATTATCTTTTTTGTCAAACAACTCCTCTTCTATGTCCAAATCTTTAACTTGCACTTTTTTCCTATTCTTGGCCAGCCTACCAGAGTGTCGAATGATGTCATCACAACTAATAACCACCATTTCCACAACCACCATATCCCCCATAGAGTCCTTGATCACCACATTTTTTCCTTTGCTCGGAGGCTCCTTCAAGCTCTTACCTTCCTCCTTGCCTTTCTTTTTCAAGGCAGGCTTGTTGGTAGTCTTGGCAGGGGTTGATTTGAGTTCACAAAGACTAGTCACCACACTATTATGGGCCGCTCCCTCATTCCCCTTAATCTTTTTATAGCAGGTTTGGGTTTATGCATGTCAGCAGGGACCAGGTGGTTTTTCTTGACAAGGCCTTTGGACTTGACCAGAGATAAATTGGTCACAATGGGAGGCTCAATCTCTTGAATGCGGACAGTCAATATGGGTTTTAGCAAACATAGAGCAAGATGGAAGTGGTAGAGCCTAAAAATGAGTCCCTGGTGGAGTGGCAAGGGAGGAGGGTCATTAGGATTTAGACCAGCAACCTCGACACATTTTTTGATAGAACTTTCTAAGTCCATAAGCAGGAGAAAAGGAAAGCTTAACAAAACTTTATGCCTAACGTGATTCAAAAGAGGGAAATGGTAGAAGCAATAGGTTTTGTATCTACCTTCTAGAGGCACATACTTCATCAAGGAAGGGCACACCTAGTTCCATGGCTAAGGGAGAGCCTCCCGGTCAAACCCTGATTGGTTGCACACCAACACCTCATTCCCCACAAAAAAATTGTTCATACTTTCATTATCTTGAGTTTTAGTGTGCTTCAGATGCTTCATACCAATACACTGGAGCCCCATAGCCTATGTAGTAACTTCCTCATCCATAATAAAGGAAATGCCTCCCAAAGTCACACGGTGATCTTTCCATGAGTTAAAAAATTGAGCAAACAGATTAGGGTCATGGCTCACCAGTCTCTCCATTAGAGGAGCCAGACCACCTTCGACACAAATGTGCCAAACAAGCGGATCTTTGTGAAATTCACTACAGTTATCCGACTTAGTTCGCACCCTATCACCACCCATAATGTCACTCTGCACATAGTATAACTAGGAACCCTAAGAAAATAAAAGGTTAGAGATAATAGAAAGGTGAAAGATCACCCACACAATAAGGATTTTAAGCCAAAAACAATAGTCTATGATAATCAAGGAAAAGTACAGGTCGCACACATGAGTAAGTAATTTCCAAAAAGAAATCTTAGCAGAATCATAAATGAGGATCTCCACACACAATCAGCTAAGTAAGCAGTACATGAAAGGAAAGGAAGGTTTTCCTTCCACGTAGAAGTTGCATAAAAACCTAGGAAAGATGGCCACGGGGCCAAAATTAGAAACACCTAAAAGGATAGCTTTCAGGGGTGGACCAAATTTAGTAATATCAAAAAGGTTTGCTTTCGGGTACTGAGACAAAATGGTGAACAAAATAGGGCCAATAAGGAGCTTGATCTCATAATTATTAGTCACATCAAAATCAAAATCAAAAAACTTGGAAATACGATAGCTTAACAAAATCCCCAAAAGGAGATTACGTAAGGTACGGTCCTACTTAGTTTTAATCAACAAGTACTTGTCATAACATCTCATGATTTCCCTTTTCAGCTCCATCCCATAATTTGAATTATGCCACTTGTTATCCATCTCATCAGTAAAACTCATCCACATAGCCCAACAAACAAGCATGTGGACCACCCAGAAAATCCAGCAAGGCGCTTGATTAGTTATCATCATGGGTCAAGTAAGGGCTTTGTTCCTTCAATAATAAACCCTGAATTTCTAGAGGTAGGTTCCCTAAAGAACGCCAATATTTGGATAATTTCCAATGTGTGCCAAAATTGGCTAAGGAATTAGCCACTTGGTTTCCCTCCCGGTAAATATGGGTGGCAACTTTTAATTTTAACTTTGACACAAAGAGCCTAATGTCAAGAAGAATGTCTTTAGTACTCCACCCCAACAATCTGTCAAAGTTAACAACATCAATAATAGACTTAGAGTCTCCTTCAATATGAAGGTTCTCAATCCCCATGGACACAACCAACTGTAAGCCATTCAACAACACTCTAGCTTCCGTAGTCATAGAAGAATGAACACTAATCCCCCCAGAGTAACCAGCCACATAATTTCCTTTGTAATCCCTGATCACACCTCCTATATTGGCTTTTCCTGGCTTTCCTTTCATAGCCCCATCAAAATTTAGTTTATACTAGCCCCTGTCAAGAGGTTTCCAAATAGTGACACTTCGAGCCAGGGATCTAGAGTTGTCGTAAAAGTTAGTATCCAGGTTCTAGTGCCAAGCTTTGGCCATGTTTATTTCCACCTCAGTCGGACCTTTGTCTCAGGTTTTCCCTTTGAAAAGTAAGATATTTTCTGCAATGAGCCAAGACCCAATACCAAACACCTCTTTCAGACTCATCTCAATGTTCTTGAAGATCCTATTATTTCTCTCTTTCCATAAACACCAACATATAATAGGAGGGACCTGGTTCCAAATTTCACCAAGGGTGTATAAAGGGTCCAAACCAACTCAAGATAAAGGATGTGATATCCCTACACATAATCCATTGAATCCCCAATCTTCCTAAATCCAGCTCCCACACCTCCACAACAAGCGGGCAATGTAACAGAAGGTGATCCACTGATTCTTCATTGCACTTACATAAAAAACATATGTTGGGGATCTAGAATCCCCTTTTCCTCATATTGTCTTGAGTAAGAATCCTGTTATGGCAAGAATTTAACCAAAAGAACTTAAATTTTTGGATCATGTGTTGATTCCAGACCTTCTTCCATAGATCGAGGACAACACCCTGGTCTGTCAGTAGATTGTAAGCCGATTTAACTGAAAGATCACCCTTTTTATCATAAGTCCAGAAGAATTCATCCCCCCTGCAAGATGCAAGAAGCCTAGTGAAGGAGAGTAATCCCTGCAAGGTCTTGGAAAGGAGACAAAAATCAGGGGAAAGGGGGCAGCAAAGGCCTAAGTCATTCTATTTTCTAACACCTAGAGACCCTAGGATGTAATCACTAATATGAATACCAAACAATCATTGAGCCAATCTCATAAGATTCCTAAATTCAAAGTTTTCCAAGGGAGTGTCAAGTAACCAAGTGTCCTCCCAGAATATGATTTTATTACCATTACCAATCTTCCATTTGATCCCATTTCTTAGAAGATCCTGTAGACTACAAATACACCTCCAAACCAAGGACCTCGAAGGGTGAGCCTTCGATAGGAAGTCAATCAAAGGTCTGTTCTGAAGGTACTTAGCATTCATGATCCTACACCAATCCTTCCTATCCATCAGATGGTCATAGCCCACTTTGGCCATTAAAGCTTTATTAGTATTAGAAACAATCTTGATCCCAAGCCCACCACAAATTTTAGGTTGGAAAACCTTGTCCCATTTAACAAGAGAAAATTTATTTTTTTCCTTAGTCCCTAACCAGAGGAAAGTCCTTTGAATTTTCTCAAATTTCTCAGCAATATATCTAGGCATCTTGAAAATGGATAGAAAATAGATAGGGATACCTTGAAGAACAATAAACAGAAGCTATAATTTACCAGCATGGCTAAGTAAGGAGCCTTTCCACCCAGCCAATTTTCTTTGGATCCTTTCTAGTATAGAATTCCAAAAATCAGAAGTGACTTCCTTGATAGTAAGGGGTAGCCCAAGATAAACCAAGGGAAGAGAACCACTCAAACAACCTAGAACAGCAGTCACCTGAGTTTGCATGTTAGGAGTGTTGTTAAAGAAGTAAATCATGTTTTTATTATAGTTAATGCATTGCCTAGAACAAGCAGCATAGTTGTTGAGACAATTTTTCCATTTTTTGGCTTCAATCACAAAGGCTTTCCCAAAAAGAAAGGTATCATCTAAAAATTGTTGGATCATAGTTGGCTCTAAGGAAGAGGCAGCATTAATACCCTTTATGGACCCTTCTGACAGCATATTAGAGAAATTCCTGCTTAGGACATCTGCCACTATTATAAACAAATAAGGTGAAAGGGGGTCTCCCTGTCTGATACCTCTCCCAGTAGGAAAAATCCCAAAGGGAGACCCATTTACCAGAACAAAGTACTTAACCGTAGTAACACATTCCATTACAAGTTTGATCATTGATTGGTTAAACCCAAACTTAGCTAGGACTTTAGGGACAAAATTCCAAATCACCTTATCATAGGCCTTAGAAATTTCTAATTTAAGGGCCATACCAACATAGTTGCATCTATCCATGGAGTGGAGTAATTCATGTGTTGTTATGGTAGCATCTTGGATATGATGACCAGGTACAAACCCTTTTTGAGTTGGGCTGATTATTCTATCAAGGAGTGGTTTGATACGATTCGCCAAAATTTTAGAGAGTATTTTATAAAAAGTATTACACAAACTGATGGGGCGAAAGTCAAACATAGATTGAGGATCAACAACCTTTGAAATTAAAGCTATGAAGGTTTGATTCAATTTCTTAAGAATCTTACCAGATTGGAAGAAATCACGAGCAGCTAGGACAAGGTCCTCACCAACAATCTCCCAAAAAGTCTAAAAGAAGGCCAGAGGGAAGCCATCAGTGCTTGGAGCTTTGAAGGGCCCCATGCTGAAAGTAGCCAGCTTTACCTCCTCAGGAGTGACAACACTAAGGATCCCATGATTATCAATCTGTGATATAATAGTTGGAAGCGGTCAAGCAGTAGCCTATCAAGAGCCCAGTTAGGAGCCTCAATAGGAGCTACATAAGCCTTCTGAAAGTAATCCGCAACCACTAAATCGATTAAGGAGGAAAAATTGACAACCTATCCTTGAGCATTGTGTAACTTGGTTATCTGATTCCTTTTCTTATGTTTAATAGTAGAAATATGAAAGAAAGATGTGTTCTTGTCACCTTCTTTCAGCCATTGGACCCTGGATTTCTGCTTCCAGAAAATGTCCTCTTTCTTAAGAATTTTTTCCCACTCCCTTTGGTTCTCCTTCTCCTAGTTGCAAGTAGGAAGACTGACATCTCCCTCCATTTTCTTTTGAACCAATTTCAATTTATCCCCAACAATTTTTTTCTCTTGAAAAACATCCCCAAAAACCCTTTTGTTGGATCTAGCCTTTCACCATACATTTAATCTGTTTGAGTTTTAAAAAGATTTTGAACATGGGAGAACCATGAACAAGAATATTCCACCATTTTGCAACTTTGTTTTTTAAATCAGGGTGGGAATTCCACATTATTTCAAATTGAAAAGGGAAAGGTCTGATAGAAGACTGGTCAAATGAGGTCAGTAGCAGTGGATTGTGATAAGAAACCGTCCTAGGCAGAGCCTGAAGAGTGGCACTAAGCAGGCCAGTCTAGTTATTAGAACAAAGGAACCTATCCAATCTAACTTGAATCAAGTCCTCCCCCATATGTCTGTTGGTCTAGGTAAAAGCTTGTCCTAATAAGTCTATGTCAATAAAGCCAATAAAACTCAGAAAGTTTTCCAAATCTGCCATGCTATTAGAATAATCTACCAGACCACTGCTTTTCTCCAAGGGAAATAAGGGAGAGTTCAAATCCCCAACCATTAGCCACCGATAGCCCACTATTTTTTTTAATCCAGTCAAAAAGAACCTGCCACAGAGCAGATCTAGCATTCCTCTAGTTGGGCGCATAAACATTGATAAGAGACCAAGAGCCACCTTGGTAGGTAAAAGAAACACCAACACTACTCTAGCAACATAATAGTTCAAAGCCATTAAATCTAGAAGGCTTCCAAAGCACAACAAGACCCCCTGAAGCCCCTTCAACATCACTATAGGAGTAAGTGGCCCCTGGCGATAAGTACTTAGCGACATTATCAAAATTAGATTTTTTCATCTTAGTTTCTTGTAATAGTAAAACATCTATCTTATGTTCTAAAACATAGTTTTTTAAATAAATTTGCTTATGGGAGTTGTTCATCCCTCGTACATTCCATGACATGACCTTCATTTTTTACCTTTTTTAGAGGACACGTCTAATGTCCTTTGTTTACCCATGGGAATCTCATTTGTGGTTTCTCTTAATCTCGTAAATCTCTGGCTTGGCCTTCCAAGCTTGGACTCGCCACCCACATTTGTCTTTTTCTTCCTCCCTCTTTTCTTTGGGGTTATCTAGTTATCCTCACCAGTAACATTCTCCAAATTCAAATCCTTAGGGTTGAAAGTTGTCACATCTCCATTACCCATATCCTCTCATATTTCACCCTCTTCCCCCACATTCACACTAGTCCCCACTGAAGCCACCTCCATCTGGGCACCACCAACAATCTCATTACCCCCAAGAGCCAGGCTAGAGGAAGGATTTTCTATCTCCAACACCTTATCACATGCCAAATTCTTAGCCAGGGAAAGATTAGCAAGACCTGACGTTGGACATACACTGGTCTCTAAGCCAAGAATAGGAACACTAGAGTTAGGTATATCAGACAAGTTTGGTGAGGAAGGTTTTCCAAATCACCACTAAACAGGCCATCAATTTCAAGAGTAGCAGTAGAATCTCTCAGGTTAGGCTCCTTGTTAAAGGAGGACTTACAATCAGAGATAATGTGCCCAGGTTTGGCACACTTCTGATAGTAGACCATAGCATTTTCATAGCACACAGGCTGAACCCAGGTACAAAACTTAGAGCAAAGCTTTATAGAGTTAGGGAGTGTCTTATTCACACTAATGTTCACACAAAAGTGGGCAAACACTAACCTAGATTTCGATCTGGTGATGGAGTTAGAAGTAATGAAGTGTCCCAAGGAATCACCAATGCCTTTGAAGATTGATTCATCCCAATATTCTAAAGGTAAATCGGGCAGGAATATCCAAACCAAAGCCGACTTATTAAGATCCACGGTAGGGTCAAACCTCGGCTTCCAACGACATAAAGCCAAATTGTGTTTTCCATAAACCCAAGGTCCAAAAGAAAGGACTGAAACCAAATCCTCCAAGGCCATGAACTTGAAAAGGAAGAGACCACCTGACATAGCATAGATGTCCGCACTTCCCTTGAGGCACCATTTGGTAGCAGCCCATCTTCGAACCATATCAACAATGGGGTGAAATGAGAGAAAATGACCCACAACTGCATTCTCCATGGAGGAGAAAATCCTATCACTGACCGTATCAAAGATAGTGAAATCCGTTCCCAACACAATCACTTCATCCACATGAGGAGGAGCATTTGAGCTTTGTTTACCATTGGTCAGAATATCCTTCCACCCTTTAGTTTGAGGAAGAAACCCGACCACTAACACTTCATCCGAAGGCACAGGCGGCATTGAAAGATCTGCAACCAAAGGACTGGACCCTCCAGGAGAGTCTCCTGAGGGACACAAGTCTGCATGAGACAAGGTGAGACTTGGATTAGGGGGGGAAGAGGGGGACCATGGGGTACCCCTAGGGCAGGCTCTACCATGTGTGCAGGTTGTTCAAATGTAGACAGAGGAGAGAGGAGCGGGAAAAAAAATTGCAAGTTGAGTTTCATTGTTGTTAATATGTTTTTTGGGATTTTTTTGAAAACCAAGCTAGGATTAATTGATCTGATTGATGGATTGATGATGATAAAATTGTTGAGGATACACAACAATGCAAGGATAGTGTTAAGAAACACAAGGATTGGGAAGGATATCCCAAGATGATGATGGATTGATTGGATAAGTTTGATCAAAATTTTGAAGCTTGGTTTGAAACAAAGTTTGTTGCAATGACTTGATGTGACATTGAAGTGCAAGGTAGATTCAACTAATATGGATTGTTTGGATTGATGTTTGATAAAAGATAAAGCTTGATAAGGAACATCTTCTCGTCAAAATGTGCCATGGGCTAGTGATTTGGATTTTTTCTTCAAATGATTTGACTACTTTGATTTCGTGTTAGCAAATTTTTAGATCATAACATGAGTTATAAGATATAGCTCAAGATTTATTCCCAAAGAAAGATCTAAGTATCTACCCCCAACATCTAGCAATGTATGGAATTCCATGGGTGGATGCATGGATAAATGAATGGATTAATTTATATGGATTATCTTTTGATAGGATAACATGTTTGGATAGAGTATGCCTCTTTGGACAATGCCTCATGGCTTAGGTAATGTTGGTTAGGATAGGGTAAGTGATAGTGACCCATGTCAAGATGTTTACCATAAGCAAGTGTGAAGTACATACCAAACCTTTGCCAAGATCAAGATGAGTTAGATGGGATGAAAATGGATTGGATAATGAAGGGTTTCTAGATTTATTATGGGTAAGATGGATGGAATGTGGGATTTATTATGGATGGGATGAGATGCCTCTACCTGAAATGGTGCGTATAGATGCTTGATTCTACTCATGATGCTTGTTTGTCAGGTTTTCATCATGGTACTTATCCAAAGCGCCACCAAAGTGGTTTTCACTAGAGGACAATTTTTCTCTTGACTATTTTCTTGATTTTTTTGATTTTTTGAAAGTTTATGCTCATGGCGAACCACCTGGTGATGTTGATGTAGACACTGTTGGTGCTGATATAGATGTTGTTTTCATGATGTTCCAATGATATCTTGCTTGGAGGAGTTTTTTTTCTAAGATACTGGCGCTTGAGTGTAACCCCTGGATCTTTTCATCTTCTTTATCAATACTGGAGTTAACCTTACTTAGATGCACACATCGCGATAGAGTTCCCTTAGAGTCCTTATGATAAAGAGTTTCTACCAACACACGGTCAATATGAGAGTTGGATATCATGGATGTTGAAGTGGATGGTGGAATGTGTTGAGGGATACGAGATGCAGATGGATTGGTCGATAGTTTGGAATCTTTGATTCTCCAAACTTGGGATGATGAGCAATGATGGGTGGATATGGAGATTTGATTAGGACCAACTTCTTCATATACTTTGTAGGTCACTCTTGAGGCTATCTTTTGTATTTACGGACACTTCTGATGGATGAACTTCCCTTTTTGATTTTTCCCCATAGTTTCTTTAACTAATGGAGTGTGATAGGGATGATTTTCTTTATTTTTCTTTGGTATCCATTCAATTTTTTCTTTTCCATTTTTCTTTGTTGATTCTTTTGCTTCAATAATTTGATCTTTTCTTTGATATAGAACTCTTTCTTGTGGTTGGTCTCAATTAGTGGGTGGAAAGATGCATGGAAAATGATTCATGATATGAATGGTTGGAGTGTTGGTAGCCATTTCATTATATAAGGACTCTTCGTGCTCCCCATGTTGGTGTTTGCATTAGATAGAGTTCCCCCAATATTATGGGATTATTAAAGACATACTTTGATTTTGATGTTGACAAACCATTTCTTTGGTGTTCAAGATGCTTTAGCTTTGTTGATTCTTGATAATGCTTGACATCCTCATACTCACTTTCTTCAATCGGTATGGAGGATGTGTCTGATTTTGATGTTTCTTCAAAAGGTGTTGATGCTTTACAATCTATATAGGAGTCTTCCCCATGGTCCATTTTTTCTTGCTCTTCAAAGGATGTTTCTGATTCACCCTCCATGTAGAAGTCTTCTTCATGATCAATTTTTGACATGTCTATGGATTCTACTATGCCTTGATCATGTGTAAATATATTAAGAGTAGGATACTCTAGTTCCTTGGTAATGATACCAAGAGTATGAGACTCTTGTTTTGGATGAAGATCATCTACATGTCCATTAGAAGTTAACATCTCATGGGTAGATGGAGGAGTATGTGATATATGGATATGATTATTATTTGTGACATCTAGTATGGATTGGAAAATACCCATTAGATCATAGTAGTTCTTGAAGATATGGATCCTTGATCTTGATTAATTTTGGAATTTATTTTGACATTCTTTGGATCAAGTTCTTGACATGGGTCAATTTCAAAGGATAGATTGCTTCCAAAGGGTTCTTGAATGTCTTTATTAGGCATGGGTATTGGCTCAAAATTTACTTGATCTTCAATTGAATTCAGATCAAGTGTTGAGTTGATGATTCCTTCTATATCTACAACCATGAGGTCAAAGGATGCCAATATGTCTTGGAAAGGACCATTACTAGACTTTGGTGAAAGATTTTGATCATTCTTTGGAATAAATTCTTGAGATATGTCCTCTAACTCATTAGGTGATGTCGAGACATTGTCAACATGATCATTGGTAGATGAATCTTGAATTTTGTCCTCAAATATGGTGGTGGGGATATTTTCAATGTTTTCAATCATAGGATCAAATGATGTTAACGCTTCTTGAAATGGATCATTGTTGGATATTGTTGATGGGTCTTGATCATGATAAAAAAAGTGACTCTTGATGTATGTTGATTTGATCGTTGGATGTGGTAAAAACATCTTCAAGGTGCCCATTTATGGATAGATCTTGATCATTGTTTTCAACAATTATGGTGGAGAGATTGTCATTGCTATCATTAAAGGTTGAATCTTGATCATTGTCTTCAAAATTTATTTTTTCTTGATCAAGAAGGTCTTGGATGAGATCTTGGAGTTCAATACAATCTGATGTGTCATGACATTTTGTGCTATGGTATTCAAAATAAGCATTATCATCATCCCATGGGAACTTGATGCAAGGTTCACCCCCATTTAATGATTCTAGAAGTTTGATAAGTTTATCATGGACTAGCACTTTTAATGTTGATTCAATTGGCTCTCCCAAAGGATTGTATTCACGTTTGTCATCTTGTGAGATTTGTGCTTGTTGAGATTGATCTAGTTGTGATTGATCTTGGAGATGTGGTGATTGATCTTGTTGTTGAGGTTGTTGATTTTGATATCCAACTTCTTGATATTGAAGATGTTGTTCTTGATGTGGTTGCTGACACAACTCAATGTTTTGATAACATGGTTTAACCAATGGGGGAATGTGCCAATTTTGGCATGGAGATGTCTATTGGTGATATGAATCAATGAATTTTCTAAGTATAGCAATTTGATTTAGCATAATTTGGTCTTGATTTTGATTTTGATACCCTTGATGTAGTGGATTTGGTTGTTGGTTAAGCATATTTGGAATATACACTTGTGGTATTTGTATGGGATCATGCAAAAATTGATTTTGGACCATGTTTTGATTTGGTATGTTGTTTAGATTTTGCATCATAGGTTGGCATTGAACATTGTTATGGTTGGGAAACACATTGCTTTGATTTAGGTAACCTTGATTTTGCATGGTGTTACCTTGATTTGGTTCAATACCTTTATTGAATTGATTTAGAAAACACTCGTTAATTTTAACCCCCAAACAAAAGATGAGTTTATTTTATGCACCAAATGAAGTGTTAAGTTGTATTTTCCAATTTTAAACACAAAGTAAAATGATGTGAGGGTTCATTTTAATCTTGTTTGAGAGTTCATTTTAAAACCCAATTGAAAGCTAGTGTAGTCTTAAAGCATAAAATGAAAAGCATGATAAATGGGTTATAATTGCCCCAAAAGTGTCAAAATACTCGTTACAATTATAAGATTTAAATACATTTTTCTTTAATTAAGTGTTTCATGCTCCTCTTCAAACCTATAATCCATTTTCTAAATGTTATATGAAATCAAGAAAACAAGATGTTAGGGTTAGATAAATGATTAAGCATTAAAACCCTACAACCTAGACCAAGTTGTAATGTGATTTGACTTTAGGTGCAAAAATGGAAAATTTAACTCCACCAAAATTGAAAAACACCTATACTATTGCATAAAGCATGAAATTCTACCCCATTTTTTAAAAAAAAGTTTTAAAAAAACCTCTATATGACCAAAATATGACCATTTTAAGATAGACTATAAAAGCAAGAAAACAATAGCATCACTATAGAAATATAGCAACGCCCTTTGCAAATTGTGACACTTATTTCTATTATGGAGACATTTTTTCAATTATAGTGACACTTTTGCAAAACGTCACTTTGGTGAACAATAGCGTTGCTTTGGTGAAAAATAGCGTTGTTGTAGCTTCCAAAAGTGTCGCTCTAGCCTAGAAACCTACAACTCACAAAGTTTTTAATTAAAAAAATCAAAGAAATTTATTAAAGCCCTTCTTCTAGTGCCATAATGTGATTGAAAAATTAGTATGGGTTGATTATGCTTGATCCATGAGGATACGAAGCGTATTCATGTCACTAAACGTCAATCTCAACAGGATCAATCAAATGAAAATCAAACCAAGAATCCATTAAAACCAAGCATACTAAACTGTGAAAACTTTAAAATTCCTACTCTAATCCATTTGAAACTTATCCCATTGTGGGAGTGGTGTCGTGTTGATGTAGAACAATGACCCTTTCCCAATCCTGTAGATAAATGAGCTTGTTCCAGTCAGTTTTATTGAAAAAAATTAATGGAATGATTGTGAGATGTGTATGAAAACATGATTTTAGCCTAAATGAACATGATCCAAGCTAATTTAACATGATTTTATGCTAAAATGATCTAGATGTGTGAATGCATAGCTAATCTAAATGGATTTCAAGCTAAAAGAGTGAAACCCTAATTAATAAACAAGCTAAATATATGCATCTAAGTTACCATGGAAGCCATTAATGGAAGCTAAGCTATTATGAAAGTAATTAAACTAAAAGATGCTAAATATGTGCTAAATATGAGTGTGAGTGTGAGTGATTTTAACAGCATAAGTTTGATGTTAAAAGATGGACCCCTATTCAATAGAGACAAGCTCTATTTATAGAATAGGTAAAAGGAGATCAAAGGATGAGATAAAAAAGATTAATCAATGGTCAAGGATGAAAGAAAAGAGAGGCATGGATCATGGATTCTCGCCAACAAGTGAGAATGCAAGATGAGATTTAATCAAGGGTTCACATTCCCTCAAACAAACACACTTTCAACTTGTTCAAAAGGTCACAAGTTAACTTGCTTAAGAAGCTAAGTAAGTTTGTTGAGAAAAAGGAATATTCCCCTTATTCAAATGAGTGAGGAAAGAGAATAGTCCTTGGAATATTCTCATGGGTGAGGGAAAATGATAATTTAGTTAATTAAAACTAAATTAAATTGTGCAAAAGGGGGAATATTCCTTTTGGAGGAATGTGGAAAGGAGGAATATTGCCTTGGAATATTCCCTTGCAAGTGGGGAGAATTAGATTTAATTGATAATTAAACAATAGTTGTTATACAATTAGGGGAATTAGAAGAATTAGATGATATTCATTAAATAAAATGATTTAATGAATGGGGGAAAAGTGGATTGACATTTAATTAAATAACTTAGGGTTATTTAATTAAATCGGAAGATTCAAGGTATTAAATTAAGTAGTTTTATTTATTTAATTGAATGAGACAAAATGTTAGCATGAAAGGGGGTGAATTAACCGGATTTGATAAATTAGGTTAATAGGCAAGAATGATGTCATTAATTAATTAGATAGGCTAATTTAATTAATCAAGCAAAAAGAGGATGGGTTTCAAGAGGAAATGATGTTACTATACTTGATTTGAGTGTATGATATGATTCAGGACATTTTTCAGTGTCTACAGATCCTAATTTCTAACATGGTAGCAAAGCAAGTTAGGAAATCGTAATCATTTTCATAGGTGATATATAAGAGAAATTTTATACTAATTTTTTTCTAATATACTCAAGAAATTCCCTCTAACAACTTCTCTTGTTAAACTATTTTAATATGATCTCCTTTTCAATAATGAAGGATAAATATATCATCAAATTTAGTTGGAATATAACTATTAAATACTATTTGAAAAATGTTATGTGAATTTTGATATTCACACAAATTGAAGATAAGTAACACTCCAATAACTTCCTACTATTGACCAAGTAGCACAGGATAATGATTGCCAACTATTTGATTATTAAATAACTCAAGCATAAATAATATAAACAAATAACAAAAACTTTCACCTAATTGATGTTAACATTAAATTAAATAATGAATTATGTAAAAAAATGAATGACTGACGCAACACACAACACACACACACATATTTTAAACATAAATCTCATTAATCAATCTTATTAGTACTTGCCTTAGGCATAGTACTATTGTAATGAGTTTGGCTTTTTTTAGTTAACTAATTATTAATAATTTAGTTTTCAACCAATCAAATATAATATTTAAACAAAAATTAAAATAAAATTCAATTTTGTAAAGTCAACTTTTAAAATATTTAACTTTACAAATTATAAAAATTATTTTTTGTGCATATGATTGGTTTAAAAAGTTTTGTGTTATTGATGGATAAAGCAAATTAAACATTTTTTTAAGGAATGATTTTTCATTTTTTGCTTTATAAAATCATTTCATTAAATCTTTCTAAAATAAATAAATGTTACTTATTTTGACATTTTTTAAGAATGATTTTTTGATGTATGTAATTGTTATTTTTTTATTAAAGAAAATCTTACAAAAAACAATTAACTATTTTATAGAGATTTGGATTCACACTATTCAAATAAAAAAATTTAAAAAATTGTATTATTCTTTCCATTAAACTAATATCTTTATCTATGTTTTTAATATTTTATGGTATAATTTGATTATATATGTTATTCTTCTTTTCATTAATAAGTTTTTTTCATCATGTATATTTTTATATTAATTTATATTACTATATATATAGTTTCTTAAAAAAATTATAACCTATAATATATAAATATATAAGATAACTAGGTCTTTATTATATATAATATATAACCTAATGTAGGTATATATATATAAAACCTATATTAAACTAGAATTTGTATATACTATTTCTATTTATATCTTATATTATTACAGGTAATATTTTGTAGGTAAATAAGTTAACCTATATTATGTAGGTAATATATTAATTTATATTATATATTTATATAATATATTAATTTATATTATATATTTATATAATATATAATGTAGGTTATTTTATTTTGTAGGTTCTCCTTTCATATATATTTATATATATTAATAAACTATCTTAATTGACTACTATGTTAATTATAATATTAATATTATTATATTATTACTATTAATATAATTAATATAATAATAAATCACTATATTAATAATTATAACAATATTTTAAAATATATTAATATTATAATATTACCTATTTACTTATTTTATATAATATAATTTATAAATTATTAATGTTAAATTAGAATATAATATATTTATTATATTAATAGTATATTTAACTTCAACTATAATATCACTATCAAATTCAAAATCAACTAGAATCAATTTAAGAATTATTTTTTCCTTCTCTCAATGAATGGGTTCATTATATAAATATTCAAATGTATTCAACTTTAATTTTTTGAAAAAAAATGCCGATATTGGCATGGTGTACTGGTTTAAAGGTGGCATTGTTGTTCTTGCCATCAAGGTTCAAACCCCATTGGGGTGGTATTGTTGAATGGTTGTATTCCGGTTCATAGCTCCGATCAAAAGCATTTACCCCTTGAATAAAAAAAAAAAATTTAAAAAAAATAACACCAAACAATAAACATTTATTCTAATTTATTTTATTTTCAAATATTTAACATCAAACAAGATATTTACATTACATAACCAAAACATATAAAAAAACTAACTCTATTAATCAAACAAAACACAAAATACAAAACTAAAACTAAAATACAACAATTAAAAAAAATACTTTTAATTTTATTCACATTAATTAAACTTACATTTATTTTTATTCCAACTCTACAAATCTCTAATTAGAATACTACAAAGACAAGTACTTGCCACTATATGACACTTGTTAATTATTAAAAATCAATATTATATAACCAAATGATTCATACTTTTCTAAAATAAAACCATAGAATAAGATGTGATCTCTTTAATATATCAAATTCTTAGAAAACTGAAAAAAATGTGAAAAAGATGTGTTTTTGGAGGGGTCCACGTAATTTATAACTATTTAAGTCTATAATACTTATCAAGTTTGGTCCGACTTGGAGAGTCACAATTCCACCTCGTAAGCTTAACGAAGATATTGCACCAACACTTTCAAACTTTTTTCATTTTACATCTTTTTCTGCTTATTTGCTTACCCGTTTCTTTTGAAGTAGTGCTAAAATATCGTGTAGCAATCCAAATAACAGCTTAATATTAATATTCAAGTAGGTAGTTTTGTTTAAATATTAATCTTCTTAATCGTAAAATATCTTATTTTTATAATTTCCATTTCCTATAAATGGTCAGTTCTAACTTGAAAACCAAAGCAATTCACATTCTACAATGCTTACGAGATAAGGGTAAAATATGTGATTGTAGTTAGAGCTGAGTTTGAACATAATGCTAACGATTGAGGTTGTTAGATGTTATCCCTTGAAAACATTACTTTTATGTTACAATAATGTTATAAGTTTTTCAATTTATACATCTATAAATATTTTGGATTAATCTTCTTTAATAACATTCAAGCATTGGAATGGTTATACACAATAAAATTTTGTTGTAAACGATAATTGTAATATGGGTATTATTCAAATTTGTTAAAAATAATATTGATTTATAAGGGAAAGTTCAAAGGGGGTCACTATTTTGCGAAAACATTTATGAAGTTGTCATATATCAAAATTTCTAAACATTGTCATATCGAAATTGGTTTGATTTTTTCAAAACTACTTAATTATTTAGGTCAAGGGTTGTTGTGATAGAAGTAGTTCTTGGTGTTGATAATTGCATGCCATTCAAAAACTTTCCTTGCCCCACCATTCATGTATAAATGACCGTCTGGAAATGATTTATAAATCCTTTGACTTAATTTTGCACTAATTCATTGATGATGTTAAATCTAAATCTAGAGTTGTGGGTGAGATGAAGTTGTGGAAATGTTATATCTCATCTTAGGAAGATATGTGTTTATTTGATTGAAGAACCAATCAAAAACTCTTGTACATATGACTTATGAGAATCCTAAGGAATGAAAATTTGTAGTGTTTTTTGTTTGAGTGTGGAGAAATTTCTTTATGGAATAACTTATTTAGAATTTGATGGCCTTCCTTCAACTAAATTGAAAGAACCTCAAGAATCAAGTTGTTGGATTAAACATGATTTAGAAAATGAATTAGGTTGTGTAAATTGGAATACAATTCAATGAAACACAAAATTATCATAAGAGATGTTGATTCTCAAAAGATTAATATAATTTTTATTGTGGATGATGTCATTTTGTGACTTAGAATTGTTGGAGTATTAAAATATTGAATGTTGATTAACTTATCTCAAATTTATTAAACTTTTAAAAATATCCAATCCATCTCATTTATTTAATAGTGGATTTAATTGTAGCTCATCCAAATCTCCCAAATCTTAAAGTGATGATAAAATTATCTTAACAACATTCAATTAACAAGTATAAAGATTGGGGTAGGATTATTTATTTAGGAGAACTCAAATGAGATGTGGCCTTTATATCCAAACCCTTTAAGTAATTTATAAGTTCCTTACAATGGCTCTAATTTTGTACTATTATAATTATGTGTTATTAAACCTTAATTATATTAACTAGTTATTTTAATTAATCTAAATTAAATATTTTTCTTATATTAGCATTTTTATTGAATTTTACATATGTGGTTTTCACAATCATATAAGGAGTTAAGTATTTCTTTCTAAGAATTATCAGTCTCATTATATCAAAATGAAAAAATAGTTAATCTCCTTTTCTAAGGACACATGGACCATAGATGAGTCGAAATTCCAAGGGAAAAGTATATCAAGCTCTTACACATCTAGGTAAAAGTACAAAGTTGTGTCATACTTTTATAAAGGATACAATTAACATTGATCCAGTTTTTTAACTTGAATCACTGAAAAATGGCATATATATTCTAAATTTGAAATGATGTAAATTAATAATATATTTTATTTTTAGTGTGTTATATGTTTATATAATTTTTAAATTAAAAATTATTTGAATTTTTTTTTTTAAAACTGAAACTATAGTTTATTTTTTGATAATATAAGCAATGTTTATAGGGTGTCGTACCCTTAACACAAAATGCCACAAGAGTAAAATTTCAATAGTAAATGATCAACAACAAAAATAACAAACTAACAATAGAAACCAAAACACCACCAAAGGGAGCGGGAAGAACCCCTAGACCACTACTTAGATATGTCTTTCCATTCCTTCATGAGGAATTTGAAAACACCTTTTTTTTCCTAACTAGAGCTAGGACCAATGTTTGGGTCTTGATTCTTGATCTCCTCCCACAACACAGATGTGAGAGTAATGACAAAGTGATGAATCACATTGATAGTGAAGCAGGTAAGATGGCTTAGTTTCCTTTCTAAAGTGTTGGCATGGGCCAACAGAGCCTTATAATCATCAGCAATACCATGGCTAGGTTTGCTAGCCTCCTCCTTCCCTAGATGATGATATTGTGTCTATTCGCTTACTTGCATTATCTTACTTGTAGAGTAGCATTTAGATTGTCATTGCTCTCTACTTCCTTGTGTCTATTCTATCTACTTCATTATTGCTTTTCTATAATCTTGTTATCTATGGTTGTCTATGGGGGTGGGAACATCACAATGATGGTTTGACTAAGGTAAACCTCAAAACATGAGCCCAACATTTTTCTTGTTACTGTGTGTAGGTGCTATTCGTTTGCTTGGAGCTAGTTGGAGAACTAGACCTTAAGTAAGTTGGAATTCTTCTTCTTTCTTTGTCATTTTTCTATTAGAGTAGCTTTCATAGTATTCTTCTTGTTGTACTTTACATTTCCATATGTTTTTGTCAAACTACAAAACTAAAACACTTTGGTTGTTAGTAGACCTTGTGTGCTTTTAGATGCCACTTGACCCTTTGTTCGTACAGGATGTCAGGTTGTCTCTAAGACTCCAATGTGGCACGCTAAAGTCTGACCCCTGCACTATCGTCCTCTAGCAAAGAGCCATTTGGTCTACAGTCTGAGACCTCTGTGGTTGACTCGCTCAATTTCATAAAACATTTGTCATAAACATAAGGGAAACAAATTCTTGTTTGCCCTTCCTTTTTAGCTTGTCCTTTCCTTCTAATATTATTAGGTAGTCTGAGGTAGTTTAGGGAAATTCACTCCCTTAGTCTCTTTTGTGACATGAGATTCTCGAGGGCAGTGAATCCCCCTTCTCTACATTTTGGTGAACCTAACGTAAAAGTCCTTTTTTTCATTTATGTGTGTTGGAAATTTATTCTCTCATATCTTGGGTGTGTTATAGATTTTTGTGTCATAAAGCTTTATGAGCTTTTCAATCCAATATACAACCTTCATACACATTGTTAGAATAATTCTATGACATATAAAAATAGAATCTAGGAAGGTCACCTTCGGTCAGAATGGTCTTTCTTTTGAGGAGTTAGTGTCAGGAATGTATACTAGATTTTCCATTCTATTTGTGGAAGCTACCCCTTGTATTCCTACACCTCTCACTTCTCCATCTGCCTCTTTTGTGGATGAAAATGATGCTCTTGAGGTCCCTGCAAAGCAAATTCTTTCCCTAGATCAAAGGTTTGGGGAATTTGAGAAGTATTTAGAAAAAGATAAGTCTGACCCAAGCAACTTTTGTTGTTAACAAATTAAGAGCTATATTAGAGAAGGATCAGAGGGGTATAGAACTTCTCTGGGGTCTTGCACACAATTTTGATACTCATTTCCTTGCATAAAATTCTAACTTGGGTGTTGCTCGAGATTTGGGTTCTAAAATTGTTGCACCATAACTAGAAGTCTTGATGCCTAGAGTATCAGTATGTATGGTCGAGATTGGTCCTTCTCTTAACACCACCTCTGGACCTAAGTAGAATCCCACTTTTAAAGTGAATAAGGTACCATTGGGTTTCAGTTTTTCCACTCCTAATGCTTCTATTTTTGGTGGTAATCTTGGAACCCATACTAGTCCTTGTGTTGGAGTTTCTTCTAGTATGGGAGTTGGTGGTTCTGGCAGTGGTTCCATTGGTCATGTTTCATCTTTTGATCTTGTCTTGAATGCTTTGTTCCAAAATATGGGACAAATGCAAAACCAATTGGTGAGCCTATCCACCTCTTCTTCTCAACTTATGTTTAACCCCTTCTCTCATTGTAGTCCTTTGTCAATTGCCATCTTGAACACTCCTATCCCTCAGGGGATGGAGATTCCAAAGTTTGTAAAGTATAGTGTTCATGTAGACCCTCAAATGCATGTATTGGAATTCAATGTTATGTGCACTAACTTCTTCCACCATGATGCTTTGATGGAAAATATTTTTTCGTGTTCCCTCAAGGATGTTGCTCTTGACTGGCATTGTTCCTTTTCAAACATTTTTTTCTTCTTGTTTGATCAATTGGTGAATCATTTCTTGAGACAATTCCAAGCTAACATTGGGTCAAAGATGGCTTTGTAGATAATCTCATTTGATGCAAGCAAGGGGATTGTTGATCATGATGTTAGTTGCACACCAATAGTGTAAATAAATCCTCACAAATAGACTGTGGGAACCTATCTTTACTTGAAAGATTGAACTAGGACAACCTAAATCTTCGAGCTAACTTAGCTTAATCCCAAGGCTTGTTTAAGTCAGGTCTTGACCATACTAGGTTCACATCAAGGTTCGTTGTGACAATGTTGTTAATCATGAGGGGTAAATGGTAATTTCTAGTTCTAAAAGGAAACAAAAGGTTTAGTGAAAGATATTCTCGGGTTGATCATCAGAAAATTCCATGAAATCAACAAATATACAATAATATTTCATGAATTCCAAACAAATTTGCTATCACTTAAGTAGATTTAGCTTTAAGCATTCAACAAATATAATGGAAATGAAAGATTTGCAATAAATTTCCATTCATTCATCTATTTTTTGGTACATTTTCTAAAATTTAAACATTTAATCTAAAATAAAGCATCAAAAATACTTGAAAAGTAAAAATGCTCCTGGGTATTATCCACGCATGCCCCAAGAATTAACCAAATCAAAGCAAACCACTCTATACTTCACCAGATTTCTTCTCAACTAGGCATAGAATGGTGTGAGCTTTTAAAAATAGGGGTTTAATATGGACACCCAGTAGGTTCTATATGCACCCTTAAATGATGTAGCATATAGTCTTGTCCAACTAAACAAACAACTAGCTACAAAAGATAACAATCGGTAGCTTTCAAATTTTCTTTGATATTGATCAATTCTATGTGAATACAAGTTTTTAATCTGGAATGATTAAGAAAATAGGAAAAAAAACAAAACATAAAGAAGTTTTAGCTCTTCCGACATCCACAAATTCTAAAATTAAAATAAAAGTAAAGCATTAAATGGCCTTTTATAGGAACAAGGCCCCAAGAGTTTGAACTTAAAGTCTATCAAAGGAATCATAAACAACAAATCAAAATATAGCACATGGTAGATGCCAGTTGTCATTGGAATCTTCTAGACAAAGACAAGGCTTTGACTTCTTCATCAGCATTGATACTCAACTCCAAGCTCTGGTATTTTTACACTCTGCACAAAACAAGGCTACTGGTACTCTTCAAATTCTGGGACAATATGCCTCCACCAGGACCAGGAACAACCTGCAAAATTACTTTCAACAACATATCCTTGTGTCTTCTTCTGATATCTGATATATGGTCATTCATTGCCTTGTATCGAACTCCAGGCCCGATAACTCTTCTTCACCTTTCTTCAATTGATATTTCTAGAAGGTAGCCAATACTTGATACATCCGCTCTTTTGAAATTCCTTGAATTACCTTCCAGCTATATTTGAGCTTGGCATAATTTTCTAATATCTGGAGAATATTTGCATTCCTTTGCATCTTCTTTGTCTCATACTTAACCATGGAATTTCTGCACTATATAATCTCATCAACAACTTCCCTATTTAACGACTGAACAAGTTCTTTATTTACCTTTTCAATCCAATCTTTGAAAAATTTCACTTCCTTGCCATCCTGTCCTATTGCCCAGGGAACACAATCTTGTCATGCTGATGTTTTAATGAAACTTTGATCTCTATCAATCAATATATCACATTTCTCAGTGACTTCTTCAAATCCTTCCACATATTGCATTACGGTGTCACCTTCCCAATCTACATGTTTTCTCCATTTGGAACACATTGAGAACTCTTGTTCCGTGATTATATTTTCACTTATCAATTCCTGGAAATTCGTCTGAATGAGAGCTTCTAAACTTTACCTTTCAACATCAATTTTCTCTTGGTAGAACTTGCATTCTCCTTCCAATCTTTTAGATTTATGACACCAACAATGTGCCTCCTTGTATTTCCCAATTGCATCTATAATTAATTCTTCTCCTTGCCCTACCAAGTGCTCCATCCACTCTTCAAATACACTCATCTTATTGCGAAGTGTTGCAATAGCAACCACCTGCTCTTGTGACATGAGCACTAGATTATGAGGTAATTCAGCCTGTGTTTCGCCAGATTGAGCTAATGATACTATAAAATTTTCTAGATGAGCAATCTGCTCTTTCAACTCTCTTTTATTTTGTTTATTTTTTTACACCTTGCTGACAGTTGTTTCTAAATTCATGTTTTGTTTTCACTCTTCGCCTAGGTTTAGGAGTCTCCACTTCCTGAATTAAGATCTTAAGATATAGAGGTCCTAATTCTACTTCCAAGGGGGAAGCTAATTCTCTAATTAACCAATTAAGTGTATCCTCGTTACTTCCTACCTTTGTAAAATTTCTTTGTTCCTAGATTCTAGTACCCTTAGGAACTTCCCCTCCTATATTTTCAACTTCACCTGTCACATTTTCTGAGATGGGCACATTTTTAGTATTCACTGGCCTAGATTCTGGATTACTGGGATTTACCACTATCTCTTCATTTCCAAGATTTATATTTTCATGTCCAACCATGTGTTCAATATTAATCTTCAGGGCATCACTTCCTTCATGCCCTGTTACATTAAGATTCTCTTCATTTATCACCCCACCATCCAAAGTTTGTGAAGGCTCTATTTCTTCAACTTCAACCCGGTCTTCTCCTTTCTCTTCCAAGACCTACGGTTGTTCAACATTCTTTTTAATATGCCCTAGCAGAAGTTGGGAATCATCTGTGTCTTCAACAACAACATCATCAATGGGAACCTATCCTGCAGTTTCTCGTGTTTCTTTTTCAACGTATTTTAGGGTTTCCCACCTCTGGGGTGAGTGTTCCTCTTATAAATTCTTCTTCTTTAGTATCCATAGGAATTGATCATGCATCTAGTATTTCTTCCACCGCTGGTTGTACCATAGGCTTTTCCTTATATTTCTTCTCTTTTACTCGCTCCATCATGGCACCTAATTTATCCATTTGTTTCATGATTTTATCTTCATTCAGTTCAGATCTCTCATCAAGAGCCATAGGAGTCTTTCCCAATGTTTTCTTTATTGCAATTGTATTGACTGAAGGGGGAGAAGTAAATAATGGTACAACCCTCTAGGATTTAGATCTTGTCTGAGCACAAGTATTTATTTTCATTTTCATATCATCATCAATCATTGATTAAATCTTTGACTTTTATGTGGAAGATGTCTCTTTTAGCTTCATCATTCCTCTGACCTTACTTGGTCCAATTTCTTTATGGTGGCTAGCTAGCGCCAATGAAACTATCTAGCTTGGGGCATCATGAGTTCTCTCCTTAATATGTATTGTTGTATCTACCTTGCTAGCCTTTCTTTTCTTCTTATCCATTTCCTCATGCTCGGACTCATTTTTTTCTCTCTGTTTCTTCTTTATATTGAGTGAGTATGTGGTCCTAATTCCAACTTTTCTCAAGTTTATACAAAATTTATCAATCCATCATTGAGTCTGCACTAAAACTTGTTCAAAAATTTCCTCAACGGTTACTATTTCTCTACCTTCATAATTTGGATCCAGAATGGATTCATCATAAACATTGGTTTCATTATAAATTGTATTCAAAACCTCTCCATTATCTTCATCCAACTGATCTAGAATGTCATGGAACTCAAGAATCCATGCCGATTGCAATGACAATATTTGATATGATATTTTCCTTACCATGTGTTTGTCATCAAAATTGATCCAAAAGTCTTCTAAATGATAAACATGGGAGTGTTTTCTAGCTATCCCCTTGGAAATATTCCCTTTTGGATCATAGTTAATTCTTTGGAGTATAAAGAACTCCAATCTATACATCCTTAATTCATCTTCACACAAGTCAGCTACCTTAGCTGCATTGCATTTATAATTTCCCATTATGATAGGAAATATGACAAAACTTCTCTTATGAGCCATGTTGAACAAAGCATGAGATGGCTTCACTTGTCTTACCAATTCTAATAATAAAAATTTATCAGTCGGGTACCTAGGAAAGATGAAGGGATATCCTATAAACCCTTCCACCCTGATGTAGGTGAAAGTGGGAAACTAAATGTACTGGCCTCCAACAAACTTGATAAGCCTTTGTGCTTCTAGAGAAAACCTTTTAGTTTTGTCACCCTCCATTTTTCTTACCAATTTCATGTAAAAAACATCATTGACTCTTTGATAATGCTCACTGTATTGATGAATAGTAATTTGGCGTAAATAAGCATATATCAGACTATTCCCTGCTTCTCTGCCTAGGGTACCAACTCTATTCAACCCTTGTTTATCTACCGTTACAGTGTAAGAATAGATCACATATGAGGACATATAAAACCATCCTGACTGCAAAAATTCCTTCATCTGATCATGTACCTTATCACTAATAAAACTTCCCCAATGCATCTGCACATGGCCTTCCATTAATTTGGCTATAATTATGAACATCCATGGTTCAAACTCGCTGGCATCCTTGAGTCCAACTATCCTACTTAACATGGTTATAACATCTTGAACATCTAGGTTGAACATAGACATTAGAATTGGCTTCCTTTGCTTTGTGATTTTCTCCTAGCACCACTGTGTGTTCATAATTTCTCTGTTATGTTCTTCAACGGTCTGGTAAGCTCTATCCTTTGTTCTCACATCCACTGAGTTCATCTAAGGAAACATGGCTAGACCAAATGTATATACAATTCCTTTCATGAGAATATCTACATAGATTCTTCCCTCTTTTTCAACAACTCTCTTATCTGGTCGTAATAATTCAAACATTGCATAACTAGTTCAGGAGCCTCCATTGCTAGCGAAAACCCTCATTCTAAATGTAACCCGCTTGCTATAACATTATTTGTACACTGAGAGGTGTTTTCTTGCCGAGCTCATGCGATGAATTTGACATCAAAAAACCATCCTGGATGGGTATCAATTGTTATTCCACCCACTGGTATAGCTTGTGAAGCAAAATATTTAAACTCTCTTTCTGGACTTGCTTTGAAAGTACTGATTTTTGCATGTGTGTCCTACATTTTTATAGATGTGCCTTGTGTGCGAGTTAGGGTTAAACTTAACTAGTTATCTTCAACAATTTATAAAACTTTTAATTTACCGTCTGGTTAAATTCATTTCAAAACAATCAATAATCTCAATTTCCAAAGGAAATACCATTATCTCGAGATGTGCATGCATAAGATGACTAACATAATTTCAATTATTCGAGATATACCTAGTTTTTCTGGTGATAAAAAAAAATTCTTTTAGAATGTAGCTTCAGAACCATCGGTAGCTACTTTCTTGGTGTCTCGAGGTTTACCTTTCTTTTCATGTTACAATGTGAGTCTTGATTTTTTGATGTCCTTGGAAATTAGCAGTATGGTGTGAGATAAAGTGTTGTAAAAGTAACTGCATGCTCGAGGTAGTGCCAAGTTCATGTGTGGTTTTCCACCTTCATTAATTACCTGTTACAATGTATTAATTTTCTCAAATAAAGGTGCAATCGGGTGGATTAGGGTTTAAATCATGAACATCTTGGTTTTTATGCAGGCCCATCACTAGAGAGGAAGATGGTGTAGAAACTTGTGTGGCACTCTTGAGTTTCATGTTGATTCTAATGAGGCAAAGGCCCTTTTGAAATATGTGACCATTGATAATTACAAAATTTGAATCATCTAGTTCTAGAACATAAAAAAATTGGGAATTGGGAACCTTAAATTTATCAAGTTCATGCAAACTGGGTACAAAGAGAGGAACTGGGAACTGGGTTTGAGTAGAACTAGAAAATCATTTGAACATGTTTGCAATGAAACCTTCGGTTTCTAACCTTCAGCTAAAGAAATGAAAAGCAACTATCAGAACGATTGATGAAGAAAATATCCACATGCACCATGATGACTCATTCACTGGGTGGGAACTTAGGACCAAACAAAGACACAAGATCCTTGACACAACCACGCAACTCCATGACTTTGGGGTTTGGTAAATTGATGAAACTTAGTAAATAAAACCAAGACACCTCAAATCCAGGAAAGAAGAGAATTAAAGCAATAATCTAGGCAAGCTGAAACAAAACTTGTGTTTTACCATTTCCTCTAAAAGCAGCACATCAAAGAAAGAAAAAGAAAAGGGCAGAAAAGAAAAGACAGCAGAAAAAAGGGGGTCCACATTTTTCCAAGGAGAAAAATGGAGCATGTTGTGAGAGCACACAACAAATAGCGACAAAAAAAACAAAACAAAACAATAGAAAGCCAATTCTAGACCTAGTAACCATGTCCCAACTTTCTTCAGTCTTCAAATTATAAACAATTAGACCCTTATTCTGACATTCCACCTTCACTTTAGCCAGCATACAAAATTAGATGTTACTGATCTCATGTGTGTGCAACTAATTAATTCTACTACAGTAAACTTAAAGCATAGCAAATGTTTGAATTAACCTACATAATTTGGCAGTTCCTCTTAAGCCAACCTTGGATAGAGCCTTGCTATCAGTCAAGTGTTTGTAGCCCCAACAAGATTATCTTTGTAATTCCCCCAAACATAGCTCTACTCTCAATCAGTCCATAGCCCCAATAGAGATATTTGGATAGCCTAAAGAGTTGAATTTTTTCTCTTTTGATATTTCTTTGATATTCATTTTGTTTTCTTTTGATATTGCAATATAAGCTCATTTGCTTCAACTTGTAGGCAATGAAGCCCACTATTAAGTTGGGAATTATAGTGGTAGCAAAGGTCACCTTTTGATTTTTTAGTTAATGCAAACAACTACTATCCCAAATTTTAGTAGAATGATTTAAGATATGGGTGTTTGTAACTCAACATCAGTTGAATGATTTTTGTAGGATAAAGTAAAAGAAACTGAATAATTCCCCAATCACTTATAATTATCAAACTAATTTTGTTTGAAGCATAGATCATATTTTCAGAATTGATGTTCTATTATTTTGACCACCTTCAAAGGTTGCTAAATATCATATAACTTGACAATGCAAAACCCCAAAAAAGAAAACAAAACAAAGCAACAAACAAAACACCAAAAAAAAAGCAACAAAACCATTTACAAAATAGCTCGAAAACTAGCAACCAACACTAAGCTTGGAAGTAATGTTTCAGAAATTTCCCATTGACAGGCAATAAGACATCTTCTCCAGTCAAAGTTTTAAGTCTATAAGTACTATCACCTAAAATTTTGAAAACCTGGTAAGGACCTGACCATAATTTTTCAATCTACCATGTTCACCTTTACACTCATGGGCTTTGTCCCAATATAGGACTAAATTAGATATTCTAAAAGTTTTCAATCTAGCCCTTTTGTCAAATGGTGCAGGCACACCTTTGGGTAAATGTTGTCAAACAAGGTCATTGTTAAGTAGGATTTAGGGTATTTTGAGTCATTTTGCATTAAATAAGGTCATTTAGACCATTTTATATTGTAATGAGTCTTGTTAGAGGTTACTGGGTGTTTGAGAATTCAATTTGCAAAAAGTTGAAAATGTGTAAAGTTGCAAAATTTCAAGTTTGTGGAAGCTCAACAGTCATATTATTCAAAGGTCAATTTTGGGTGGTTGTGTTAGTTGTTTTAGGAGGGAAAAATGCTTATATATGTGGAGGATCTCGTTGTTCATTTTCTTGGTGATTTGAAAGCAAAAACTAATAAGAACTCTTTGTTTTTCTTGAAATTCCTGTGAAATATCTATGTTTGTAGACCTGTACAATATTGTACAAAGACAATATTTCTCTAAAACTTTATGAAATCATTGGAGGAATGAATTGACTACATTTTTCACTTGGTTTGAGAAGTTTATATTAAATTAGAAGAGTTTTATACTTGTTTTTCTGAAATTTCTTGTGTATATCTAGATTTAAGGGGTTGAGGATTTAAAAAATGTCATAATGGCCATTCCACCTATTGTATATGTTGTGTCTTGGTGGAATGGGACAAATTAGGTAGGTTTAGGGGTGTATATTTTTCTTATGTGCAGGGGAGGTCTTTTGATGGTGTGGGCATGATGCCCTAGTAGTGAAAATTTGTGCTTTTGCATGAAATTTAGTAAGGTCAAAGTGGAAATGGATGAATTCCATCAAGGTAGTAGTTTGTGATGAAATTTTGAGCATGAGCAGGCATATTAGGACCTGACTGAAGTGACAGAAGGGTTGTTAGAGGCCTGGAAGGTTGACTTTCAATAAACCCCCATATAAATTACTAAAAAAGAGGTTTTCATGGTTACGGTTCTTGGAGGCCAATTCCTCTAACAAAAATTGTGGAATCCATGGTTTTGAGACCTGGTTAATGCTACCCCATTGAGTTTTGAGTTTGGGAAGAAGATTAGAGACAAGTTCCTTTGTAAAAGTGACCTAATTTGAGGTCTAGGATAGCATAGGTGCCTTCTTTTGATGAAGTTGTTCCAAAGTAACCTATTGAGGTTTTATGATATGTTTCTAGATGTCCTAATGGGTATCTGAAAAGGTGTTGGTACTGAGTTGAAAGGGCCTTCTCTAAAAGATATACTTGATTCGTCCAAGCCGCAATACTACAAGGAGTTAGTGAAGGTTTGATGTGATAAGGAGAAGTTGGAGTTTTATGACTTGGTGAGTTGTTGTTTTTGATTGAGATTGTGTTGATTGGTTTGAAGACCTCCCTGTTTGACATCAATTGGTATCAAAGCACATGGATTAGATCTTTGAGAGTTGAAAGTTGCATATTGAAGAAGGGTAAGTGGAAGTTGAAAAGACAAAGTTGTTAAAATGCCTCCAAAAGGAAAGAATATGGAAAAAGAAATGAGTGAATTGAAGGACAAGCAAGCTAGGGAGATAAGAGAGTTGAAGGAAAGACTTGCAACACTAGATACAATCAAGAGAAGAGATGAGGATGAAAGTGATTCTAATGAAGAAGAAGATGAAGAATTTGAAGATGTGGAAAGAACTTGATCCTGAAGACCAAAGGATGGAAAAGTTTTTAAGGGAAGTTAAGAGTGACAAACATAAGGTGAAGATAGATGTTCCTAAATATTGTGGGAACTTGAATGGGGAAGAGTTATTAGATTGGATTGCAGCCTTGGACAACTATTTTGAGTGTGAAGATGTTCCTGAAGAGCAGAGAGTGAAGATTGCAAAGACCAAGATGAAAGGTCATGCTTTTTTATTGTGGGATTATTAGCAATCAAAGAGGAGAAAGCAAGGTAAATCAAATATTGTATCATGGGAAAAAATGGTGGCAAAGATGAAAGGTAAGTTCTTTCCCAAAGATTATGCTATTCAAATATTTAGGAAGCTTCAAAGTTTAAAGAAAAAAGAAATGGATGTGAAAACATATATTGAAGAATTCTACAAGTTAAGTATTAGGTCAAGCCATGATGAGAATGAGGATGAAAAAATTGCTAGATACTTGGGTGGTTTAAGATTCAGTATTCAAGATGAATTAGTTTTGGAAAATCCTAAATTTGTTGAAGAGTGTTATCAAATGGCAGTAAGAGTGGAAGAAAAGACAATTAGAGGCAGAGGAAACACCTCTAGAGGGATAGGAACTTTTCCTACATCAAGACAATCAAATGAAAGCCAAGAAGATGCTAATAAAGGACAAGGGCAAGTTGTAGATTTCAAAGGTGGTTTAGAGGCACAAGAGGCAGATTTGGTGGAGGTAGAAGTGCAAACACTTTTGTAGGTAGGTGCTAAAATTTTCAAGAGTTTGGGCATCCATCATTCAAATGTCCTGAGAGACAGGGATCTACATCAAGTGGCGGAGAAAAGAGAAGTGAACGGAGAGCTCAAATAGTGCAAGAAGATGAATATGAGAGTTCAAATTCTTCAAGTCATGTTGCTACTCCAGAAGTTGGGGAAAGTTTGATGGTGAGAAGAACCTTACTTTAGACATCCAAGGAAAAGGATATGACTTAAAGGAGCTTGTTCAAGACAACTTGCAAATGTAAATGTAAGGTGTGTAAGGTGGTGATAGATTCAGGTTCAATGGATAATATGGTTTCTAAAGAGATGGTAGAAAAACTGAAACTAGATAGAGTTCCTCATGAAGCACCATATAGGGCATCTTGGGTGAATGATAACTAGTCACTTTTGGTAAATGAACAAGCATATGTTGAGTTTCAAATTGGTGGGTATAGGGACAAAGTACTTTGTGATATTTTTCTAGTGGATTATTGTCATCTACTTCTTGGCAGGCCATGGCAATTTGATAGGCGTGCATTATATGATAGAAGGGCTAACACTTATACCATTGATAAGGATGGGAATTCTTTCATACTAACACCATTGTAGGAGAATGATGAGGAAAAAGGAAAGGCAGAAAAGATTATCGTGTTTGGAAAAAAAATAGCCTATGAGGCTTGAGGAGGACAAAAACAGAGAATGTGCAGCCATTTCAAGGCCTAAGGGTACTGAGACAGTAGATGGAAGGAATGTAGACAAGGTGCAGACAATGAATTGGAAGGATGCTTCAATGATGAAGATAAAAGAAGTTAATAGATTGGAGTTCCAGTCTGAAATAGAGAAGAATAAGGGTGAATTGCTTGTGGAAAAGAAAGAAAAGCATGATGCAATTATGGTGGGGACAGTAGTTTTTCCATTGAATATAAAGGAAGTGAAGAGGTAGTCATATGTTGTCAAAACATAGACTTGTAGATCTGATGACATAGTAGCATTTGGGGCAGAGAGTCTGCAAGTGAAAATGAAGGTAGAAAGTGAAGTCAATAAGAGTAGTTGGCAAGTTTTTAAGCATGCAACAAAGGTGGAATAGAGGATAAGTGAGAGGAAAATTGATAAGGACATGTGTTCCGATGTCCATGAAGGTATGACATCAGGAGCTACAACAACACAATTTCCAAGAGACTTGGGAAAATTTTAAGGCTGGGTATATGGTGCAGGGGCACCTTTGGGTAAATGTTGTCAAACAAGGTCATTGTTAAGTAGGATTTAGGGTATTTTGAGTCATTTTGCATTAAATAAGGTCTTTAGACCATTTTATATTGTAATGAGTCTTGTTATAGGTTACTAGGTGTTTGAGAGTTCAATTTGTAAAAAGTTGAAAATGTTGTCATGTTGAAAATGTGTAAAGTTGCAAAATTTCAAGTTTGTGGAAGCTCAACGGTCACATTATTCAAAGGTTAGTTTTGGATGGTTGTGTTAGTTGTTTTAGGAGGGAAAAAGGCATATATGTGGAGGATCTTGTTGTACATTTTTCTAGGTGATTTGAAAGAAAAAACTAATAAGAACTCTATTTTTCTTGAAATTCCTATGAAATATCTCTATTTGTAAACTTGTACGGTGTCGTATAGAGACAAGATTGCTCTAAAAATTTATGAAATCATTGGAGGCATGAATTGACTGCATTTTTCACTTAGTTTGAGAGGTTTATATTGAATTAGAAGAGTTTTATACTTGTTTTACTGAAACTGCCTATGTATATCCAAATTTAAGGGGTTGAGGGTTTAAAAAATGTAATAATGGCCATTCCACCTATTGTATATGTTGTTTCTTAGTGGAATGAGCCAAATTACATAGGTTTAGGGGTGTAGATGTTTCTTATGTGTAGAGGAGGTCTTTTGATGGTGTGGGCATGATGCCCTAGTAGTTAAAAATTGTGGTTTTGAGTGAAATTTAGTGAGTTCAAAGTGGAAATGGATGAATTACATCAAAGCAGCAGTTTGCGATGAACTTTTGAGCATGAGTAGGCATATTAGGACCTGATTGAAGTGGTGGAAGGGTTGTTAGAGGCTTGGAAGGCTAACTTTCAATAAACCCCCATGTAAATTGCTAAAAAAGAGGGTTTCATGGTTAGGGTTCTTGGAGGCCAATTCCTCTAATAAAAATTGTGGAATCCATGGTTTTGAGACCTACTTAATTCTGCCCCATTGAGTTTTGAGGTTGGGAAGAAGATTAGAGACAAGATCCTTTGTAAAAGTGACCTAATTTAAGGTCTAGGACAACATAGGTGCCTTGTTTTGATGAAGTTGTTCCAAAGTAACCTATTGAGTTTTTGTGATATGTTTTTGCATGCCCTAATGGGTATCTGAAAAGGTGTTGATCCTAAGTTGAAAGGGCCTTCTCTAAAAGATATACCTAATTCATTCAAGCGGCAATACTACAAGGAGTTAATGAAGGGTTGATGTGATAAGGAGAAGTTGAAGTTTTATGACTTGGTGAGTTGTTTTTGATTGAGATTGTGTTGATTGATTTGAAGACCTCCCTGTTTAACATCATCAAACCATCATTTTACCATAGATTGGTGCCTAGAAAAGTGATCTATAGCTCGGTTACGTTTTTCATCTAAGTGCATCAGTTGCAACAATCAAGCTTTAGTTTGATCATCTAATATAGTGTATTCTTGAGCAAATTTCCAAGTAGGGATTTTAAAATTTATAGGAAATATAGGATCTACCTTGTAGATTAAATGATAAGGAAAGCTCCCCAATGCAGATTTTATTCTAGTAGAGTCTACCCAAAGGGTGAATTTTAGTAAAGAATGCCATTCTCTAGGATTCTTTTCTACCAATTTCTTGATTATATCAAGCAGATTTTTGTTCGATGATTTTGTAATCCATTTCTCTACGGATAATAGTTAGATGAGAATTTCAACATTATACCAGATTCAAATGCCCAATTAGAAAATTTTAATGAGGAAAAAGTAGGGCCATTATCACATACCAGTGCATATGGTACTCCAAACCTGGTAATAATACTTTCCTCTAAGAATTTTATTACCACCTATGTGGTGCATTGTTTGTTATGACACACTTTTGTTTGTCGAGTACAATAATCAATAGCAGTCAGCATGAACCTGTGACCTACGAACAATGGAGGATTGATGGTGTCGATGAAGTCTAAACCCCATTGTGAGAAAGGGTGCATCTCCATTATCAGTTGTAATGGTTGAGCATTAAATCTTCCTTTGTTTGTAGCAATTTGACATGTGTAATAGTGCTTTACGTGTTCATAGGTATCTTTAAAAATGTCAACTAGTAATAACCAACTCTTGAGATTAAGTGTGTAGTAGCTAAAGGAACTCCATGAACTGTTCCAAATTTATCATATAATTCTTGCAACACTTCTTTCATTTATGTCTTATTCAAGTATCTTAGATAAATTCCTTCATGATTCTTCTTGAATAGAACCCCTCCTTTAATCATATAACTCTGATATTTTATCTTTAGGGCTATTCTCTGATTTCCTTGCATATGATCAGGGCGGTTATGGTTGACAAGATAATGCAATATATCAAATTATCAATCATCTTGATCCTTTACATCCAAAGTGTATTGTTGACTGGAGATTTGTGGATCAATCTCAGCAATGGATCTGACTAAGGCTTGTCCCTAGACAAACTTCATGGGTATAATCTCTAAATCAAACTCTTGCAAGATTGTAACCCACTTAGCTCTCTTTTCTTCGAGCTCACTCTATGTTAGCAGCATTTTTACTACAACATTAGGAACAATAGCCTTGACTATACTTCTAAGGATGTAGTGTCAAAACTTTTGCATAGCTTTGACCAAAGCAAAGGCTTGTTTTTCAACATCCATGTATCTGAGCTCCGCTTCTTTAAATGGAGCAATCATAAAAGAAATCAACTTTTCTTCTTTATTCTCACCTCTTTGTGTCAACACCGCTACACAAGTATGACAGGAATCAAAAGAGTAAATGTAAAAAGGTTTAATATAATCTGGACTTACCAAAACTGGTGCTTCCACAATTACAACTTTCATATTCTCGAAGGAAAGTTTAGCTTCATTAGTCCACTTGATTTTTGTATCTTTCTTTAACATATCATTGAGTGGTTCCACTATCTCAACAAATCTAGTAATAAACTTCTGAACAAAATTGATTTTACTAAAATACAATTTCAATTCTTTCTTACTTCCTGGGGGCTATAACTTGAGTAGAGAACTCACTCTGTCTGGGTCTATTGAAATACCTCTTTAAGAAATAATGTGTCCTAGCAATTTTCCTTCAGTTACCCCAAAAATACATTTCTTAGGATTCAACGAAACTCCATAAGTTTCACACTTTTGCAATATTGCTCTAAGATCACAAAAAAGATCTCCTCTATTCTTTGAAAATATCGTGAGGTCATCCATGTATATGATGATACATTTTCCTATCAAATCTTGCAAGGCATAATCCATAGCTCTCTGGAATGTGGCTCCAACATTTATCAATCCAAATGGAATTCTTCTATAAGCAAAGGTTCCCCACTTTGTAGTGAACATTGTCTTCATCCTATCTTCCTTTGCAACCATCACTTGATTGTATCTGGAGAATCCATCCAAGAAGGACATCATCTGTGAACCATTAAAAATTTACAACACTTCTTCTAATGAAGATAGAGGATAATTATCTTTTTCAGAAGCCTTATTAAGTTTTTGCAAATCCACACACAGCGTATATCTCCATTCTTCTTCCTAACAGGCACCAAATTTGTCACCCAAGTGGAATGCCTAATAGGAAAAATTATCTAGGTTGAGAGGAGATTTTTACATCTTTTTGGATTAAAGGTTCCAAGAGTGCATTTACAAGTCGTTTTTGTCAAAAAGGATTTACATTAGGCTTTAACAGAATTGTATGAGTGATAATGGAAGTATCATAAGTTTTCAAGTCTTCATATGTCCATGTTATAACCTTCCAATGATCTTTGAGTGCTTGAGAAATATTTATTTTTTCTTCTACAATACAAGCCTTCCGTATAAACATGTTCTTAGGATCTTCTTTGGTATTCAAATTGTATAATTCAGACTGCCCTCTGTCACTTTTGGGTAGGTCTTTCTGTTGGACTATCTGATCTACATCAAATAGTCTTTCTAACTCAATTATCCCTTTTGGAATAGTATTATCTTTAGCTTGAGCGAATTCTTCATCTTGAATTTCACCATTGGGGCAATCTATTTCTTCAATTATTTGTGCTTCGAAGATGCTGGTGTTAGTAATAAATTCCAATATGTGACGATCATCTTTGAACACCTACAAATTTGTAACATTATCGGGAACCGAAGGAAACTACACCAAATCAACTGTAAATCTCCTCAAATTGGAAGCATTCAAAGGTTCTAGAGCACTAGCGATAGTAGCTAGAGCATTGGCTCTCTGATTAAATCTTTGTGGGATGTGAGTGATGTTAAAGGCATCAAAATATTCTATCAAATCCCACACTCTGTTTCGATAGTTGGATAAGCATTTGTAATGACAAATATATTATTTTTGAACTTACTTGACCACCAACTCTAAATCACCAAACACTTTAAGAATTTTGACTTTCTTCTTGATCATGAGCATCAAATCGTGAATGAGGGATTTGTATTCTACCACATTATTAGTACATTGGAACTGTAATCGATAAGCAGCAAGAAAAGACTTACCATGCAGACTGATGAGTTCAACTCCAATTCCTTGTTTTGATTTGGATCCATCAAACCTAAGGATCCAAGTTTGATCCTTGGTAGCTTTAAGCTTGGTGTTGTTAAGATTGGATGTATCAACATTTTTAATCTGTTTGGCCTGCATTTTATCTCCAAGTATTTTAGGTTCAAGCCTATCAAGCATAGCGTTTCCTAAACATCGTTGGCTTTCAATTCTATGAATTATTTCCAAGCACATTATGCAACTGTCCTCTGAGTGTGCAAAATTGTGTAACTTGCACCAAACCTGCAACAAAAACTTTTCAACGAGTTTTCAATTTTCCCGCTCTTTCGAGCTTATATAACAATATTCTTCCAAAATTTGGATAAATGACTATCATCTTATTCAGAAGAATCATAATTTGATTCAACTAACACGTCTGTTTCAAGAGTCATTTGGATATGCTTTTCGAAATTACACATGAAAACTTCTTCTATTTTAACTCTTGAACTTTGAATTTTATAAACACTTGGTTCTACATCTATGTATAGAACTTCATTTTTCTTATTGTAATTAGTGATCATATATTTCATGTGTGGTTCTCTCTCAATTATGATTTGATTAGGAACTCCTTTCCGTGGTAGCCACATATGCGAGAAATCAGTGGCCATGTATTTGTTCAAAGTCTTCGACCAATCTCTGCTCAATAGCATTCCATAAGTATCAGGTATCTCAACAACCTGAATATCTATACAGTACTGAATTTGAGGATTTGATGCTAGTTGCATATGAATATTGATTAACTCTCCAACTACATTTACTTCAGTTTTTTCAAGTTGAGTGACTTTCTTCAGGGAATTTTCTAGAGTTAAACCTAGCATATGACATATGGAAAAAGACATCAAATTAGTAGATGCTCCAAAATCAACCAAACAATTATGGAGATTCTTACTAAATATTCTCAATGTGAGAAAAAATGGTGGGGACTCTATTTTGCCTTTATAGAAAGCTACTTGCATGTCTGCCGTAAGAACAATATTTTTGTCTTTTTCCTTAATGAAGTTATCCTTTGCCTAAAATTCTTTAGATTTTCCTTCTTTTGGAAAATATTCTAAAGTATTTAAGAAATCTTTCTTGATCACAGGCATTTTGAGAAATTCTAACAAAGAAAGGCTAATTTTTAACCTTTTTGATCTCTTTTGCTAAATAATTAGTCAAATTGTTTTAATCGGCGGAATCTAATTTTTCACTTCATGAAATGTTTGATGAGTTATATTGAGGGTTTACCTTGGGTAACCTTGGAGTATTACTTGATTTATCATCGGGTGGAGTATTAAAGTTATTTGGCGAGATTGAAGTAGTCAACAACCCTTTGAATTTACTTCCACCATTTGTGTTACTTCTCAAGTCATAAGTATATCGTTTTAAATATTGTTGAAAGGCATGAATTTCACCAGCTTCATTTTGAGGTTCATTTTCATCTTGATAAGGAAACGTGTATGTTTCTAAAGTCATGGTTGAACTATCTCTTTCATGTTCACACGTATGACTCACAACAATAGCAACTAACTCAATGTGTTCGTAACTTTTAAGAACCATAGAAAAATCATATCCTACTAGAGCTAATTCATTCCCTTTAGGATTATGAGAGTCACATTGTTCGTTGTGGTGCATAGCAGCCAAAAAAATATCTAAGGCAATTTTAAACTATGGACAGTCCACTTCAGAGTGAATATTTGTGTTGTGAATTCTACACCAATTGTTCATCGCAAGATCATCTAAATTCACCTTTTTTGTAGGTCTATCATCAGAGGAATTTGTGTTATCTAAAGGTGTGGATATTCCTCCATTATTCGGTCGTGTGTTCCAAGGTCTAGGTGGTCTAGGAGCATTGTATGTCTGATTTTATGAATTTTGACTATTACTCTTAGAGTAAAAATTTTGATTTCTTAATTATGTAACTTTTGTAGTTAATCTTTTGAGTTGATCCATGATTTCCTTAATTTCTTCATTATCATCAAGATTTTTGACCTTTTGGCTCTCTTGATTCTATGAGAAGAAATAATTTCCGTTAGGATGCAACTCCGTAATAGTTGGACCAGGGTGAGGGACTAAAGCTTGACTATTTCTTGTTTGAAAATTTTGAGGAAATGTCCCATTTCGGACCACTGAAAAGAAAGAATTAGGATTCATTGGATGATTTATCAGGACTCCATTCACACTCAGGACAGGATAATTATTCAATCCATTTCTACCATTTATAGACAGTCCACTTCTGAGGTGTTTCATTTCTAAATTTACACTTACGGCTTTAGCATAGGCTTCTAGTAAAGTAGTGGGAGGATTTCCCCTTCGCTTCACAAACATAGCAGTTAAAGGGTCTACTGTTGTATAATAAACTGCGATGGTGGATAAATTATCCACTACATAAGGTGCTTGTAACCTAGAATAATCCTTCTGAAACCTTTCATTAAAAGCAGTTATAGGTTCACCATTGAACCTTTTGATTTGAGAAAACTGGTGATATAACAAGGTAGGATCAACCAGTGTTCTAAATCTAGCTAAAAATTGACTTCCCATATCTTGCCATAATCTAACTAAATTATGAGGTAGGTTGATGTACCACTGGTAAACTTCATCGCTTAAGGTATACAGAAACAACATACACACATCTTTGTGTGGAATCCTAACATGTATCCTTAAAGATAATGATATGTTCTTTTGCGTCTTTGTGAAGGTAATACTTTAGACACAACTTGTCCAAATTTTTTGGGAGATCATTGTACACAAAAAATTGGATCGATGAATCTACATTAAAGAAATCCATTGTTGTAGGTAAGGAAGGTATAACAATAGTTAGATTTTGTGGTATCACGCTTGCACTTCACGGCCTTTGAGGCTTGGATGACTTAAGACCACTAAGTTTGACTAAAGTTACACGAAGATCACTAGAACAAGACCTAGTGACTCTACAAGACTCTAGGTTCAACCTTAACAAAACCAAAAGAACCACAAAAAGGCCCTCCTTCTAGTGCCAGTTCCTATTGAACACGATGTTAGTTGCACACCAACAGCGTAGATAAATCCTCACAAACAAACTGCGAGAACCTATCTTTACTTGAAAGACTGAACCAAGACAACCTAAATCTTTAGGATAACTCAGCTTAATCCCAAGGGTCTTTTAAGTCAGGTCTTGACCATACTAGGTTCGCATCAAGGTTGTTGTGACAATGTTGTTAATCACAAGGGGTAAACGGTAATTTCCAATTCTAAAAGGAATCATAAGGTTTAGTGAAAGATATTATTGGGTTGATCATCAGATAATTCCATGAAATCGACAAATATGCAATAATATTTCATGAATTCCAAACAAATTTTCTATCACTTAAGTAGATTTAGCTTTAAGCATTCAACAATACAATTGAAAAAAAATATTTGCAATAAATTTCCATTCATTCATCTATTTTTGGGTACATTTTCTGAAATTTAAATATTTAATCTAAAATAAAGCATCAAAAATACTTGAAAAGTAAAATTGCTCTCGGGTATTATCCATGCATGCCCCAAGAATTAACCAAATCAAATAAAACCACTCTATACTTCACCAGATTGCTTCATATCTAGGAATAGAATGGTGCAAGCTTTTAAACAAGGGGGTTTAATTTGGACACCAGGTAGGTTTTGTATGCACCCTTAAATGACACAACATACAGTCATGTCCAACTAAACAAACAACTGGCTACAAAAGATAACAGTTGGAAAATTTCAAATTAGCTTTGATATCAATCAATTCTATGTGCATACAAGTTTTTAATCTAGAATGATTCAGAAAACAAGAAAAAAGAAAAAAAAATTAAAGAAGTTTTGGCTCTTCCGACATCCACAAATTCTGAACTTAAAATAAAAGTAAAGCATTAAATGACCTTTTATAGGAACAAGGCCCCAAGAGTTTGAACTTAAATTCTATCAAAGGAATCATAAATAGTAAATCAAAATATCTCACATGGCAAATGTGAGTTGTCATTGGAATCTTCTAGAAAAAATCAAGGCTTTGACTTCTTCATCAACATTGATCCTCAATTCCAAGCTCCGGTACTTTTATGCTCCCCACAAAACAAGGCTACTAGTACTCTTCAAATTTTGGAACAATATGCCTCCATTGGGACCAGGAACAACCTGCAAAATTACTTTCAACAACATATCCTTGTGTCTTCTTCCAATATTCAATATCCAGTCATTCGTTGCCTTGTATCAGACTCCAGGCCTGGTAACTCTTCTTCACCTTTCTTCAATTGATATTCCTGAAAGGCAGCCAATGCTTGATGTATCCACTCTTTTTAAATTCCTTGAATTACCTTCTATCTATATTTGAGATTGGCATAATTTTATGATTTTTGGAGGATTTTTGCATTCCTATGCATATTCTTTGTCTCATACTTAACCATGGAATTTTTGCACTATACAATCTCATCAATGACTTCCCAATTTAACGACTAAACAGGGTCTTTATTTACCTTTGTAATCCATTCTTTGAAAGATTTCACTTCCTTTCCCTTTTGTCCTATCGTCCAGGGAACACAATCTTGTCATGCTAATGCTTTAATGAAACTTTGATCTCTATCAATCAATTTCTTGTATTTCTCGGTGACTTCTTCAAATCCTTCCACACATTGCATTAAGGTGTCACCTTCCCAATCTACATGTTTTCTCCATTTGGAACACATCGGAAACTCTTGTTTTGTGATTACCTTTTCACTTATCAATTCTTGGACATTCGTCTGAATGAGAGCTTCTAAAATTTGCCTTTCAGCATCAATTTTCTCCTAGAGGAACCTGCATTCTCCTTCCAATATTTTAGATTTCTGACACCAACAATTTGCCTCCTTGTATTTCCCAATTGCATCTATGATTAATTATTCTCCTTGCCTTACCAAGTGCTCCATCCATTCTTCAAATACACTCATCTTATGGCAAAGTGTTGCTATAGCAACCACCTGCTCTTGTGACATGAGCACTAGATTATGAGGAAATTCAGCCTGTGTTTGGCTAGACTAACCTAATGATACTATAAAATTTTCTAGATGAGCAATCTACTCTTTCAACTCTCTTTTATTTTGTTTATTTTTTTGCGCCTTGCTAACAATTGTTTCTAAATTCATCTTCATTTCTTCTAATTCTTGTCCCCAGGATGAATGTCCAACATTGATACTTGGAACTCTGTACTCCTTAGGCATTATTTCATGTCCATTTTTATCTACTACCAAAGTAGCTATATGGAGTGTTTTTCCTCCATCTACATTCTTCTGCATGACATTTTTTTTTTGCTCTTTGCCTAGGTTTAGGATTCTCCACTTCCTACATTAAGCTCTTGAGATCTAGAGGTACTAATTCTACTTCTAATGGGGAAGCCAATTCTCTGATTAACCAATCAAGTGTACCCTCGTTACTTCCTACCTCTATAACATTTCTTTGTTCCTAGATTCTAGTACCCTTAGTAACTTCTCTTATACTTTCAACTTTTCCTACCACATTTTTTGAGATGGGAAGATTTTTAGTATTCACTAGCCTGGATTCTGGAATATCGGGATTCACCACTGTCTCTTCATTTTCAAGACTTATATTTTCCTGTCTACCCATGTGTTCAATATTAATATTGGGGGCATCACTTCCTTCATGTCCTATTACATTAGCATTCTTTTCATTTATCACCCTGCCATCCAAAGTATGTAAAGGCTCTATTTCTTCAACTTCAACTCAGTCTTCTCCTTTCTCTTCAAAGACCTTTGGTTGTTCAACATTTTTTTCAATATCCCCTAGTGGAAGTTGGGAATCAACCGTGTCTTCAACAACAACATCATCAATGCAAACCTATCATGAAATTTCCCCCATTTCTTTTTCAACAAGTATTTCAAGGTTTCCCGCCTTCAGGGTGAGTGTTCCTCTTATAAATTCTTCTTCTTCAGTATCCATAGGAATTGACCCTACATTTGGCATTTCTTCCACCGCTGGTTGTACCATAGGCTTCTCCTTAGATTTATTCTCTTTTACTCACTCAATCATGGCACATAATTACTCCATTTGTTCCTTGATTTGATCTTCATTCAGTTCAGAGCTCTCATCAAGAGCCATAGGAGTCTTTCCCAATGTTTAATTTACTACAGCTATATTTATTGAAGGGGGAGAAGTAAATAATGATGCAACCCTCTAGGATGTAGATATTTTTTGAGCATGATTATTCATTTTCATTCTCACATCCTCATCAATCATTGATTGAATCTTTGGCTTTGTTGTGGAAGAAGATGTCACTTTTATCTTTGTTGTTCCTTTGACCTTACTTCGTCTAGTTTCTTTATGCTAGCTAGCTAGCACCAATGAAACTCTCTAGCTTGGGGCATCAGGAGTTATCTCTTCAATATGCACTATTGCATCTGCCTTGTTAGCATTTCTTTTCTTCTTAGTTGACTCCTCATGCTCGGACTCATATTCTTCTCTCTATTTCTTCTTTATATCGAGTGAGTATGTGGGTCTGATTGCAACTTTTCTCAAGTTTCTACAAAATTTATCAATCCATCTTTGATTCTACACTAAAACTTATTTAGAAATTTCCTCAACAATTACTATTTCTCTACCTTCATAATTTGGATCCGAAATGGGTTCATCATAAACCTTCGTTTCATTATAAACTGGATTCAAATCCTCTCCATCATCTTCATCCAACTGATCTATAATTTCATGGAACTCAAAAATCCACGCCGATTGTAATGATAATATTTGATACGATCTTTTCCTTAATATGTGTTCGTCATCATAATTGAGCCAGAAGTCTTCTAAATGATAAACATGGGAGTGCTTGTCGGCTATCCCCTTAGCAATATTACCTTATGGATCATAGTTAATTCTTTGGAGTGTAAAGAACTCCAATCTGTACATCCTTAATTCATCTTCACACAAGTCAACTACCTTAGTTGCATTGCATTTATAATTTCCCATTATGATAGGAAATTAGATAGAACTTCTCTTATGAGTCGCGTTGAACAGAGCATGAGATGGCTTCATTTGTCTTACCAATTCTAATAATAACAATTTATTTGTCAGGTACCTAGGAAACATGAATGGATGTCCTTCAAACCCTTCTACCCTAATGTAGGTGACAGTGGGAAACTAAATGTACCAACCTCTAACCAACTTGATAAGCCTTTGTGCTTCTAGAGACAACCTTTTAGTTTTTTGCCCTCCATTGTTCTTCCCAATTTCATGGAAAACACATCATTGACTCTCTGATAATGCTCCCTATATTAGTGAATAGTAATTTGGGGTAAATGAGCATATATCAAACTATTCCTTACTTCTCTACCCAGGGTACCAACTCTATTCAACCCTTATTTATCTACCCTTATGGTGCAGGAATAGATCACATATGAGGACATATAAAATCATCTTGACTGCGGAAATATGTTCATCTAATCATGTATCCTATCACTAATAAAACTTCCCCAATGCATCTATACAGGGCCTTCCATTAATTTGGCTCTGATTACAAACATCCATGGTTCGAACTTGTTGGCATCCTTGACTCCAGCTATCCTTCTTAACATGGTTATAACATCTTGAACATTTGGGTTGAAGATAGACCTTATAATTGGCTTCGTTTGCTTTGTGATTTTCTCCTGGAACCACTGTGTGTTCATAATTTCTCTATTATGTTCTTTGGTGCTCTTGTAAGCTCTAGCATTTTTTCTCACAACCATCGAGTTCATATGAGGAAACATTGGGAGCCCAAATGTATATACAATTCCTTTCACGGAGAGATTTGCATAGATTTTTCCCTCCTTTTCAACAACTCTCTTATCTAGGTCGTAATAATTTAAACATTGCATAACTAGTTCATGAGCCTCCATTGCTGGTGGAAACCCTCCTACTAAATGTAACCCACTTGCTATAACATTATTTGTACACTAAGAGGTGTTTTCTTGCCAGGCTCGTGCAATGAATTCAACATCAGAAAACCATCCTGGATGGGTATCAATTATCATTCCACCCATTGGTACAACTTGTGAAGCAAAATATTTACTCTCTTTCTAGACCTACTTCAGAAGTACTCATTTTTTCTTGTGTGTCCTACATTTTTACAGATACGTTCCTTGTCTGCAAGTTAGGGTTAAACTTAACCAATTATCTTCAACAATTTATAACACTTTCAATTTACCATCTGGTTAAATTCATTTCAAAACAATCAATAATCTCAACTTCCAGAGGAAATACCATTATCTCAAGACATGCATAAGATGACTAACAAAATTTCAATTATCTAAGACATACCTAGTTTTGCTGGTGATAAACAAAATTTCTTTAAGAATAGATGTAGCTTTGAAACCCTTGGTAGCTGTGTTCTTGGTCTCTCAAGGTTTACCTATCTTTGCATGCTACAATGTGAGTCTTTATTTTTTGATGTCCTTGTAAATTAGTAGTATGGCACAAGGTAAACTGTTGTAAAAGTAACTACATGCTCAAGGTAGTGCCAACTACGTGTGCAATTTGCACCTTCATTAATTACCTATTACAATGCATTATTTTTCTTGAATAAAGGTGCAATCATGGTGGATTAGGGTTCAAATCATGAACACCTTGGTTCCTGTGTAGGCCCACCATAAGAGAGGAAGATGACGCAGAAACTTATGTGGCACTCTTGAGTTTCATGTTGATTCTTATGATGAAAAGTCCCTTTTAAAATATGCGACCATTCATGATCATAGGATTTGAATCATCCAGTTCCAGAACTTAAAAAAAATATTGAGAATTAGGAACCTTAAACTTACCAGGTTCATGCAAACTGGGTACAAAGAGAGGAACCGAGAACCGGGTTTGAGCAGAACTAGAAAATATTTGAACATGTTTGCAATGGAACCTCCGATTTTTTACCTCCACCTAAAGAAACAAAAAGCAACTATTAGAATGACCGATGAGTAAATTATTCATGCATACCAAGATGACTCATCCACTGGGTGGGAACTTAGGACCAGACAAAGACACAAGATCCTTGACACAACTACGCAACTCCAGGATTATGGGGTCCAATAAATTGATTAAAATTTGTAAATAAAATCGAGACACCCTGAATCTAGGAAAGATAGAGAATTAAAGCAATAATCTTGCCAAGCTGAAACAAAACTTGCATCTTACCATTTCCTCTAAAAGCAACACACCGAAGCAAGCAAAAGAAAAGGGTAGAAAAGAAAGGTAGCGGAAAAAAAGGGGGTCCACATTCTTCCAAGGAGCAAAATGGGGCATGTTTTGAGACCGCACAATAGGGACCATGAAAATTTACTAACATCATCACTTATTATCAAGCCTTATTTTCTCAGATCTCTTATCCTCTATTCGACTCTGATGTTTAGAAGCTCTTCATCAAGAACTTACAAAAATAATGGCAAGAAAATTTTTCCTTGATGAAGTTTCCTTCCTTTGTGCATCTATGTGTGGTGTTACACAAGTACCAACAAACAGTCTCTCAGTTTAAGGGTTCATCCTTGTGCTCTCATCCTGATAACCGATCAATAGTGTCAGTTTTTAGCGATACCAAAAGGAATAAGGATATTGCAAACATGGTATCTACACCTAAAGGAAAAGGTATAGGGCACAATAGGCATTTTATTAAACTAGGTGAATCCTATACGGCTGTCTTGAAAAAGTTGCTAAATGATAAAAAATTAACATTTCCAAAAGTTTGACCTCTTTCCAAGCCGTATCCTGAGTGGTATGACGTACAACAATTTTTTCAATTCCATCGAGTGCACGGACATGACACCAAGTAATGTGTATTTTTGTGTCACAAGATTCAAGATCACATCAACGATGAGACTATCTATCTTGATGGAAGGAAATAGAACTCCAATAAATCTATGGTCAAGGATAATAGTGAGTTGTAGATTTATAATGATCCATTTCCTTCTCACTCTACAAATCTAGTCACATAGTCTTCGACATCTTCTAAGTTGGTTCTATCTTAGTACATGAACATGGTCTCATTCACTCATATCTCTCCTACTGAGAATGTGAGTGTTTTTCCTGACATAACTTTTACCTTGCATGACTTGCCACTAAATAGGGAGCCTTCCCTATTGTACATTCTCACTCAGATTAATGGAAACATAGTGATTGGTGTCATGGTCAATCTAATGAGTCGAGTGAACATGATAACGAAGGAAACCTTGTTCATAAATAGTTTACATAAGGAAAAATACGAAGAGTCACAGGCCACTCTCCATACTCATGACAAAAAAATTCATTGCCCCTATGGGCACCATTTCTTTGTCAGTCTTGGTAGGACCTAAGGTTATTGATGTGTCATTTGTTGTGATTCCATAATTTGAGCTATTTAGAGTTAGGCTAGGCATTTCATGGCTAGCCTCTATGAACGGTGTTGCCTATGTAATCCAAAAGTGTTTGAAATTCCCCATGAGGGTGTTGTGCATGTGGTTCATGATATGGGCTACAAACCACTAGTGTCACATGGAGACTTCTCTTTTGATCACTTATTCCCTACCCTAGTTGGACCTCTCTCTCCAAGGGGGGATTTTTTATGTCAAGCCTATGTTAAATATAAGACTAGGGGCTTAGCATCAAAGACTAGTTTTCTTGTGTCTCCCTATGTTATTTTCATGAAGGCCTCTATGATAGTGCAACAACAAGCTATTTCTTCTACCCCATCAAAAGGGAAGGAGAAGCCTGCTCATGCTCTAGATCCTTCTCCTTCTTCCTCTTTTGATCCATTTGGTTCTACTTCTTGACCCATGGTGGCATCCTCGATTCCTACTCTTGTTCTTGGCATGGGGAGTGTGATGGTGCCCATGTGGCAGAAGGAAAAGTGTCAAGATTTTAAGTTTCCTATTTTTCCAATGGTTCCCCAACCCACTATCTATGGCAAGGGGAAGTTTTCCCGTGGGGTTGTTCTTGCATCTCGACCCCCACAACCTCCAACTTTTCCTCCTCTGGTTCCTCGAGTAGTGAATGAGAAGAGGCCTATTGTCAAGGATCTTGTGTCTATTTCTCCTTCTATTGTGGTTTCTTCTCCTATGCCTCATCCTCCTTCTCCTACTCAGGAGACCACTCTTCCACTGACAATGGCTATGAAGGATGCTCTTGTAGTTGATTAGCAACCCTTGGCCTCTTCTTAGGTCATGTCCTCTAGTGCTCATATTTGACATAACTGGGTTGCACATGAGCGTAAGTGAAGGTGAAAGGCTCTAACTGCAGAGCATGTCACCTCGTAAAAGATAGAGGGGAAGCCAATTGCATCTATTTTTGCATCTCCTTCTGCTCCTTTGCTTTCTTCTATTGTTCTTGCTTTAGTTCCCATCACTTTTGTTTTGCTTCTGAGAGGTCCTAATGATGCTCACCCCAAAATGGTATAGGTCTTCATTTCTCCCTTCATGGAGCCTCCTCTTCTAATGTCCCTCCCAAACATCCATCCCTTCTCATAGCCCATTAACATGCCTAATACAAAGGTGGTGTCCTTTACAACTCTATCTTCTTCCTCCACTTCTGCTTCTTTTGTGGGGATCTTGTATCCTTCATTCAAGTGTAAGTTGGAAGATGACCTCACCATGTGTGATTGTTGTAAGAAGAGTTACCCTCCTTTGGAGGCTAGTTTTATCTTCACTAGCATCGTCCTTGTGACAGAGGCAACCCTTGCTTCCTTAGAGTTTTTCACTACCCCTTTTATGGAGGCCAGTAGTGACTCTCAAGCGTCTTCACTTTCTCCTACTAAGTCTACATAGGGAACTCCTGAGAAGTGCATTTTCAACTCAGTGGATGATATCTTAGCTTTATCCATGATTTTTTCAAAATTGATGACCTTTGCTTCACAGGAACTTAGTGAAGAAGACCTCAAGGGGCCTTCTTCCTTAGATCTTGTTGTAGGCGAGTCAAAGGGTACTACCCTTGCAGGTTCATCCTACCTCCCCTTATAATGATCTATACTGGGATTAGGATGACCTACTAGTTGATGAGGACTAGGATGGTACCTCTTCTACATCTGTAGATTAGGTTTTTTTGTGTGTTGATGTTCCCCTATGCTTGTCTTTTTATGTTTGTGATCTTTCCTGAAGGACCCTTGCTACCCTTGTAGGTACTTGGATACAAGAACGAAAATCTATCATATAGTTCTTCTATTTGTGTCATCATTCTTCTATGTGTCTTAATATTGCTTTTTGATATTGGGAATAATACAAAGTGTTGGGGGAATTTAGGCCTTCTTCCATGCTGACCCAATTTTATTTTACTTTGTATTCATGTGTCATTCTTCATGTTCTAATCAATTTTCGGATTGATGGAAGTTCATACATATACTAGATTATATCTATCTATTTATATCTATGAACAATTCTAGCCCAAAATTCTTAGATCCCCCTATCTCTTGATTTCTTCATCTTTGTCTATCTACTTCTTGATGTTGTGGTTTCAATGTGTTGTCCCTCGTGTGTGTGAAAACATACCTCAGATACATCTTGCTATCTGTTGCATGCCATAATATCTCTTGTCTCTCTTTTCTCCTTAGGATTCCATGTGCTCCTCTATGCAGTACACGTCATCCTAATGGGAGGTTATCATGCTTGTCTAATTTTTAGTAAGGCAAATTCTTTCAAAGGATTTTTTGGTGTCAATTTTTTTTACAATGAATTCCTTGAAAAAAGAATCCCTTGTTGAAAATCCCCCATTTTCCAAAAGGATGCATTCTCTAAGAAAGGACTCATTGATGAAATGTTCTTTTGAAAAGGATCTCATAAGCAAAAGAATCTAAAACTTTTCCTTTTGAAAAAGGAGTGTTATTTATAATGAAAGAGTCTAAAAACCTTCCTTTGAAAAAGAAGCATTCTTTCCAATGGATTGTTTGATGAAAGATCTTTCAAAAAGATCCCTTGATGATAGAATCACTTGCAGAAAATTTTTGTCTTTCAAATGGTGTGTTCTTTCAAAAGGACCCTTGGTGTCTTGATGTCTTGAAGGGTTCCCTTTTGAAAGAACCCATTTCTAAAATTTTCTTTCTAAAAAAGGATTCCTCGGTGTCTTGATGTATTGAGGAGGATTCCTTTGTGTCATTTATCTGATATTTGATGTCGTGTGTCTTGGTTTCAAACATTTTATATCTTGGCATCTAGCTTGGGGACAACCTGACTAGACCCATCTTTTATGTGACTATCCTAGAACGTAGTTTGCAGTAGTCAAAGGCTTATCTATCTAATCAGTATGTGTCTTGTGTCTTATCTGATTAGACTATGTCTTATGGTGTCATCTTGTGTCAAATTGTGTCTTATGTAATTGTGTCTATTATGATTCTTTTTCGCCTGACATGTTTTTTTGTAGCCTAACAATTTTATGGTGAGATCATAGCTAGCTTTGTAGGATTGAAGACTTGTGTCATCTTCACATCTTGGTGGAGCTCCCTCCTTCACGTCAAGGTATTTTGGATTGAAGATCTACTTCCTCGATGATTTTGGTATATTCTCTTCAACCTCTTTGTATGTTAGCTCACATATACATCGAAACATATGCTTGCTAAAGTGGGGGAAAATGTAATGGCATAAATTTGGTGTACACCAAGAATACTAAGGGGGGGTGAATCACTATTCTCTTAAACCATTCAAGCATTAAACATATAATCACCAGAGCATATTCAACTATAATAAAGAAAGAAAGCATGAAACATGAACAACACCACATAACACATGAACACCAGGATTTTTACATGGAAAACCAAAAATGGGAAAAAAAACAATGAGGGTTCGCTCATAATATATTATAAGTAGTTATAGTATATTTACAAAAGTGCTCACTGTAGGTGGACTCACTTTCCAAGTGGACTCACTGCCCATAGAGAAAAAGTGGCTCACAGCCTATTCTGAACTGTTAAAATTGCATCTATCATATGCATCAAATATAGTTCCAATGAAACTCATTAAACTGATTTTACACACTTCATTTGATTCAGATCTAACACTCTACTTTCTTCTACATTTGCATCACCTCAATCTTCTACTCAACCTTCACAACTTAAATTCCCACTGCTTTGATAATATTTACATGTAGAATATTTGCATCACACATCATCTATTCCTTCCATACCTCAAGACATCGAAAAGATCTAACATATATATCCACTTCAAGTATAACATCAATTAGGTTAGCCTAATTAGATGTAACATCTAAAATATAACTTGTCATCTCTAAAAATTTCATACACACTTCACACCAAGACATAAAACTCAAAGCAACTTGAAATAGGTTGACATGGACCTATAATTGATCCCACATAAGACTGTAAAACTTATTTAACCTTTGCACAACATCAAACATGTTAGGTCAGAATGACATAAGACCTAAAAGAAAAAACCTTCAACTGTGTATCCACATCTCAGAACGTGGACCTCAAAATTCAATGCCAACTAGAATTCATACTCTGCTGTCATATGGAAACTTATCTTCAGAATCATAAAGCCAAATACTCATTCCCAGAGGAGTGTGGAATCTCTCACACAACTACATTATACAGGGAATAACTATAATTTTCTAGGCCAAACTTTTGTTATTCATAAATTTCAATCCACTTGTCAAAACATGATGAAATCTTGGAATTATATACATCTAACATCCACCAAAATAATGTTAGAAGTGTAGAGTGAAACCTTCATTTGCGAACTAGTGAAAATTCAAAAAAAGAAGTAATGTTACCTTGAACTAGCTGAATTGACATTTAGTCAATTTCCAACATAACTTACTTTTTTGGATCAAACCATTTTGCAAAAAATTCTTCCTCAACAACTCAAAATGATCTGCAACCAAAATCTTCACATAAGGTTCAATATTGACATTTGTTAACATCAATGACAATACTGCAACACATCGTTATATGCCTTTGCTTGTCCCTCATGCTCATGTTGCCACTAGCATCAATGACATTCTTCCAACAATCTTCCACTTTGCCATTGTGTTGTACCCCAAATTAAAAATTTTGCTACACTTAGGCATTTTGAAGAAATGGTCAAAAGTCTTGTTAAAATTCTTAAAGAAAGTCAAAATTGGGGTTTGTATGTCTTGCATGAGGGTCAAAAACTCGAAATTTCCAAAATATGATGATATTGGTTTGCTCAGAGTGACCAAGTCTACAAAACCCAGATCTCAATATTTTGACCCTAAATTTTAGGAAATTTTTTATTTTTAGAAACTTTCTAAAAATAGAACTATTTTTTGGGTTTCTTTCGAAACGAATGCTTGTAAAATTTTCTAAAAATAGAAATTTTGGCTTCTAGGCTTCAAACTGATTTTGATTGGTTGAAAATACTTCCTCATAGGCTGGTGCAGTTAGAATCATCAAAAGATTAGTTTTTCCTTAGTGGGTCTATTCTGCTTTTTCAAAAGCTTTTTTAGGAGCTCCAAGGCCATTAATGGAGGTCAGTCAGCTACCAAGTGTCAGATTCAAACATTCAAGCACTGAACAAAAGATGAGAAATGATGAACATGCACACAAAACAAAGAATGGAGAAGGGGAGCTATGAAAGTTGAAAAATGCAAATTTTGGCTAAGTCTGGAAGCTTTAGGTGCCCTAGCTTAGTCTAGGCACCCAAACACTCATGCGTTAGAAATTTTTTCATCTCCAACAAGCGAGGCAAAGGAATGCACGTCGAACAAAGGATAAATTGCAAAATTGCAAAATAAAAACTAAGTTTTCCAGCCATGGGCGCCCAAGAAGGAGATAGGCGCCCAACTTTTTAGGAGGTTAGATGGTGAAATTATGGTTTGTGCTCCTAGACAATGTTGCTCAGAATCTTCTCAGCTCTGTAGTGAGTCCATTAGCACAGTCATCCGATCAATCAGTCATCCAGAATTGAAGATCAAATGGAGAGGTCTCAACCAAGAAGCAAAAAGCAAATCATGAAATCATTAGAAAAATGGCTAAGGCTGGAGATCTTGGGCGCCCCAGAAGGAGATAGGTGCCCAAGCTTTTGGGGCATCAAATGGAAAAATTTGCAATCATAGTCCCCAACATGACTTCCCTAGTCTTGATCAAGCTTTCCAACACAATCGTCAGTAGGTCAATCGGAGTTAACAAGCATCAGATATTACAAACTAATTGAAGGGTGAAAAAACATGGAAAAGTGCCAAAAGTCAAAAGCAAAGTGAAAAAACTCAGAAAATAAACTAACTTTGAAAGAGTTGGGTGCCCTAGGTAGCCAGAGGCACCCAAGCTTTTGACCCCATAGATTTAGTTTTTAGAAGAGATCATCTCTGGAAGACCCTCCTCATAATTCATCAAGCTATTCAACAAATTTGACAGTTAGTCAATCGGGTTAGTCTAGCTCCCAGAATTGAGAATTCATCAGAAGATTGAGAAAACATGAAGAGATGAAAAATTTGAAGAAATGGTTAACACTGGTAATGATAAGCATCCTAGGAGGAGATAGGCGCCCAAGCTTTTGAAGCCCCAAATCAACTTTTTAGGAAATATCATTCCAAGGAGACCCCCTTTAAAATCCTTCGAGCTATCCAATGGGCCCAACCATTAGTTTGTCGGACCTCCAGATCATCCAGAATTAAAAAATCATCTAAAAATGAGAAAACAAGCAAGAAGTTGGAAAATATGAAAAAATGACTATCTTTGGTGCTCATGGGCGCCCCAACTAGCCAGGGGCACCCAAACATTTGAAGGCTCAGAATTAGTTTTTAGGGTTTGGAATCTCTAGAACAATCATCTCAAATTTACTCAAACTACACAATGGAGCAGTCAGCAAGATCATTGAACCTCTTGAGCTCCTGGAGTTGTAGATTCATCTAAAGAGTAAAAAACAGTGATAAGAGTTGAAGAACATAAAAATGGCTAACGCTGGAAGAGTTGGGTGCCCCAGGTAGCCAGGGGTACCCACCATTTTGAGGGGTCAAATGAAGTTTTTATGAAAAGTTGCCTCCAAACAAACTTCATCAAATTCACTCAAGCTCCGCGATGGATCATTCTGCCAGATCATGGGATTCATTGAGAATCCCAGAATCAAGGATCAAATTGAGGTTAAAAATCAAACAAAAGTTGAAAATGGTGAAAAATTGGTTGTCTACCAAGCAAAAGCACCCCAGTCCAAGAGAGGCACCCAAGAATCCATGCCTTAGTCAATTGCATCCTTCAACATTCTAAACAGTGTCCACATTCGATGCACCTGCTCAGGATTGTCTTCAAGAAGTTTAAAAGCAAAAAGAAAGAAAATTTTCTCAAACCTCAACTTATTTAAGAGAACTTTTGTCTTTCATTATTCATTTTTGCAGGTTGGCGTCAAGAGCAAGAAGATTTTCCATTTTCTCTCAACGAAGATTTGAAGACCCAAACGACATGCTTTTTCGGTGTTCTTTGTGGTTTCGAGATCAATGAGCAAAGAGGAACACTTTTTTATGCTCCAAACTTCTAGAGCATTTCTTTTTCAAAAAAGTCACTCAGATTTTTCCATTTTTGATCACATGGGTCTCTCCACTTTTTCATCCTCTTGAACATTGAGAAACTTTTCCCTCTTTTAGAAACTGCTTTTTGGCTGCTTTTTCAGGATGGATGTAGCTTTTTTAGTTTCTAAGCATCTGGATTTCTCTAGAATGTGATTTTCTATAAAACCCAGGTCCCAAATTTTTTGGAGAACTTTCTTTTTTCAAGGCAAATCAACATTCTATTTTTAGCAGCACTCTCAACTTAAAATCAAGAAAAAAATCATTTTTTTGGCAGATGTGGATGAGATTTAAAGCATCGGTCATCTAGAAGCTTTCTTCCAACTTTCTTTCTATTCTTGTCTCAATTCTTATCCACTCTTTGAAGAAGAGAAAGAAAACAAAATGTAATAGTTGGCATTTCCTATTTTTATGCTTTCTTAGGTGGTTAGAGGTTTATCTTGTTTAGTTTTAGAAATAAAGCTTGCATGTTGGCAAGTCTCAGTTGTAAAAGCAAGGAGATTTTAGGGTTCCCTACTCCTCTGCTTGTGTATAAATAAGGGAAACCTTGCTCATTATTTTCTTAATTGTGCTTGTGATAGCAAATTGCAAGCCTGTAATGTTACAAGTTGTTATCCAGTGTCAGTTCGCTTTGTGTGAGGGCAGTTTTGCAAGCCTCTTTAGCTACAAGTTCTTGTTTAGTGCATGTGTCTTGTGTTGATGTATTCTGGTTTGATGGCTAAACTGCAAGCCTATTTTGCTACAATCATGCTGTCCCAAAAGTGTAATCTTTTGTTCTTGAAATTTAAGGAAATAAAGTCTTGTGTCTTCTTTATTGCCTTGATATAAAGTCTCAAATATCTATTTATTGTGTTATGCTTATATGATCTTTATTTTTAGCTTGCATTGAAAGCAAATAAATGTGTGTTGGAAAAGAGTTTATTTAAGTATTTTTGTCAGAGAATCCTTCCTTGTCCATTTCTAACTCTCTTGCTATGCATTTACTTGAGAAGTTAGAAACGTCATTAGAGTAGGCTAGTCGTAGTTGAATTTCTAAAACAAAAAATCTCAGCTGTGGCAATTGAGTTTTATAACCTTGTGCTCTTAGCTAAACAAAAAGAAAGGAAAATTAATTTTAGTTTACTTTCTTGAACAACATCAGCAAAGAGGGAGCTTCCCCTCCTAATTCAAAGAACAGTTTATTTTTGCATAGTTGTCCATTTCTAATTCACATTCCAAAGGTGCAAATTAAAAAGCCAACAATTTTCTAGCACCCACTGTGGGGCACGAGGCATAAAAATTAAAGAAAGCTTACACTTTATGACATGGGAATGACCATTTGGCACCCTATTACGTGATCTAGCCAGAAGCAATGGGTGATAACAATAATGCTAGCAAGAATCTGAGATGTCCACCCCCATTACCTTGGGGTAACATCATTGGACCTTTGGCTTTGCAGGAACATCATGAATTACCTAAAGGGTCAAGGAAGCACTTTCCATGATTTCACAACGATGAAACTCAACATCTTGATGGTCATCTTTCTACCTTGTCAATGGCATGCGACATCTTGCATGTGGAACATGAAGACATCGCAGTGTGTCTCTTTGTGGAGACTCTTGTGGGGAATGTTGTCGACTGGTTCAATCACTTGGAGTCGGGCATTATTACAAGCTAGGAAACTATGAGTGAGAAATTTTTGGTGCGATTCAAGCCTACTAAAGACAATCATTGGTTGTTTTCCCAACTTGCAAATTCAAAGATGGAGTACAACGAGCTCATGAGGGAGTTTGTAGCAGGGTGAAATCACAATACTGTGTCTCACTTTTTGCCCAAGATGGACATTTACATCAATATTTTTAACTGAATCTTCATCTTCTGAGACCTATAACAACTAAACCATAAAGAATTTGAAGATGTTGTGAACTAGTGATTTGTGGCAATTTGTGTGTAGATTCTTTTTTTTTTTTCATTTTTTTCAAAATAAATCATGAATCTTTCAACATCTCCTTTAATAACTGGTTTTAGAAAGAAAAAAAAATTAGAAAGTAACTTTTGTGTCGTACAACATAACTTTTTTTCTATAAAGGATTAAATTATAATTTTTGGAATATAGATTCTCAACATCAATATCTAGGAAAAGGATATTTTTTCATAATTTTTCGTTGCATATATATTTTTTAAATTAAATTTTGAAGTCACTGTAACTATAATTTGGACATACGTGTGTGTCGTACAACCTAACTTTTTGTGTATTTATCAAAATCCATTTTTTCTTTCTTGGGTGGAACAAGGAAATCAATATCTAGGGAATGGTTATTTTTTGAATTTTTTTTACAATGGTTTACTATTTTTCCACCTCTGCACAACAAAGAGCTTGATGTTTAAAGAAAAACCTATGTTTAGTCAAAATTGAAAATTAAATACATGATAAAATGAAAATATATCAAACCTATACTTGTTGGAAAGCTAGTTTCAAGGGCTACAATCTTGAAAAATATATTTTTTAAATGATTTTATTTAATCCCTAAAAAGGTAAAGAAAAAGTGTTTTTTTGCCATCATTTTGATAGTTGTGAAGGAGACTCCATTGTGGGTATGATTTAATACTATAGGGGTTTTATCCAAGGGGGTTTGATATAAGGGGGTCTTATCTATCCCTCTTCAATTAAAACCCTTTAGATGGAGCCTCTCAAGACTTAACTATTATTTTTTCTAAAAACAATGATTTTAGGAAAAAAATAGCACATCCCAAAAGTGAGACACAGTATTGTGGCAGGGCTCAGCAAGATTTAATCATCTTGTTACATGAATTTCTTCTACACTTGATCCATCACTAAAGATTCTAATGAGCTTAAATGCTCTTCCATCAAAGATAGTCTTCTTGAATACGGAAAGACATACATAACTGACGGATGCACAAGAACACACCATCGAGTTGGAGGATAATATGATTACTTCTGGCATAATGAAGAAGGTTTCAATTAGGCCTTAGGTTCAGAGTTCTGTAGATCCACTACTATAGAAGGTAGCCAATGAGATGCTTGCACTACCACCACCACAGTATCAATTTCAGCAACTGTACCAGCTAAAGAGAAATAATTTTCATCCTTTCAATAATTACAGGTCGCGGTTGCTAGCACCTCCACCAAGACCAACTGTTGAAGCTACACAAAATGCAGTATTTTGTTCTTTCCATGATACCGACACACATACCAGTTCTATATGTCTTGAGAACTTAAGAATGAACCAGATTATGGGATATACTGAGGTTGCACCTAGTTCCAGTTGTGTCCCTACACCAAGTTTGAATGTTGTCTTACCACAAATGAACAAATTCAATGGCAACTCTGCTCTAGGATACTTTCAAAGTGAACTTGTTATTGAAGAAAAAGAATACCTATGCCACTACTCTCTTGCAGCAAATCACGGATGACACTCTTTTCCTTTGTTTACAAGTGCTCTACATTTGCATGCACAAAAGGAAGAAGAAGAGAGGTAGAAATCTAAAGAACAAATTAAGGAAGCAGTTGCAACTTCCACTTCTAAAATTTCACAAGAGAATGCTAAAGTGGTTGCAAAAGACCCATCTTCAGTAAATTTTGACATTGTAAACTCCATGATGAAGACCAAGGTTGAGATTTCATAGTTGGAGTACCTTCGTGATCATCTTGTGCAACTGGATAGAATAATATAACATGTAAAGAAAGAAGCTTCAATTCATCCTACATTGCTCAAGTCATCTATTCTGGTGAAAGAAAATCCCAAACCTTTCTATATATCTTTGTGTATAGGAGGATTTAAATTGAGCAATTGTATCATTGATTCAGGAGCCTCAGACAACGTGATGCCTCTACAAGTGATGAAAGCATTGGGACTCTCATGCACAAAAACTTAGAATGAGTGTTATTCACTTCTATCTGAGTCATTGTCGTTGGTTGGACAATTGAAGGACACTCAAGCAAGGTTGGTAGCTTTCCCAGAGAAAAAGATAAAAATAACCATCCTAGTGGCTAACATTCCACCTAGCTACAGGGTGTTGTTGAGCCGAAGCTTCTGCAGAGATCTTGGTGGTGCAATGCAGTTAGATTGGTCATCCACAACCATTCCTATGGAGGAAGGAAGAATCAAGATAGAACCTAAACCCAAATCCCAGTTCATGGTGGTGAAAATCCCAAATCCTCCAGCCCAAACTCTATATCAAAAAATGGGTCTTGGTAATTATGTAACATTATCAGAGATAGGAATTGAAGACCAAAACATTGCTTGTTCTGAAAAGAGACTGACAGAGGATACAAAGTTATAGAAAATTAATTTAGATGGGGGTTGTTCAACCGTAGGTTTAGAAGAAGGGAAAATGATCATCTCCCCTAAAGAATTGTTGTAATTGGAATTCATTATAGCTGAAAAAGAGGTGCTTTTGTTTGGCCTCAAAAATGTCAAAGACATGGGAATTGAACTCCTATGTGTTAAAGGGGATGTGGAGTTGATCGATGAGCCAATCAAAGGATATTTCTAGGTCAGAAAGGATCACCTATGACATTATAGAAATCAGGCTTGGAAAGCGATTGATTGGCTTGAAGAGTTCGACAACAGAGACATCCCAAAGATTGACAACAGAGACATCTCGAAGATGAACGACAACGAAGTTGGTAACTCAGTGGTATCCACTCCCTTCCTTGTGCCATATTCTAATTGTTTTCAGGGTGCCTCTACCTGGATGTATGAAAATCCGAGAATCTTCATCTCTGAAGATTTGTCTCTTGTGATACCCAGGAGAAGAGAAGTAAAGCCTTTTAGGAAAAAATGACATCCTTCGGGGATTGAGTAATTTTCTTTCTATTTTTGTGATGTGTTTCCCCTTTTTGTGATGTGATCATTATGTTGTGTTTCCCCTTTCCATAACAGTTTCATCATTTTTTAGGTGATTAGGCATCTTGTTTTATGTGATTTTTAAGGAAGTCCAACTATTAGGTGATTTTAGGAAGTCCTATCATAGGTGACTTAGGGAAAGTCTTACAATAGGTGACTAAGAAATGATGCTAACTCTGATACCCAATGGATAAGGCACTGGTCTATGCTTGAAAATCCAAAGATTCTTTGGTTCTCCTATGTCGTAGGTATCTGACATGGTCCCCAGACATAGCGAAATGTTGTACCCAAAAAAAATTTTTTTGCTACACTTAGGCATTTTGAAGAAATAGTCAAAAGTCTTGTTAAAATTGTAAAAAAAGGTCAAAATTAGGGTTTGTATCTCTTGCATGAGGGTCAAAATTGGGGTTTGTATGTCTTGCATGAGGGTCAAAAACTTGAAATTTCCAAAATCTGATGATTTAGGTCTGCTTAGAGCAACCAAGTCTACAAAACTCATATCTCAGTTTTTTAATCCTAAAATTTTAGGAAATTTTCTATTTTTAGAAACTTTCTAAAAATAGAACATTATATGGATTTTTCTGGGTTTCTCTCAAAACGGATACTTGCAAAATTTTCTAAAAATAGAAATTTTGGCTTATCGGGTTCAAACTGATTTTGATTGGTTGAAAATACTTCCTTATCAGGCTGGTGTAGTCAAAATCATCAAAAGATCAGTTTTTCCCTAGTGTGTCTATTCTACTTTTTCAAAAGCTTTTTCAGGAGCTCCAAGGCCATTAATGGAGGTTAGTCAGCTGCAAGGCATTAGATTCAAAAATTCAAGCACTGAATAGAAGATGAGAAATGAAGAACGTGCACGCAGAACAAAGAATGAAGAAGGGGAGCTGTGAAAATTGACAAATGCAATTTTTGGCTAAGTCTAGAAGCTTTAGGCGCCCCAGCTTAGTCTTAGCGCCCAAACACTCATGCCTTAGAATTCTTTTCATCTCCAACAAGCGAAGAAAAGGCAAGCACGTTGAACAAAGGACAAAGTTGAAAATTGCAAAGTAAAAACAAAGTCTGCCAGCCATGGGCGCCCCAAAAGGAGATAGGCGCCCAACTTTTCAAGAGGTTAGATGATGAAATTAGGGTTTGTGCTCCTAGACAATGTTGTTCAGAATATTCTTAGCTCCATAGTGATTCCATCAGCGCAGTCATCTGATCAATCAGTCATCCAAAATTGAAGATCAAACGGAGAGGTCTCAACTAAGAAGTAGAAAGCAAATCATGAAATCATCAAAAAAAATGGCTAAGGTTGGAGATCTTGGGAACCCCAAAAGGAGATAGGCACCCAAGCTTTTGAGGCATCAAATGGAAAAATTTGCAATTGCAGTCCCCAACATGACTTCCCCAGTCTTGATCAAGCTTTCCAATGTAATTGTCAGCAGGTCAATCGGAGTTGACAAGAATTAGATATTACAAACTAATTGAAGGGTAGAAAAACATGGAAAAGTGTCAAAAGTCAAAAGCAAAGTGAAAAAACTTGGAAAATAAACTAACTTTGAAGGAGTTGGGCACCCCAGGTAGCCAGATGTGCCCAGGATTTTGACCCCCTAGATTCAGTTTTCAGAAGAGATCATCTCTAGAAGACCTTCCTCAGAATTCATCAAGTTATTTAGCAAATTTGATAGTCAGTTGATTGGGTCAGTCTAGCTCTCGGAATTGAGAATTCATTAGAAGATTAAGAAAACATGAAGAAATGAAAAATGTGAAGAAATAGTTAACATTGGTAATGATGGGCGCCCTAGGAGGAGATAGGCGCCCAAGCTTTTGAAGCCCTAAATCAAATTTTTAGGAAATATCATTCCCAAGAGACCCCCTTCAAAATCCTCCAAGCTATCTAGTGAGCCTAGCCATCAATTTGTCAAACTCCAGATCATCCAGAATTATGAAATCATCTAAAAATGAGAAAACAGTTGAGAAGTTAAAAAATATGAAAAAATGATTATCTCTAGTGCTCATGGGCGCCCCAGCTAGCCAAGGGCACCCAAAAATTTGAAGGCTCATAATCAATTTTTAGGGTTTGGAATCTCTAGAATAATCATCTCAGATTCAGTCAAACTACGCAACAGAGCAGTCAGCCAGATCATCGGACCTCCTGAGGTCCCGGAGTTGTAGATTCGTCTGAAGAGTAAAAAATAGTGATAAGAGTTGAAGAACATAAAAATGGCTTAACAGTGATAAGAGTTGAAGAACATAAAAATGGCTTAACAGTGATAAGAGTTGAAGAACATAAAAATGGCTTACTCTAGAAGAGTTGGGCACCCCAGGTAGCTAGGGGTGCCCAACATTTTGAGCGTCAAATGAATTTTTTATGAAAAGTTGCCTCCAAAAAAACTTTGTCAGATTCACTTAGGCTCCATGATGGATCATTTTTCCAGATCATGGGATTCACTGAGTGTCCTAGAATCAAGGATCAAATTGAGGTTAAAAATCAAGCAAAAGTTGAAAATGGTGAAAATTTGGCTAAGTTTGCCAAGCAAAAGCACCCCAGTCCAAGAGAGGCACCCAAGAATCCATGCCTTAGTCAATTTTTTGAATTGCATCCTTCAACTTTGCAAACAGTGTCCACGTTTGATGCACCTACTTAGGATTGGCTTCGAGAAGTTTTAAAGCAAAAAGAAAGCAAATTTTCTCAAACTTCAACTTATTTAAGAGAGCTTTTGTCTTTCATTATTCATTTTTGTAGGTTGGTGTCAAGAGCAAGAAGATTTTCCCTTTTCTCTTAATGAAGATTTGAAGACCCAAACAACATGCTTTTTCGATGTTCTTCGTGGTTCTGAGATCAGTGAGCAAAGAGGAATGCTTTTTCATGCTCCAAACTTCTAGGGTGTTACATTTTCAAAACATTCACTCAGATTTTTTCGTTTCTGATCACATGGGTCTCTCCACTTTTTCATCCTCTTGAACATTGAGAAAATTTTCCCTCTCCTAGAAACTGCTTTTTGGCTGCTTTTTCAGGATGGATGTAGCTTTTTTAGTTTCTAAGCATTTGGGTTTCTCTAAAATGTGATTTTCTATAAAACCCAAGTCCCAGCTTTTTTGGAGAACTTTCTTTTTTCAAGGCAGATCAACATTCTATTTTTAGTAGCACTCTCAACTTAAAATCAAGAAACACATTATCTTTTTGGCAGATACAAATGAGATTTAAAGTAGCAGTCATTTAGAATCTTTCTTCCAGCTTTCTTTCTATTCTTGTCTCAATTCTTATCCACTCTTTGAAGAAGAGAAAGAAAACAAAATGTAATAGTTGGTATTTCCTATTTTTATACTTCCTTAGGTGGTTAGATGTTTATCTTGTTTAGTTTTAGAAATAAAGCTTGCATGTTGGAAAATCTTAGTTGTAAAAGCAAGGAGATTTTAGGGTTCCCTACTCCTCTGCTTGTGTATAAATAAGGGAAACCTTGACCATTATTTTCTTAACTATGCTTGTGATAGAAAATTGCAAGCCTGTAATGTTGCAAGTTGTTATTCAGTGTCAGTTCACTTTGTGTGAGGGAAATTTTGCAAGCCTCTTTAGCTGAAACTTCTTGTTCAATGCATGTGTCTTGTGTTGATGTACTCTGGTTTGATGGCTAAATTGTAAGCCTATTTTTCTACAATCTTGTTGTCCTAGAAGTGTAATCTTTTGTTCTTGAAATTTGAGGAAATAAAGTCTTGTGCCTTTTTTGCTGCCTTGATATAAAGTCTCAAATTTCCATTTATTGTGTTATGCTTATATGATCTTTATTTTCAACTTGCATTGAAAGTAAGTAAATGTGTGTTGGAAAATAATTTATTTAAGTATTTTTGTCAGAGAATCCTTCCTTGTCCAGTTCTAACTCTCTTGCTCTACGTTTACTTGAGAAGTTAGAAACATCATTAGAGTAGGCTAGTTGTAGTTGACTTTCTAAAACAAAAAATCTCAGCTACGACGCTTGAGTTTTATAACCTTGTGTTCCTAGCTGAACAAAAAGATAGGAAAATTAATTTTAGTTTACTTTCTTGAAAAACATTAGCAAAGAGAGAGCTTCCCCTCCTAATTCGAAGAGCAGTTTATCTGTGCATAGATGTCCATTTCTAATTCACATTCCAAAGGTGCGAATTAAAATGCCAACACATTGATGGCAACATGCCAAAAATTTCTCGAAAACTTTCCCCCCCTTTAACATCAAGGGAAAAGGGCACCTATACAATTGTTGTGACTTGCACCAAAAATCCCCCTAAGAAATATAAGCATATATGCAAATTGAAAAGATTGGACTGACTCCCCTTGAGTCATGTACCTGAACAACAACCCAAAAAAAATGTACTAGAAAAATGCTCTACATAGTCCGCATATGTAGAAAGAGTCTAGATAAAAATACTAAAATGCATAAAAGGTGAGAAATATGTCAAGTGAAAGCGATTGATGCCTACAAATTTTGTACATGAGCCTTCCATGCTTGTCTAGCTTCTTCCCATTCTCTCTTAGCTTCCACAAGTAATCTACACTGTATTTCAAAATCCAACAATAATTCTTCTCCCTCTTCCAAAGTGTCAGGTACCTAATTCATCTACTTGGATTTTTTCGCACTCAAAATAGGTTTTGAAACAAGTATAAATTTTGGATTGACCAAGTCCCCTATTTCTCCAAACTGCAGGATGATGTGTTCTTTCTAGGCTTGCAGCTAAAAGAATTTCTTATGCATGTCTTCCATTACATTCCTTGTTTCTCTAATTAGGTCAACCACCAGATCATAGGCACTTGAGGCAATGCTAATTTGAGACTCAATCGAGTCCATCTCCTTCCTTATGCTTTGTGTGGCTTCGGGCCACTTCATGCCATATTGATATAGAGTGTTTGTCTCATCAACACACCCTTCAACATACTTCATCAATTCTAAAGACTTTTTATGTGCTAGAGCACATTTCTCAGTTATTTCTATCATTTTCTTATCATTTATTCCTTTCTCAACCTCTTTCTCTACTTTCAATCTAGAGGCATATACCTTAAAGGAATCAATTAAAAGTTTCATATTTTCCATACTGTACAAAGATGTGTCAATATTTTCATTGGGTATGGTCTCTTGTAGTGCCTTCACCACTTCCTACATCAATTCATCACTCTTCTGGTGTGTCTTAATAATCTCTTTTATTTTGGATGCATGAAGAAATATCTCCTAGTTATAGCTTGTGGATGGGAGAGATCTTATCCAAATCTACACTACCATGTTGCATCGGTAATTGCAGTAGTTGTGATGACACAACAGGTTGGAACTTGGGCTACAAACTCAATAGATTCTTCAAGGAATCTTGGAGGATCTGTAGGATTCACCACAAGTCTTTGTTATCTCTACAACTTTTCCCTTTGAATCCTTTTCTTCAACATTTTCGGAGCTTGTTGGATTTTTTTTGTTTGTGCATCTCTGGATGCATCCTCATTCTTGTCTTCACCTTCCTTTTCATGCTCTCCTTCCTTCTTCACATCAGCATTCTCTTCATTATCATCTTTGTTTGTATTTTCTTCTTTTGTAAGGTTTTTTGTGTTAACTAAAGGAGTAACTTCTTGTACCGGAGGAGTATTCTCCTTTGCAATATCTTCTCCAATCACCGCTTCCTTAACATTACTTTATGTCATGTCCTCCACATCTAGAGGTGTGTTGTCATGTGCAACATCTTCACTTGTATCATGCTCATGTTGAGCATCATCTATCTACACCTCTTCTTCATTACCTTGTTTCAGAGCAAGGGTTTCAACATTCACTTCTTCCCTATCTTTTGGTATCATTCCCAATTTTTGTTCTTTCTCTTCTACTTTTTCAATGCTTTCCTTTTTAATTCTTTCAAGATCACTTTGATCTTTTCCCATAAGGGTTGTCACCCTTTGCTTAGTTCTTAGCTCTTTGATGAATACAGTGGCTAAAGTGGCTCTGTCATCCTCAGGGAGAGGAGCACTTATTCTTTCCAATGCTTCTTCCTTAAGCCTTTCTTCTTCTACAACTTCTTTCCTTCTCTCTAACAAGACATTCCATAAGTCTCAGGAATATGTTTCTTGATGTTTCTCATGTCCACCTCAAGGAAAACAATATATTTGATGATAGCCTCAATGGTGGCCTTATCCACCTCATTTTCCTCTTTGTATAGGTTTGTGGTCTCTCCCAACATTTCATTTTGCAAAATACTATTGAATAATGCCTCTAGTTTCATAGGTGAGTGAGCTCTTACCAATTTTTTTTTTTTATCCTTCTCTTTCATCTAGAGTCTTCTTTATTTTTGTACTTTTCTTCTTTTTCGAAGAAGTCTTCTTGTTGGCTTCTTTCTTCTTTTCCCTCATGTGTATCACAAATACTTCCTTTTCCTTTTCTATCTCCTCTTCATTGTTTGTATCAATTATATAAAATCTTCTTCTTTTCACATTGGTTTACCTTGTGAAGCATCACTTCTCTTGCAGAGCAATTGTGGTCCTTCTTCCTCTTCTTCTTCTTCCTTTTCTACATTGACACTTGTAATCTTTTATCTTACCACCTTTTTCTTTTTCCTTTTTGTTGTAGGGGCAGCAGGTGGTGCTACCGGAGTAGCCTTCTTCTTTTCTATTCTTGTCATATGAACAATTAAAGGGGATTTCTCCCTTACCAAAGGACTAACTGTTGTTTTCATCTTCTCTCTAGTAGGTTTCTTAGTCCCAAAGGACTTCTAGATAGAGGGAGGAGTGGAAGCTATCCTACCAGATCTTCTTGTGCTCTCAGATGCTCTCATAGCACTAGATTCTCCTTTAGATTTTTCTCTTCCATGTTACATTTGTTCCCTAGAGATGCTCATTTCCTCTACAATATCTTCAACCATTTTCTTGAATTTCTTCTATATTATTGGTTTCTTTTGTTCCATGTGCACTTCCATGGATTTCTCTTCATAAATGTCATATCTTTCTTTAGTTGTATATTTTGCATTTTTTAACAAGATGTCAGCTAAGCCTATTATCGTTTGTTTAGTGACCTCATATCCCAATTCAGGGATCCACACAGTCCTTGGTTCAACTACCTCCATGATTCATTCATCAGTACTGACCAAGAATATGATATAATTCTTATATATTTCTCAACCATTTTCCTTGGAATCATATCTCTCATGCATTCTCTTTTGAAAAACAACAAAGAAAGCAAAAAGTGCTTCATCGTGTGCCTTCCCATCACCAAGTCCACTCATATGGTCTCTGATATGATGAGCAATAGGTCTACCTCTTAACCATGTCACACTTTGAGTTTCAGGTAACTACTTTATAAAATAGAAAAGTAAACATACAACCAAAGTCCCATACTTAAATATATATTTCTTTTCCTTAGTTGTCTTCAAATTCTTCATCAATGGTTGTCTAAGCAACTCACAAAGATCATAGTTTGCACCATTTTCAACCATCTCATATGCCACATTGATTTCAGTGGCAGATATTGAATCATCCCTATTTGTGAAGTAAATTTTATAACCTATCATCATTGTTGCATACCTCACAACTGGATTTCTAATGGGATTCACTACTAGAGCTCCTTTTTCATATGTCACGCTTGTTCTCTCCATAACCACTTCATTCTTGATAGATTTTAACACAGAAATTGGTCCAGTGGAGCATAGACCAGCAACTTCTCTGATTACTTCTTTTGTTATCATCCCAGGCATGTCAGTCCAAACAAACTTATCATGAATTCTACTAAGCGCCATGCTAACTCATTTTCTATCAAAACAAAAATTAGGAAACCATTGCCATACATCTAATTTCTTTGTGACTAGGTTTTGATACTTTTTCTTTAGGGAAAAGTTGTCTTCTGTTAATTCTTTCATTCATATATCTGCTAGCTTAGTATGATCAAATTCTTCCATTTTTCCATTAATATAGATTCTAGTATCCTCAATCAAAGAAAACCCATATGGAACATGTAAAAAAGTGCCTAACGGGTCATATTCAATAGATTTTGTAGGATATTTCTTGAATTTCAATTGTGGTTTCTTAATTACTTCTACAACCCTCGGTGTAGCCATTGCAGGATGGATTCAAACTACTTTCAAACAAGGTTTTCTAAAAATTAGGGTAAGCAAGATTTGTAAATACCTTTTGTTTCACTTGTTGAATTAGGGTTTTGATGCACTGAATCTCAAATTACCTTGATCTATTTGAATTCACGCCTCCACTGCTTTGCTTCCTCTTGAATGCTTTTGTGAAATGAATTTTCCTTAGTGAAATTTCTTATAATCCTTAGATCTGACCTAATTTTTCATTAAATGCTTTAAGTGACAAAGCTTGCAACCCTTCATCTATATGCATAGTCAACTTCTAAAGCTTCACAAACTTCTGCATTGAGATGCTTTCTTCCACAATCTTCACCAATAGATCAAGCATGTTGATCTTCATCATATATCTTTGTGTTGAGGCATCAACACAACTTCTCTAGAGGTGGAAATAAGATGTTCATTAAAGCTCCCCCTAAGCCATAGATCTCAACTTAGTTTCCAGAGGAAACATCTACACCAGAGGATGGTACATGTTCTTCCTTGAATTGTGTCTCTTCCTTCTATCTCCAAATCTTTTCCATTTCCTTCTTTGTCTCTTCAGGATCAATCTTTTTAACTGGTTCATTCATTTTTATTAGATTATATTTCCTTGTATTTGGATATGTGTCTAGGTATATTGCAATTGTAGCATACAACATTCTTTTGAATAGTATTCCTTTCATTCATTTTGGATATGCATTGATTAGCTTTATGCCCAAATCCATAATATGTATAACAATAGCCTTTGAAAGATTGAACCATTCTACCATTGTTATATCCATTCATCATTTGACTTCTACACTCACTATTTCTATGACCAAATATTTTGCATGTAAAACATTGACCAGAAAAGGATGGATCATTCTAATTCATTTTGCTTCTACATTACATTTCCTTATGTCCAAATCTATTACAAAAATAACAAGAACCATTAAAGGATGGGTACCTTTGTGCATTTGGTTTTCTAACTTGTGATCTTCTAGCTTCATTCCTTTGATTCCAGATCTTCTTTCCATTGTTCTTCTTATCTTCAATCTTCTTTGGTTCATTGATCTTCTTTTCTATATTTGAACTTTCACCCTTTTCAAATCCTAAACCTTCTTTGTCTTTAGAGCTTTTCTTATTTGTAATCATCTCATCAAGCTTTGTAGCACTCATTTTGAATTTTTCTTCATGACTCCTTGCTTTCTCCAAATCTAATCTTAGATTTACCACTTCTTGTTTAAGCCTTGTACATTCCTCTAATTTTCTTTTCACCATTGCATTCAAGCAATCTTCAATTCTTTTATTTTCTTCAACTTGAGCTTTTAGATCAGTGATGGATTCATTTCCTTGCTTCAATTTTTCACTTAATTCCTCATGTATTTCTCTGAACTTCTTGATTTGATCTCTCAAATTTTTGATGCATTCATTTGCTTCTTTGATATTTTCTTTTAGATCTTTGTTTTCATCTTCATTCTTTTCAAGATTTGCAAGGGCAACTTGGAGTTCTCCATCTTTTTCAAGCATGCAATCTTCTTCTATGATTCCAACTGTAGGAATATCTTCCGGAGGAGTGGGAAATTTTATATTATCCATGTGTTCAACCTCGAAGATCCTCCCCAAGGAACCAAACTCCGATACCAATTGTTGAACACCCAAAATATTGAGAGGGGGGGTGAATCAGTATTCTCTTATTTACCATTCAAACATTAAACATCCAATTAATAAAACATATTCAAATGTAATAAAGAAATAAATCATGAAACATTAACAACACATAACACATGAACACTAGAATTTTTACATAGAAAACCTAAAATGGAAAAAACTATGATGAGGGTTAGCTCACAATATATTATAATTTATTATAATTTATTTACAGAAGTGCTCACTATAGGTGGAATCACTATCCAAGTGGACTCACTACCCACAGAGAAAAAGATAAAAGATAAAATTTGGCTCACAACATACTTTGAACTGTTACAATTGCATCTATCATATGCATGAAATACAGTTCCAATGAAGCTCAATAAACTAATTTTACACACTTCTTCTTATTCAGATCTAACACTTTACTTTCCTCTGCATTCACATCACCTTAATATTCTACTCAACATTCACAACTTAAATTTGCATTGCTCTGATAATATTCACATGTAGAATCTTTGCATCACACATCATATATTCCTTTCACACCTCAAAAAACTAAAAAGATATAACATATATATATGCTTCAAGCATAACATCAATTAGGTTAGCCTAATTAGATGTAACACCAAAAATTTAACTTGTCTACTCCAAAAATTTCATACACACTTCGCACCAAGATACAAAACTCAAAGAAACTTGAAATATGTCAGCATGGACCTATAATTTATCCCACATAAGACTGCAAAACTTATTTAACCTTCACACAACATCAAACATGTTAGGTCAAGACAACATAATACCTAAAATAAAAAACCTTCAACTGTATATCCACATCTCGACATGTGGGCCACCTCAAAATTCAATGCCAATTGGAGTTCATACTCTACTACCATCTAGAAACTGATCCTCAGAAGCACAAAGCCAAAGACTCATCTACGAAGGAGTGTAGAATCTCCTACACAAATACACTATTCAGAGAATAATTGTAATTTGCTAGGTCAAACTTTTGTTACTCATAACTTTCAATCCACTTGTCAAAACATGATGAAATTTTTGGATTAGATACATCTAACATCCACCAAAATAATTTTAGAAGCACAAAGTGGAACCTTCATTTGTGGACTGGTGTAGACCCAGAAAAGAAGTACTTTTACCCTAAACTAGCCGAATTGACACTTAGTCAATTTCCAACATAACCTACTTTTTTGAATCAAACCATTTTGCAAAAATGTCCTCCTCAACAACTCAAAAATATATTAGAACTAATCTAAAGATCTACAACCAAAATCTTCACATAAGGTTCAATGTTGAAATTTGTTGACATCAATGACAATACTGCAACACATCATTATATACCTTTGCTTGTCCCTCGTGCTCATGTTGCCAACAACATCAATGAAATTATTCCAAAAAAATTGTACCTCGTGCAACTTCCCATTAATTTACCTTCATTTTAGCCTTAAAAGTATGACAATGCAAAAACCTACCACTTTTTCTCTACCTTTTCCATGTGTCCTTGTCGTTTACATCAGTGAAGGGATTTTTTTTAGGGATGTGTGAGCTTCGTGTGGATGTTTTCATGTTGCACTAATGTCTTGATAAGATTCCTGCATCAAAAAAGGTAAAGACGTTATGATTCTCTATCACCTACGAGCATAACATTCCCCTGTCGAATCTTGACCATCAAGAATGACTATTTACCTCCAAATTAGCCATTTGAACTCACTTCTTGGCTTCTCTCAAGCTCTATCTCAATTCTATCTCATTCTCACTCTCTAACACTTCATACTTCACTCCCTTTCTATTCCTCTTCGTTTCTACACCGTCTTCTTGCTCTAGCGCCATTGTTATTGTAGGTTCTTGAAGCTCTACTTCATTTGTGTGGTGGATTTTCTCTTCTCCTTCTTCTATCAGCCTTGAGTGCTCATAGAAAGGGAGGTGATATTTTGTCTATTCACTTACGTGCATTATCTTACTTGCAGAGTAGCATTTAGATTGTCCTTTCTCTCTACTTCATTGTGTATATTCTATCTACTTATTTATCACTTTTCTATAATCTTGTTGTCTATTGGCTAGCCATGGAGGTGGGAACACTGAAATGGGGGTTTGATTGAGGAAAACTTCAAAGCATAACCCCAACATTTTTCTTGTTACTGTGTGTGTAGGTGCTATTCATTTTCTTGGAGGTAGCTGGAGAACTGGACCTTGAGTAAGTTGGCATTCTTGTTCTTTCTTTGTCATTTCACTATTAAAGTAGCTTTCATAGTATTCTTCTTGTTGTACTTTTCATTTTCATACATTTTTTTCAAACTATAAAACCAAAACATTTGGGTTGTCAGTAGACCCTGTGTGCTTTTGGCTGCTACTTGACCCTCTATCCGTACAAGACACCAGTGCATCTTTGAGACTCTAGTGTGACACACTGAAGTCCAACCCCCACACTTCCATCCTCTGGCAGAGAGCCATCTAGTCTGGAGTCTAATACCTTTATGGTCAGATCACCCAGTTTCAAAAAACATCTACCATAAACATAAGGGAAACATAGTTTTGTTTTCCCTTCCTTTTCAACCTATCCTTTCCTTCTAAGCTTATTAAGTAGTCTGAGGTAGTTTAGGAAAGTTCACTCCCTTAGGCTCTTCTGTGACCTAAGAGTCTCAAGGGCAGTGAATCCCCCTTCTCTACACTAGTTTTTTTTGTAGTTTGATGTATGCAATGGTTTGCACTAGACCAGATATAGCCCAAGTAGTGGGAGTTTTGAGCAAGTTTATATCTAGCCTTGGTAGAGAGCGTTGGACTTTTGTTAAAAGGGTGTTTAGATATTTTTGTGATACTTCAAATTACTATTTGGTTTATCATGGTACTGATGATGTGGATAAGTCATTGGACATATAGGGTTTTGTTGATGCAGATTGGGCAGGTGACTTAGACAGTCGAAGGTCCACTAGTGGCTATTGTTTTACTTTGTTAGGAGGTGCAGTGAGTAGGATGAGTAAGAGGAAGCCTACAATTATGTTGTCCACCACCAAAGTAGAGTCTATGGCTACTACACATGCCCCTAAGGAGGCAATTTGGTTATAGAGACTTGGTAATGGTATTGGTTTTGATTATAGGACAGTGAGGATTGGATGTGATAGTCAGAGTGCCATATGTTTAGCCAAAATCCAATGTATCATGCTCATACTAAGCATGTTGATGTTCAACATCACTTTGTGCAAGAGATGATTGAGAATGGTAAGGTCTTGATTGAGAAGGTTGACACTTTGGATAATGTTGTAGATTCTCTCACAAAGATAGTGACCATGAATAAGTTCTCTCAGTGCAGGAAGGCCATGGGCCTTGATCACTATACTTGAGTATATTTTATTTGTATCTCATGGATGTAATTGCAATGTATAATGTCAAGTGGGAGAATGTTAGGATAGTTGACATTAATACTACTATCCTAAGTTGATAATTGTGTGTCTCCATATTCTTTGGAAAGTGTTCTAGAGGACATGAGGGGCAAAATATTTATTATTTATTTTCTATGAAAAATTGTAATTGCATTCAAAGAGGTGGACCCACTATGGTGATGGTTACAGAGCATCCCAGGAGTATATTCCCTTTGGGTGTCCAAATTTTGGGTGGGGACTACTTTGCAATGCATGTCCTTGCATATTATTTGCATGTTTTGCATGGTGGGGTGCCTAAGTTGGCATGTCTGTGCATGTTCTTGCATGAAGCCATCAAAGTTGTCAAAGAGTTATGGAGCACTCGATATTGACCAATTATGATTGGCTATGGGTTAGGCACCTATGTGAAGGCCATGTGATCATTTAATATTTTTCACCATGCTTATAGGTTGTCCACTAAGGGAGGCGTGGGTTTTTCCAAGTGGTTTTGCTTGTTATTTTGGGATACCATTTGTGGTACTCTCCCACAAAATTTAATATATTGGAGCATTGAGATGGTGGTTTGTAGAGTTTTTTTGTAGGTTGTTAGAGCAACGAAGTGCTACCATAATTTAGAGAGGAATGTTTTATTCTTGCATCTCATTTGGAGATTAATACAAACATTGGATCTCTTTGGGTGTGGATTTTTTTCCTGCAAGGGTTTCTCCACATATATGTTGTGTCACTTGTGTTTGATGACTTGTGGTATTGCTGATTTTGTTTTCATTGTTGAATTTTTAATCATATAATCTCTTTATGGTAATCTTGGTTACATACTTTCAAATTTGCAAACACATTATTAAGCTCTACTGCTGCAAGTTTTTACCTTGAATATCCAACAAATAACTCCATAATCTACTCACTAAATTGGGAAATCCATTTTGGATCCATAATCTCCCACATACGATCCTCTATCATGAATCATAACATGTGCCATAACACTGGTCAAGATTCTTAGTCAACAATGTAAGTCCCCTACAATCACACTTGTATGCATTACAATATCTCTTACACCACTATCTTTATAATATATGATATTGCATATCCTTCATGAAAAATAAATTATCTTATAGACATTATAATAAATGTATTACACATGACATAATAATAAGTTAAATGTTGGGATTACAAGGTGTATGCCACAAATAGCCCAATAGTTTCATGAAGATTAAATTAGTATATTTAGGATTTGTAATATCATAAAATTGATTGAAGATGAATCCAAAAAAGTGAGACCAATTGTTGAATTGCCTATACCAATGAATGTTATAGAGGTAAGGAATTTCTATAGATTGACTAGATTTTATAGAAAAATAATTACAAAATTCAGTGGTATTTGTATATTAAAAAATAAATTATGAGAGAAGATAATAAATAATTTAAGTGGACATCAAGATCAAATACAAGCTTTGAGTTGTTAAAGAAGAAATTTAATAAACAAGTAGTGTTAGCATTGCCAAATTTTGCTACTGTATTTCAAGTTGATTGTGATGCAAGTGAGAGTAATATTAAGTCAAGAAAGTAGAATTTAATTGTATTAACGAAAATTTGAATGATGAAAGGAAGGAATTCTTAGTGTATGAACAAAAATTTGAGGCCATAATTCAAGGATTAAAGAAGTGGAGACATTAAATTTTACCAAATGAATCTATGTTGTATATGAATAATCAAATATAGCAATATTTGAATGGTCAATATAATTGAACTAGATATGTGTGAGGTGAGTAACTGAGTTCATGCAAAGTTATTTTTTTTATTAAATCATAGGAGTGGAAAGTAAAGCAAAGTTACAAATCCATTGCGTATAAGATATAATTTCTTGATAAAGATGAGAGTTAAAGTAGTAAGATTTGAAGAGATGAAACATTTATATGGACCCATTATTGATTTTCCAAAAGCATGGAAAACATGTAAAGAACTTGTAAGCATGGACATAAGTAAGGGCCTATATTACTTGATTCAAAATTATTTGGTATTCAAGGGTAACCAATTATGTATTTCTAGAAGCCCAATGAAGGAGAATTTAATAGATGCACTATTATCTCTAAATTTGATTCTTCATTTCTATTTGACTTCCAATGAAGAAGGGTGATAATTATATCATGTAAGCAACTAGGATGATATTTGTACGAAGAATCAACTTTAGAGATCATAATTTGAAATTAGGCACATAGATTTAGGTAGAAAATAAGAACATTATATTACATATTAGTTAAAAAAATTATAATTTGTACACTAGTTGTGCCTATGATTAGTTGAATGTCAAGGCCTCATGTTGTAAGCTTTTGTGGCAATCTTGTGAATGTAATTTTGAATGTGAATCAATAATATCACACTTTTATTTGCTTATTGTGGCATTGAATTCTATAATAAGCATTTGTGTGATTGGGATGAATGGTTAGGTAATCCCTAACTGGATCCTCCAACCATGACTACATAATCATCTCCCCGAGCTTCTCATTTTTCATATATGCATATAGCCATCAAACATCTATATAGGTGTAAATTTTAATCTCAGTCAACATATTGGCCTACCATGCAAAGCATGCACCAAGAATACCATTCATTTGCACTAATAGTTTTTAGGTATGAAGAAAAATAAGGCTTTAAGTAGGGTTGTAACCTAAACCTTGTCACATGGGACTTCTTATAGATGGGTTAAGGGTTATGCACTCCCTTAAGCCTATCACAATGAACACAATATAATATATTATCTATTTATTTATATATTTTTTAAGACTAACTATAGGAGATTTGAAATACCCATTATATGATGCACAAAAACACTGTTGGGTTCCAAATGAATATGGATTAGGTGAACACATTGTGCTCAATCAAGTCCTCAACATAGGTACTAGTACTAATCTCCTCATCGGGCTAGTTGCGATTCACCTTTTTCTTTAAAAAAGACAATAGAGTTCTTAACAAGTCTCTCTTAAAACTCAAGGTCACCACATGAATATTCTTCTTCTTTTTTTACCATAACTACCTAGATTCATTGTAGTAATATGTACCAATCAATCCATATGACATACCAAATTCCCAAGTGGGAGTCCATAAGATTTGAATGGAATTGTCTTCCTAATCTAGTAGGAATAAATATTCTTGTGAAGAGGGGTGGCCTCCATGGATGCTACCACTTTACTCCCCAAATTATTTTGTGTATTGTTTCCACAAAGTCCACTAGATAGAACCATCACAAATGCAACCCTAAGATCATGTTGCATACCTCAAGGGAAGACTAATGAAATGCTCCAATTTTTCTTGTGACTTCCTACAAAATCCTAAACCCTTTGCCAAGTAGTACTCATTTTTAATTTCTAAAAATAATCACCTTTGACAAGTAGTACCCAAAATAGTAAGTTTGTTATTATTTATTTTTAGGACAATTTAGAAGCAAAGGGAGGGCATGACAAACATGGTCAAGGATTAAAATAAAAACATTAACAACCAAAAACACTTAGATTGAAAAACTAGACATCATCATATATGCCAACACTTAACCAAAAGTGACTCAAACAACAAACATCACTAGTGACAAATGCTTAGACTAAATAACTAGACTAAGTGTGATTTGAAACGTTGAATGAAAAACACACGCAAATTAATCCAAAAACTTGCATTCTAAATAGCTAGACATCATCATATATATTGATACTTTGTCAGAAGTGACTATTAAATGACAAACATCACTAGTGACAAAGATAGCATTGATAACACATGAAAGCGACAAAGGTTATACACAAATCAACAAGGGTGTCTGCCTACAACAAGGTTATATGTGAACCACTGAAATTTACTTCTTCCCTCTACCATCATCACAACTCCACATGACATTATCTTCCCACATGCCACTATATCCCTACATGATACCCTCCTTGTCTATAAAAGTAATAACTTTATAAAACCCAAACAAAAGAAACAATAAATAATGTCATAAGAACATAATCAGCTATAATAAACAATAACATATAAAACTAAACCAATGATAATCAACCAGCAACTAAACAAACCATGGGGATAGTAAATACAAAAACTACTAGTCTAAAACATGGAGTCTCAAAGTCTTGTGACAATGGACAAGAAAAGTGGGTACAAATAATAGAACTGTGTTGAGGGATGTTACAACACAAAGAAACAATTTGTATATAGAAAATGCCCGACAAACTTTCAAAGAGAAGCAGTGGGAGGTAGGGGTGGTCATAAAAATAGAAATGGGTTGCAGAGGGGGTATGTGGAAAGTGTGCAATTTGGGCGAAGCTTCTAAAAAGGAGATTGAAAGAGATACGGAACAAGTGTAAGTAAAGGGAAAGGTAGAAAGATCCTTTGGAACAGACTTTCCCAAATTTAACTGCAGACAATCAGATTAGAAAAAGCAGGAATACGGAAGGGGGGAGGAAAGGAAACAATAATGGAGGACATTCCAGTGGGTCCCCACCACCATAACCTATCACCATCACCATCTCTTGACAAGACCTTTCTCTCTACCAGTGGAATTTCAACTCAAATCTTGTATTGGGGCATCACGTTTGCAGGTAAAATGATGGCACTGCAAGTAGCTATCAAAGCTAAGGAGACAAAGTACGCCCCAGCACGTGGAAGCACTTGCGTTGGATAAGACACCACCAAGTACAACTTGTCAATTACATCTACACTTTTATAATTGTTTTAGCCATTCCGAATCCCTATGAGTTTTGGGATTCCCTTTACACTTGAAGCTTTTCACCTCCTCAAAGATTTTCTATAATTAACAACCGTCTCCCACGGAACGGGATGGGTCAGGACGGGTCGGCTCCGGACTGGACGGGCCCTGCCATCGCATGTTGGTCCGCCTATCTACCACTCCCTCAATTAAATAAACGCTCTTCAATACCAGCTTGGAATTTAGCACAGCCATGGCAATTTCACCTAGTTTTTCTCTTCTACCCTACCCTTCACTAGCCTACCCTTCTTTCCTCTCCTCTTTCTTTCTTTCTTTTTTGGTTTGGGTATGTGGGTTAAAGCATCTTGGATCAATTTTTGGATCAATTTTTGCAATTTTTTGGATCAAGGAGTACGAGCCTAAGTTGATATTTAAAATTTTGCACATCTATGTTGATTTTCATTTAATGTTGGATCAATTTTTGTAATTTTTTAGGATAAGGAGTAGGAGTTTAAGCTGGTATTTAAAATTTTGCACACCCATGTTGATTTTCATTTAATCTTGGATCAATTTTTGCAACTTTTTGGTATAAGGAGTACAAGTTTATGTTGGTATTTAAAATTTTCGATTTTTCATTTAATTGTGGATCACTTTTTGCAACTTTTTGGTATAAGGAGTACGAGCTTATGCTGATATACAAAATTTTGCACATCCATGTCAGTTTTCATTTAATCTTGGATAAACTTTTGGATCATTTTTTGCAACTTTTTGGTATAAGGAGTATGAGCTTATGCTGATATTTAAAATTGTGCACACCCATGTCTTTTTTTATTTGATTTTTTTCTTCTTTTTTATTTGTGGGTTAATCTCTTTGGATCAATTTTTGTAATCTCTTGGTCTTGGGACCACAAACCTAAGTTGATAGTTCTTCAATTGAGAGTTAAGCAATTGTAGCCTCATCCCTTATTTATTGCACCTCTAAGTGTTTAAACCTTGGTGGATGTCGTAATCAAGGAGCTAAATTATCACTCTCACCAATTGTGCTTAAAATTTTACACACCCATGCAAATTTTTATTTAGTTTTTTCTTCTTCTATATTTGTGGGTTAGTCATCTTTGGATCATTTTTTGTAATCTCTTGGTCTTGGGAGAATGAACCTAATTTGATACTTCTTTAGTTTAGATTTAAGCGGTTGTGGCCTCATCCCATATTTATTGCACCTAGATAATGGTTTAAACCTTGGTGGATGTCATAATCAAGGAACACACCATCACCCTCTCAATTGTTCTTAAAATTTTGTACACCCATACCAATTTCTATTTAGTTTTCTTCTTCTTTTTTTTAAGTTAATCATCTTTGGATCAATTTTTGCAATCTCTTGGTCTCAATAGCACAACCTACGTTGATACCTCTTTAAGTAAGACAAACAATTGTGATCTTATTCCTTATTTATTCCACCTCTAAGGGTTTGAACCTTGGTGGATGTCATAATCAAGGAACATACTATCACCCTCCTTGATTGTGCTCAACCAATTGAGCTACAATCCTTTATCATTTTCTTCTTATTTTGAGAAAATGACTTAATACAATTAGGGGGTTGAGCATATAATAATAGATAAGGTGGTATTTATGGATTTAAAAATATCAAATTTTAATAAGATAATATTAGTAGTTGTAATTTTAAATTTTTTATCAATAATTTTGTATGAAATTGAGCTTATTTTTTAATATGCGACTTATTCTCATTTGCATATATGCTTTACCTATTTGATTTTATCTTATTTGACCCCAAAATTTCAAATTTTTAATTTAAATTTATGGTTAACTCTTGGCCATTCATTTCCAACCTTGAGCCAACTAAACACATTTACACATTTTATTGTTATGTCCTTGCATGCAAAGCATTCAATTGTATTCATTTGATCATCGAGTAATATTTGAATATCATTTAAATTTATGAAAGGAGCATGCTAGAAATAGTTTAATTATAGCGTATAAAATAATCAAACATCAACCTAGGGTATTTGCATGTTTGAGGCTTGTTGTCCTCCATCTTTTCCATGCCTATAAATTCGGTCCTATCAAGGGGGTTGACCTATGAAAACACAACCCTTACAACCCAATGATCTCTCATACATGTTTATAAACATTGTTAGTCCTTAACATTTAAATAGAATTAATCATTAAAGTGGATTGTATATTATAATTATGCATTTAGTAGGACAAGATTTTGTGAGTTATATATGGTTTTGTAGATGCATAAATGATCTATAGGTGTGGATTTGACCTTTGTAGAAGATAAAATGTATGATAATTCTAAATATCTCCTAGATTGATTAGAATCATTTTATTGTAGATAAATAGTTTTTAGTGTCACATCATATTCATCCATCCATCTAAATTTCTAGAGCTATGTGCCCTAACCATCTATGCTTTTAATTTCATACCTTAGCATTTAATTATTTAGTTATCACTCCCACAATTATTTTGATTAATCTAGGTTAAATAATACTTATATGTATGTTGTTAGAAAAAGGGTCTCCACCTTGCATCCTATTCTTAAGAACAAAAAATACAATATAGAACACAAAAATATAATTTTCAATGCTCTTGAAGTTGATTTTGGCCTTGATAAAATTTCCAAATGGGTTTTAACTGGAGAAAGTGGATTACAACAACACGGATCTCTTCAAGATCTTCAATTTAAAAAATGCTCAATTGACTTCCCAAATCAAAATTTGTGGCCTTCAAAAGTTGAGTCTCCCACATTAGAAATGTAAGAGCATCTATGATGCATAAAAGAGTTGTAAGAGGGGGTTACACTTGTTGACCAACTTGTGATGCATGTTTATGACACATTATAGGGCATCTTTGAATGTATATAATGGAGATAAAATGGAGCACCTGAATTGGTGAGTGGATTATGACATGCTTATGATAGGTGTAAGAAATATGTTACTTTTGGTTTGTGGACTTGGCATGGGATTTGAACGTTCGATTTTGATTAAGGATCTAGACAACAAATTCTAGGTGGTTTTAGCTCATATTTTATAATTACTATTTGATGGTTCCATACATTGCTTCTCTTATTTATTAGATGCTTGAGATCGAGATTATATAGCGAGTTTTGTAGGGTACTATTATACTACTATAAATGATTAGACTCTAAAAGTGTATTGTAATCATTTGATTATTGAATAATACATTGATTTGCTTTATAGTGTAGGGGTTTTTCTCTACACAAATCATTATGTTATGGTATATTATTTTTGTGTTTTTTTCCTTGTAAATGTATGATTGATTTAATTTTTGCACATACCTCTTCTCATAGTTTAGAGTAGGAAGCATATTCAAAACCTTTACTTCCTTTCATATGCATCTTATTGGATTGGCATATATTAAGCTTAGGGAAAGTTTATTTTCCTTAATATTATAACTTTCTTAAGGTTCTATTTGTATATTCATCAAAAAATAGTGACAACATCTAAGTATTAGAGATTTTAATTTTAAATAATTTCACAATATAAATGAAAAAACAATGAATAAATCTAGGTTGAATGAAACGCCACTAGATGTAATTAATTAGGGTTTACAATCGTTCAAAAATACTAGTATTTTCAAACCACTTCATGCACTAATACATAAAAAGATAAAATTTGACAATAATTATGATGTTTTACTCAAAATTAAAGTGACAAAATTTCAACATTTTTGCAAAAGATAAAGAAATGAAAATATTTCTATCTTATTTTTTTACTGTAAATACAATTTTTTTTGCAAATGTAATCAAATTTAGATCTAATTCTTTGAATAAAAAATCAGATCTAAGGATATGTAATAAAATGTAGAAGATTGAGAAAGTGTAGGATATGTTGGGTTCACCAAAATATAAAGGGGGAAAAGAGATCCTAGATTTAACTAGTAGATTAAGATAGATCAATCTTTTCTTGCCTTAATATTAGAACTCAGAGAAACAAGGGTTTAAGGTTGGCTAACAACCTAAAAGGAGAGACAATATGCCTTGGGTTCAACTACTTTTTTTCCAAAACAAATGATTAATTTAATGTGAATTTATTGACTGAATTTATCATAAAAATCTAATATGAAAATATGAATTATTTGCACAAATGATGTGGAAATTTGTAGAACAACTATAGATCTGAGAAATAAAGACAAAGAGGAACCTACACATGAAATCTGAGCCTAAATTAGGGTGAGGGCACCCTTGTTTGGAATTGAGAGTTTTTGAATCCTTGAAGTCTGGTATTGAGGGTATAAGTTTACTTTGCAATTTTCTACAACTTTATATTGATGAAACTTTTGGATTTGATCTTCAACTTTTGGATCTGATCTTCACACATGAAAAGAGGTGGAAATGTTGTGATGTATAGGGACTTGCCTAAGTCAAACCTCATTTTGGTGTTTCCACCTCCACAAATAACAAATGATGATGGTAAAGAGGGCTTACCCTAGGTTGGGAAGAGGTCAAATAAATAATAATTGATTGTAATAAAAAGTGATAATTGATAATATTGCCTTAGATATGAAACCTTTGTCGAATTGATGTTGACACCATAAACTTGCCACAAAAATTCAATTGATGGATGATTGAATTTATTGAAGAATTGCAAGAGATTAGTCCACATAACACAATAGATTGTTGTAGCTAGCATGTAGATGATAACTCACATACATCTTCATAATAAGAACATATTAGCTCATGATTGATCATAATAGTTCCTTGTTCATAATGTTTAATGTTCAAATGTGAGGTAAACTTGTTTATATATGCATCCCAATTGATCTTTTTGGATATAGTCTGACTTGGGATCATTTATAAATCTCCAAGGGCCAAGACCAAAATGATAATATTTAAAATAGTGTAACCTTATGATAAGGGAACCCTCACCCTTTTCTAGGTGTTTCTGGCCCAAATTTATTGGGATGTTAGGGATTTTAATATATTTTCCCAATCTAGCCTCGAAGTGAACAAATTATTAATATATAACTAATTCTATAGGAAAAATAGGGTGTCAATATAGTGTGAAATTATCAAGGGTGACAATTTATGATGCTACAAAAACAAAAAAAATATTACTAAATAAACTTTAAAGAGTATATTATTATTAAAACATAAAAAATTATATTTTTTTTGTAATTATATTTTTGTGAAAACCATTTTTTTCTATAGAACATGCTAAAAATTTGATAAACTAAATGTATATTAAGGTAAAAATAATAATTTCCTCTCAAACTATATAGGTTAATCAATTAATTAAAGTAACTAATAGACAATCAATATAGTTAAAATAACAATATAAAAACACTACATAACCATTTGCATAAATAAATGATTAGTTAATAAAGAGGATAAGTTTACTTAGTTCTAGAAATAATGAAGGATATTATATTATTGATCATGACCTATGATTCAAATAAATTATTAGTCATCATAGTTGTATTACTTAAGTCTTAGTTGTATTACTTGAGTCTTGATAAATTATGAAATAGTAGTTTTTGACTCTAGTTCTACCCTATATATGCAAAGTTTTAAATAGGCCAGCTCCCAATATTGTGTCCCACTTTTTGGTCAAAGTATAACGTTGAAATCAACATTTTTCACCAAATTTTCACTTTATGAAACCTATAGAAACTAAACCATTAATAATTTGGAGATTATGTGAACTAGTGATTTGGGAGGATTTGTGTGTAGACTCTAAATATATTTTAAAAAATAAAAATAAATTTTTTTTTTTCATGTAACTTTTAATAACTTGTTTTTTATAGCAAACAACATTTTTAAAAAGTGATGTTTATGCTGTAACACATAACTTTTTTATTGAAATGATAAAATTGTGATTTTTAAAAGAGATATTTGTAACATTAATACCTAGTGCATGGATATTTTTTCATAATTTTTTCTGCATTTTTTTTAATTAATTTTCCAAGTCAGAGTAATTATAATTTGGACATAGGTGTATGTTGTAACACATAACTTGTTTTGTATTTATTGATTTTATTTTATTTTGCTAAAACAAGGACATTATTACCTAGGGTGCACATATTTTTAATAATTTTTTTCTATTTTATGTTTTTTTTTTGTGTGAAACAAATACCTTGATGTTTGGTGAAAACCTATATTCACGAGTAATAAAATATAAATATAATAATAAAATTGAAAATATTTAAAATTATACCTTTTGAAAAGCTTATAATAAGGGCTACATATTTATGAAACATAATTTCTAAATTATTTTACTTGATCCCTCAAAAGGTAAAAAAAAGGGTTTTTTGTCAGTATTTTGACAGGTGCGAAGGAGACTCCATTGTGGGTATGATTTAAGACTAGAGGAGCTTTATCCAAGGGATTTTTATCTAAGGGGGTCTTATCTAACCTTATTCAATTAAAACCCTTTAGATGGAACCCCTCAAGACTTAAAACATTAATTTTCTTTAAAAAAAATGTGATTTTAGAAAAAAAATTAAGATGTCCCAAGTTTGGGACCCATTATTGTGGGATAACCCCAACCCCACATCTACAATTTTGAACTTAGAGAGTGTGTCCTTGAATCGACTAACTAATTTCTTCATAAATTTTCTTACCTTTAACAATCTGAATAAAGTGGTGCCAAATATCACCAACAATATATGCTATGCTAGAAGTAGGACGCCAACTAGCTTCCCACCTTACACCTTAGTCAAACCCTTAGACTAATTCAACAACTATGAGAAGTTTGCAAACATGCTAAGAGGAACACAAATGAATTAATATACCTATCCTTATGAATGAAAATATTTGTTTATTACATCTTCTCTTGGAATTATGATTCTTTAATGATGGATTTATAAATTCTTCAATGATGATCAAATGACCAAGGGATTAATCCTTATATACATCACCTTAGCATGCAAAGTTAAATATCTCACACTTAAGTGAGTGGATAATGACTAGTTGGAATTGATTTTTGGGCCCATCATTAATTTTAAATTTAGAATTTGATTATTAAAACTACACATACAACTTTGAATATAATTTTGAACCATAAAATTAGGTTTTTCCTTGGATAGGGAATAGGAGATATGAATATTATGTTAAGATCCATGGGAGATGGGAAGTAAATTTTAACTTATTTTTAGATTAATTCTCAAATTTCAAATATATATATGGCATTTGCACACTATATTATTGTACTAGATACAAAGGTCAAATTTAGTTCAAAATGAATGGGGAGTAGTGCTAGGAATATATATATATATATATTTCATTATATTTCATTTTATCCTCACTTTTTATTTCATTTTTACTTACAATGAATTGTGAGTGATAAAGTAAAAAGTAGTCAAAATAAAAGTAAATGAAAATCAATATATATAAGATATTTATATCAATGACGATCCACACATGCTCCACGTAATGGTAACTCCATATTTAAACCCACACACACAAAATTGTATGAACAACACTTATAGACATGAAAGAAAATAAGTAATATAATATGTCCCCTATTGTCTTCATATAAATGGTGCATGGAATTGGAGAAGAGGAGAACAATTAATAGGTGAAAATATATTCTCATATAAGCTCACTAATCATATAATAATGTCATAAATATCATATAACAAGCATGAGATAAGATAGCAAGACATAAGAATGAAATTGCATGTAATAAGATGTAATAATGTACCCCCGATTCTCTAAATAAGGGAAATATAAGAGAAATAATAGCCAAAATAAAAAAATATAAACATAAAATGATAAACACGTGCCATATAAGATATAAGCCTATAAACATGCATAGATGTTAGGTAATATGTAAGCCTATAATCATAGACATGAAATCATATCTCAGAGGATGTGGGCATGAAACTACCTAGTGTATGAATCTATAAAAATACATCCAATTTCTATCCAATTAAAAAATACAAATCCATTTCTATCCAATTAAAAACAATGTGTATAAAACCGTACCTTAAAAATAAAACCCCAAAAGATGTATACGAATTTATAATTATACGAATGACTTTGATATTAATGTAAACCTATCCAAATTTCCACATAATTAGTGATATCATCTTAAAATCACCATGAAATAAAATGTGAATCAAATTCATTCGTATGCTATCCAAAAATTAACCTCCATTAAAGTGTCATAATGTATACTTTTGTCCCGTAGAATAATAAATTTAATAATTGAAATATGTAAATAATCAAGTGGCATGACCAATCATGGAAAAAATCATGAGAAACATCTCATGTCATGTACCATGACAAGTTAGGGCATAATTCAAGGAAAAGGGTGTGTTGAAAAGCTAAAAGAGATTTTTCTATTGAATTTTTAAAAAGGTTTGTACATCGGGTAATATGTCATTTGTAGTTTTCAGCTTTTTTCTATGCTTTAACTTGACATTTGACTTGAATAATTGTAATCATATTTTTAATTTTTTTATGTTTATATGTATGATTATTAATGATAAAAAAGAATAATGTGTAATTTTTAAATTTTTTTATAGATATAAGGAGAGATTATCTATTAGAGATCTTAAAAGAATTAGGAGTTACAAATATATATGAGACAGTCTTGTTAGAGAGGGAAGGGATTGATATTCATAAGAGCTTCCAACATTTACTTATGATCATTTCATGTTGACCAGTTTATTGGTGGGATTCATATATGTGCACCTCTCATCTTCTCTCGGGTGAGATGATTAATATCTTGAAGGATATTGGATGATACTAAGGTTATTAGTGTGAGGTAGGTATGCGGTATATTACTAACATATCACCCATCAGATAAATAGAGATCTATATTTATACAGTGCAAGTAGAGTGGGAAATGCCTAGGATGAGGTACCACTAGGAGACATTATTATGCAGTATGCACCATGACTATGAAAATGGATTATGATTATCCCAGTAGTATTAGTAGTTCATGATGGAAAGGACTTGTCTATTGAATTTAAATTTTGTTCTGCAAGGAAATGAAGATTAAGGAAAATTTAATAATATATTATTGGGGTAGGTGCATGCTCACACACTTGTATCGTGATATACATAGGTTTGTTGTGGAAAGAAGGAAAGGATATCACTCTAGTAATGCTAGACACATGATAACACTATTATTACTAAAGTGATTGGGATTCTAGAGGTAATTATTGATGACATACTCCATGATTTTAGATGGATCATATGTAGATTGAGGAGATGGTGGGAGGGGAGGACAATATAGGAGTGTATTTTGTCCTTTGATAGATTGATGTGAGATGTCACCACATAACAACCATATGGAGACAAGCAAAGGAACAAAAAGGATAGGTAGTAGTCGAGTAGGATTAAATGCCTATGGTGGTTTTTTGGGAGGCATGTCATTGTAATGGAGAGGTTTCATCATGAGAGATACATTTAATAGTTTTATCTATAACAACTTATTCTTTATGAGCATCCACTATAGAGGAGACACCAATAATTTCAATTTATACTAGGATAGATAGAGATGCCTATATTTTCCACACAAGTTCCAATAGATGATGATGGAGAGGATAAGGCCATAGAGGTAGTTATCGTAGATAATATAGGGATCATATATCAATGGAGAGAAAGGTGGGAGATAAATTGCTTATTCTTACTATGTCTCTTGGATGCTAGAGGAGTAGGAGAAATAAGGGGTGACACTATAGATGAAAGATAATTTAGAGGTACCTAACAATGCAAGGAATAGAGAGGAGATGGGAGAGGTTAAGACACCCTTGGTAGTGGCTCCTATATAGTAGATTGGTAATAATGATTGTCATCCTAATGACCCAAGCATATAATTTTTGTATAACAATATATTTATGGGAAATCACCAACATTCATGATATGCGCTATAAAAATATTTTAGGTAATTGGATAAGTATTATTTCATCCATTATAGATTTTCTAAACAAGGGTATTCCTATGATGTCAATTCAAGGAACCTAAACTTGGAGATTATTTTATAAAATAAAATTTTAATTTGTTGCTAGATGGTTGATTAAATATTCCAAAATTAAGTGTTTTAAACATGAAAAAAACTAGCAATGAAGCTAAGTATCTTATATGGCTATAATATGTGCATACAAACAATAATAAATAGGAATATGCCAACATTAGAATATAACAATAAAATTATAAAATGAATAGATATATATGCAACTAAAAGGATTTGGAACCACTATATTTTAGGTTGAGGACTACTTTGAGAGGTTGCAAAAAATTAACAAGCTTTGAAACTTAGGCCTTTGATGCAAGGTTCAAGGGGAGAAATCCTTGAATTCATACAACAACCAAAATTTCTAGCTATGTACAAAGTTATTTTATGATCATATCTTAGTATGACCACCTATCATGATAATGAGTAGAGAATGGAGTAAAATAGAATAATGGATAAAAATTTGATGAGAATGAAGAAAAAAAATGGGAAAATAAACTTTGATTCAAGATTGGAAGCCACTCAAACTAGGATTAGGAGGTCATTTTAAGCTCCAAACTAAATTTCTAGTAATTATAATTCTAGGAAACCATAAAAGATCTAGGAGGAGAAGTATTGTCTTGTGCTAGATACATGGATAGAAAATCCTTGTTATGTGATCTACTTGGAGAAGTCATGTCCTCTAGCTAGGTCAGATCCTAACCTAAACATGTCCAACTTCCATTTGGAATAAAATTTTAGTGGGACTTTATTCTCAACCTTCTCAACACTTCTCTTCCACTCCTCATCATTATAAGCCTTCACAAATCAACCTACAACCTAAAAATCAAAGGGAATAATAGAAAAACAAAGTATTAAAGGGAAATTTACCTTGATTAGTCCCCTTATGGGTATTTAAATGGGTAATCCCACATGAATGAGTCCCACTTTTTTGCCAAAGTAGGACATTGAAATCAACATTTTTAACTAAATATTCACTTTTTGAGACCTATAATGGCTAAATCGTTAAGATTTTGAAGATGGCACGAACTAGTGATTTGTGACAATTTGTGTGTAGATTCTAAATATATATATATATTTTAAATAAATTATGAATTTTTTATGTAACTTTTAATAACCTTTTTTATAGTAAACAACATTTTTTAAAGTGATGTTTATGTCATAACACAACTTTTTTCTAGAAAGGATAAAATTCTAATTTTTAAAATATAGATTTGTAACATCAATATCTAGTGCATGGATATTTTTTCATAATTTTTTGTTGCATATTTTTTTCATTAATTCATTAAGTTGGTATTTATAATTTGGACTTAGGTGTATGTTTTAATGTATAACTTGTTTCTTGTATATTGAAATTCAATTTTTTACTAAAACGAGGACATCAATACCTAGTGCATAGATATTTTTGGATTTTTTTTCAGTATTTTACTATTTTTCTACATGTGTAGAACAAATAACTTGATATTCAATGAAAAACCTATTTTCATTAAAAATTAGAAAATAAATGCAAATAAAATAAAAAATATTAAAATTATACTTGTCAAAAAGCTCATTTTGAGGACTATGATCTTGCAAATTATCTTGTCAAGTTAATTCCAATTGAAGGTCCATCAAAGGTTTGAAATTAAAAAATTTAAGGAAAATTTGAAGCAGAGATTGAAAGTGTCTACCTAAGTTCCTTCGAAGACACCTTCATTTGAAGGTATGTCATTCCCACAAAAAATGTAAAAAAACCTTCAAACTAAGGTAATTTCCAAAAGTGGAAGAAATGGACCTTCGAATGAAGGTCCCATTTTTCTATTTTTGGAAATTACCTTCATTCAAAGGCTATTTTACATTTTCAACCTTTGAATGAAGGTAATTTTTGGCATACCTTCAAATGAAGGTACCTTTGCTTGAATAAAAACCTACAAACGAAGGTGTTTTAGGTTTCTACTTTCATTTGAGATCATAAATTTGATGTCCCAAGTTTGGGACTCATTATTGTGGGATGACCAAATAGAATTCTGCATGGGATGTATGTAAAAATTATAGTATATTTCTATAGTAATAAATCACACTTATTATACTTGTATAAAAAACAAAGTAATAAATATTTTCATGACTTGGATGAAAGAAAGGTTATTTAAGTGGTACTTGGGAGATGATAGAAAGTGGTAAAATGGAAAAAAAAAAAAAAAGTGTAATAGATGGAGAGGTATCTTAAATAGAGAGATGGAAAAATATTTTTGGAATAAAAGTGATTAAATATGATTTTTGTGGAAGGAAACACCAAAACTAGTTTTGTGAAGGCTTATACTAGTGAAGAGCGAAAGATAAGGAATTTTTTTTTTATGCGGTTTATACACACACAAAAAAAACAAAATCTTATCTCTTATAATATTTAAACTCTAAAATAGAATTTATCATCCCAATGCTTCAATAGCTAGGTTTTGATGCACTAGGTTTCACTTAGTGGTTGTAGTAGGCTAATTTCACAAAGAGATTTGCACAAATATTCTTAATTTTTCAAGTTAAAGATGAAATAAGTTTTCAAGATAATTCACTAAACATGTAGGTTTTCACCTTTATTTATAAAGATCATATTAAGTTATTTTGAAAAAATTGCTATAATTTATGAATAACTTTGATTAGTTCTTCTAAAACTATCTAATAGATTTTATAGAAAATAGAAAAAATAAAGAGAAGGAAGGAAAGGGCTAGAAAGATTAATTTTTCAATAATTTCACATGAATATCCTTCAATAATCATGAAATGAGACCTAAAATCAATCTATCCTTTGCCAAAATGATTTGCAACTACACATAGATGATGAAAATCTTAAAAGGAAACTTATTAAACAAAGAAAGTGATCAAATGTACCCAAATGTTGGCAGAACATTTTGATACTTAAAAGAAAATAATAAGTGTTATAGTCATTGATGATTTATAATTAGTAAATGACTTGCAATTGGACTCAAATTCATAAAACATTACAATAATATACATGTGATCTCACTAACTATGTGAGAGGAAACCATGAAGTAAATAATATTTGACAATTATTCAACTAATTGCTCTACAATTATCAAAAATTTCCAATCCCTAGAAAAGAATAACAATGGCCCTTTTATATACACAAGGTTCTAAAGTTAGTTACAAAGGAAACGGTCTAGATTAAACATCGTAAAAATGATCAATCAAAATTCAAAATTGGTGGCATATTCTAACAACATCAACATCTTCTAGTTTTCATGATAAAATATTTTCTAGGAATCAACATCTTTACATTTGAAATATGGCATATTCTTCTCTAGATTTGCACCTTTACAAAATATATAGTTGACAATATATTCCCTTAGTATCAATATCAAAAACCTTTAAGTAACCTTCCAAAGCCTAATGATGTGGCATGGGTGAATTTGGGAGTAAAAATACCATAGAATTAGTTGGCACATGAAACTCCACAAATTGAAAGAGAGCCATAACCTTCAAGAGTAAGTTCTCAAGTATATTCATCATTAACCTCTTCAATAATACATTAAATTTTTAAGACAACCTTATTTCTTTTATATTCACTAAAGGAAATCAAGGTATTATTGATCACATCCTTATTAAGGTTTTGAGACATCTTCCACCTATATTTACATGTACCATAAGCATTCAACATTTTAGCTAACTCAATATTCCTCCTATTGGTACTCTTATGATATTCCTTAATTAATGTTTTCTTTTCCATCACTCTATTTAATATATTCCCATCCAAGTTATTTATAGGATCATCAAAGGCATTGATAGAAGCTTCCTTGAACTTCTTCATTAGGGAATCATCATTATCTAGTTCATTTGTTTCATTATTCTAATCAATTATCCTATCAATGATGGTTAAATAATCATACCTTAAACCTTTTTTCCCTTTTCTTAAGGAATTTCATCTTACACTTGGTATTATTCTACCTTATTTTTTTCTAATTTCAACTTCTCTATTCACGTCCTTATCTTGGAAATGGTTTCATTTGTTGTACCTTCCTTCAACAATAATTTGTCACCTAATTTATCTACTTCTTGCAATCTTGACATCTAATTATCATTTTTCTCTAACTGGTCATTATAGTTCTTCTACAACTTTGTTGCTTTATTTTCCCAATCAAACGCTTCTTTGTATCTATTTATAATTTTTTTGATCATCTCTTCCCCTTGAGATATCAACTCCTTTATCTAGTTCTCTATGATATTAGCTTCACGCTTCATATTTCCCAGGGATGATATCTCATCATGAGATAGAAGAGCAGAATGAGAAGGAAGTTTCTCTATGATGTAGTTAGGACCAAACAATTGCTTGATGTAGCCTTGAAGCTATGCTAATTTTTATTTTAGTTCCTACTTTATTTTCTTCTCCTTCTCCAAGATTATTGTTGTTGCATCCACATTAGCTCTTAATTCTTTAATTTCTTGTTCTCTTGTGGAATGCCCAAGTTTGATGGTGGATATTTGATAATATGAATGTGTCATTTCATACTTCTCCTTATGGGCCAATGGGGTAGAAATCTAAGAAACTCTAGATCTAATAACATCCCTTTTGATACTAAACATTGTTTTGTCCTTGAACCCTTCTAGGTTTATGGAATTCTATTTGTTGAATCAAGGTATTGAAATCCAATGAAATTATTTTGACTTATGGTGTCTTTTGAACTTTTCTTTCCAACCAGTTAAGAATCTCAACCCCTTTCCTTTCAACCAACCCTTATTGATCTTTTGTTTATTTTTTTGGTCATGCAAGAGACCTTACTTTCTCTAATGGAACTTCTTGTTAATCACGAATATCTTATTGCTTTTTGTTCACCTTATCCAAGGGGAAAATTATCCTACACTTACTCATGTTGGACCTCCTTTAAACCAACCTTATTGGTGCATCAATTTTTTGGTTAATGCCCATCTTTGATGAACATCTATTGGGTGGGTACCATAATCACACCAAGAGCCAAGAGTTAATGGAATATTATGGTAAAAGATGAGAAAGGTGGAATGTTAAAGGTAGTAAAAGGTTTTTTTGATGGTTGTATAGGTGTATAAATAGAAATTGGAGATGGAATCAAAGGGGGACTAATATGGATGGTGCAATAGTGGTTTTGGTATGAGGTGGAGAGATTAAGAGTGATGATGTAGTGGTCACCAAAATAGGTGTAGTTTCAAAAAAGAAAGAGGGTGAGTAGAAGAAAGACTGTAAATTTTGGGGGGTGAAAGAATAGGAGTGGGGACAATTTGAGGAGTACAAGGAAAATAGATATGTACCTTCATAGCTATAATAACTAAAAGTGTTGTTAATTATAGTGATGCTTCCATATTTGAATAAAAACCCTATAATATACCAAATGTGTTTCTTCCTTTTCTCTAGGATGGATGATTAAGGCTCCAAGCCTTAGCTCAATGCTTTTTGCATGGAATTTCCAATCCACTTGGGTTGGGGGTATAGATTTTTCTAGGGATTATTGGGAAATTGACTTTCTAGATGGTTTGTAAACTTTCAATACTCTTTCCATTTTCTTTTGGAGAGTTACTTGTGTATTTTGTTGACATTGTTCTAATTAAACCTTAATTCTCCTAAATGATAAAGTTGTTTGAGAAAAATGAGAAAGACCCTATGATTTTTATCCTAGTACAATGTGAAGTGGTGTTGGTCATGGAGAATAGATAGATGGTTAAGCTCAAATTTATTCAATTGAACCATTATTGTTTTTTGTTCCCTATGACCTTTGTGCTTCTTCTTCTTTAATCTCTTCTTTGACCATTTTCAAACCTCTTCTTGAGATGAGGCTCGTGTCATAACTAGAGGTCATATAGACATGTTTTTCATCCTATATTTTTTATAAGTCCCATTAATGACAACTTATTTGCATTCAAACCTTGGTTCTAACAAATTTTCATATATTTCTAATAGGCTTCAATCTTATCTTTATTCTAGTCTATGTTCCTCAATATCTTCCATACATGATTCATCATGATTTTTATAGGGTTAAAGATGTAGAGAGGAGTGAATAAGGCTTCCTAAAGAGGTATCAACCTATTTGAGAGCTCATATATCTCCACATAAGAATTAGGAAAATCATCTATAAGTAGTTTCTTCATTTCTATTCCTATTCTACTGTAATGAGAAAATCTATCTTTAAAACTTAAAATTTTAAACCAATTATCCAAAAATCCATTTGATTCATAATTCCAATAGTCTTTTTTGGTTCTCCAATCTACATTAAACAATTTCTAAATATTTGTGAGATCTCATGGTCACAACTATTAACAAGTTGAGAGGTCCTTAGATCAATATCTCATGCACTTTAGGCTCTACATGACCATGGTGGGTAGCCCTTTAGAGTACAATAGTAAAATACTTGTAGTAGCTACATAATTTAAATCAAATAAAAATATTCATACAATATGACCTAAGGATTTATGAAATTATAGATGTAGATTATTTATTCCTTGTGGCTTCAATATTCATGTATGCAAAAATAAAATAATTAGAAATAAATTATAATTCATTAGGATTTTTCATTTTGGTAATATGTGGGATGGGAAGTGTTAGTAGGTTATAAGGAAAGGACCATAAGATATCACATAAGACTTTTGGAACCTAAGGACGATGGGGAAGATGAAGTAAAATGTATCCTAAAAGGGCCACGTCTCTCTAGGAGAAAAAGTATGAGTATATGTATGTAATAGATATATGAGATATAAATATCAAAATAAGAATATAGATATAAAATATCTAAGAGAATAAATAGAAGAGACTAAGACTTTCCATTGTATCTATTATGTGATAATATATATATATATATATGGAGATATAAGGATTTGATCAGTATATGTATTATGAATGAAAAACCTTGACCAGAGTCTAAGGTTTGATACTTTGTTATATATAGTCAAACTTGATGTGATTCGATAAAAAGGGAGAACTTAGATATGCAAAAAGTATAAACCAAATTATAATAAATTACATACATTCATATATATACATTCATAACATCATATATTCATATAATTTTATGGATTACACGTCTTCTAATTTATTCATCATGCTTTATCCATATCTATCACATATATCTTCCATACTTCCTTATTTTCATACATATGTTTAATCCATATGATTCCATACTCTTTCACTCTCTTATCTCTCGCTTTTCCCTTCTTTATATTTTCATAATGCATTTCCATCATGTTCTTTTATAATAACACTTAATTATCTTATTCCCATGAATTTACCTTTTTCTCTACAATATTTTACGCTTTTATATCTTATTTAGGCATATTAGAGGTGTTTTAAGGCTATTTTTAAGTGGTATATAATGGATATGTGTGAGGCCCACTCTTAAGCCAACATCAACATCACATTATTTTAATCTTGATCATATGGATATGTGAGACCTACTATTTGATACACCTTATTTGGTGATATTTTGATCCGAGTAATTTTGATACTATGTGTGTATTAGACTATTTTGGATGATCACATACATTAGATGTTATGTTGATTTCTTGTTTATGATGCTCATAATGATTATATGCACATTGTGATTTCTTTATTTGATATGCTCATGTTGATCTGATTATCATGGTAGGAATGAATAAGTGGTTATTATATATAATTGATAAGATGTGAAAATCGAATTTGGTGAATATGTGATTTCTTTATAACAATATCATGGCTAGTCATGAACCAATAAAACATGTTAAATTCTAAAAAGAGAATCATTATAGATATTGATATTTCAAAGTTATCAACTTCAGGATTTGAATGTGTTAATTATATATATATATATGTATGTATATATATGAATTGTTGAGTATATATATACTGATTATCATGCATTGGATATATTGACATGTGTAAATTGAGTGTGCAGGTACATGCCCATGGCCAATTGGATTGGAGGTAACCAAGGGTACCCGATTGTGTTAGCCAAGTGATGCCCACAATGGTCCATTTGGAGAATGGGCCATAGTATTTGTGTTGTATTTTATTTTGTGATTAAAAGATTTAGTGTTGAATCTTGTGACTATGCTTTTAAATTCAATTAAACTTTTGATGAGGGTTTTGGGGCATTTTGGAAATTCTTATATTATGTTTGAATTTCAATTTATTTTTGAAGGTTTAAAAAATGTTGAATTAGTCCTTGGAATGGGTTAATTGGCCCTAATTTAACCCTTAGGATGGTTACCTATGGGTTAGGGGTCTAATCAAGCCTATAACTTTTGAAAATTGCAAGATGTGACCCTTCTTAATAAGCCATTAAAAAGGGTGACGGATTTTAGGGATGGGATTGGAGTTTTGGCTCCAAAATCACATTTATGAGATTTGAAGGCCTTGTTGAGAATTGAACACTCTTTGGCTTTTCACTTCCCCAAGAGTTCTCACACATGTGTGAGAACTTGTAGGGAGGTATTTCCATATGAGTGAATAGGATATTGACATGTGTCACTCTCTCCTCCAAGGGTTTCCAACCCTTGACTCCTATTTGAATTCTTTGGAAAGCCAAAGAAAGAGGTTCTTTTTTTGGCTTTGTGCTTGGATTGCTTTGGGGAAGGAAAATTTTTCTTGGGATTGGAGGAGTAGAGATTTGGATTTCATCTTCAACCCTCCTTAATTGTTGGCTTAGATTTGAGGTAGGTTTTATTCTACCCTTATGTATGTTTCTCTTTTCTTTTATCTCTTTGTGTGGAAGTGTGAGTTTTCCACTGATAGTCATAGCAATTATTCGAAACCTAGCATAACCTTAACCTAAGTCTTTGAGTCATCGTGTCCTTGGTTTAGGGGTGTACTCGATGTACTTCACACTCAGTGGCATTTCCTTCCCTTACCCCACTCTCGAGCGATATGTCATCTATGATGACACATCATACATCACCATGTGATACGTATAGAATGGTACCATGTGTGTGCATGGTTAACTTTGTTAATGTGTTATTATGTTCTTTTCAAAAAAAAAATTGTTGGGTGTGTTTTTGTCCTTCATGCAAAATTTTGGGCATTACATTTTGGTATCAGAGTTGGGAAGTTTCTCAAAGCTAAGGCAAGTAACCTAATCTTAGGGTTAGAGAATATGACTCACCTAATAAATTCTATGATTTTAAAAAAACTAATCCATCTTAACATGGCTCAGTGCTTCATCTATTGTAGGAAGTGAAGACATCATAAGATTCATACCCAATTTAGAAAAGTATGATTAATACTTTAATTCTATTACCAAACATATCATCTAAGGGAATGATTTCTAACAACATATTTTCAAACATCCTTTAAACTATGGGCTTATCATGGAAGGTTTAACAAAAAAAAATAACTCTTCTTTAGTTAGAAGAATATAGGCCATCAAGATCCCAAGAAAAACAAGGCACAAAGGAAAACCTCTTTTTAAACAATAAGACACAACACAATTGTCTCCTCTTAGAGGTGGAAAAAAAACTTCTTATCACTTAGTTTATACTACCTATGCAAGCTTATAAACCTTCTATGTGAACAATAAAGGAAAGTTTCATACTCCAATGCATTCAAGAGATAATTCATCGAGGGTTTTAACAATTATTCAAATGTAAGAAATTTGACTAAGATTTAGGAGGGTACATGAGTATAGATTTAACCCCATCCAAAAGGTCATTTGTTTAATTACATTGGGTGAGAAGGGAATCTTGCTTTCATGGAGATGTTGCCACACTCTCCAACACCTTTCAACAAGGTGATAATAAGAATAGCTTTTGGATAAAAGAATCCAATTTCTACTCATAACCCATGATTTTGAAAATCATTATGTCCTAACAAATTCCCCAACCACCTTCTTCTCCTTTAATGCAAACCATTGAGGTGCTTCTCAAATCACAAATATAAAAAAACCTTCAAAATAGCAATGAAATGGAGAATAAAAAGCCTTCGAAAATAAATAAATATATATATATATATATATATATATATATAAAGTAACTCTCAACAAAACAAGGAATCATTGATCAATTTTCAAAATATTTCACATAATAAATAAAAATAAAATGTGGCCACTAATACAACAAGTTTTAATTTAACTCAAAGTTCAACTAAAAAAAAAAAAATCCTTGAGGCAAGGGACCATACAAAAATATTTTTTGCAAGGTAGCCCCAAACATCCAAAATTGTTCACCAATAGTCCAATTCTCAAAAACTGTAATTCAAAAGGACCAAAATATTGAGTCAATAAAGTTCATAATTGATAAAATTAACCAAATCGAATTTTATACAGAGTTGCACCTCAACGCCGCATTATAGATTAATGAACTACTAGGAAATGAAAAAGATGATCGATAGGTCTCTCCTAGGGATGTGATCTAGAATCTACCTAAAGCTCAAAAGGTGTTTTGTTACATAGGTTTTAAGGTGGTGTTAAGGCTAAGGAATGATAGCCTTAGAAATAGTTATTAATTATGAATAGCTTTAATTGAAAACATCTTAATTGCATGAATAGTAACTTAATGAGTCTATTTATGATCCCTTATCACTAACTTCAATTCCCATATTTCTAGCTCACCAAGAGCCAATCTTGCAACCAAAGTTTTCCCTATGTTGATGTTATTGAGAGATCATTTTGTACACTTGATATGATAGGTTTCATTCTTATTTTCTACCACATTTTAACAAAATTATGACATTTATATGATTTGGTGTCTCACTAGATTATATAACCACACCCACATGCATGCACATGATTATTAAAATTAAAACCCACCCTGCAAGAGATTAAACCTCAAGGATGGTAATCATTTTATAACATAGATCTCTTAGAAGTAGCAACGAGTATCAACTTAAAACCGTTACACAAAAATTACCTTCCAAAAATCATACTTCTTCAGAAGAAATATGTAAGCAAAGGAATAGCATCTATACATAATTTTGGTAAAGTGACTATTTTATCATGTATTTGAAGAAAAGTGTGAAATAACATCCATGTCCCAAAATTTGATTATAGTCTTAAAAGGTCTCACTACCATATAATCAAAAGGAAGATTCTCCATTGGATGCTAGAATCTCTAGGAAGGGAACACTTTCTTTGCATCACATGGAGAGGATAGAGATTCAGTTAGGGTTAGTTCATGCCCTCGCCTATCATTGATCTTTTCTTGTTTTAGTCATTTTAAAGCCATTGCTAGGGTCTCACTATCAAAAAGCCAAAGTTTGGGCATTGGGATCTTCTTCTTAATTGATATTTTGGGTACATCATTGATCTTTGTTTTCTTGGCTCGTTTCCATGTTTGTCTCGCTAATATATCCCCCAACATTTCTAAACCAAGAAAATAATAATTTTCAATTAGGTGTGAAACTTCCATTTCTAGGGTTGAAACCTCTTACTTAAAGCACTAACCACTATTCAATGGCTAAATGTCCCATTCTAATTTATTTAAAAAGATGTATGCATATAATTAAACAATAAAAGACTTATACTAATTAATTTTCATCATTTCGCCAACTTAGGGATTGTGGTTATTTCTTTTGTTCCTTACATGAAAACATTACCTTGAAAGCACCATACAAAACAATACTAATTTAGACCAAACCTTTCCCAGAGTTCCCAACGTTGGAACTTAGGCTCTAATACCAAAATGTAATACCCAAAATTTTGCATGAAGGACAAAAACACACCCATCAATTTTTTTTGAAAAGAACATAATAACACATTAACAAAGTTAACCATGCGAATGCATGGTACCATTCTATACATGACACATCATACATCACCATGTGATATGTATAGAATGGTACCATGCGTGTGCATGATTAACTTTGTTAATGTGTTATTATGTTCTTTTCAAAAAAAAATTGTTGGGTGTTTTTTTGTCCTTCATGCAAAATTTTGGGCATTACAATATGTGGGTCTATAAATGGTCCAAATGATATTTTTGGTGCCTCACAACCCTCTATATCCTGCCAATAGGAAGAATAATCAAAGATGGACCAATGCTTATTGTAGGGAACATAGAGTCATTACACAACATCACCCTTATGTTTTAACAATAAATGTTTTTGGTGGTATTAATGTTGGCATATGGCTTCTGGTGTTGTCATTAATGGCAACCTAAGTCATTGATCTGGTCCACACTTTAGTATTTTTCCATACCGGAAGACAGAGTGAAGAACATGGTATCTGACTAAAGTTGAGTTTGTCGATCCATTTACATTACCAGATTATCAGTTTGGGTTTTGGATCTTAGGGAAGGTCGTTGGGTATTTGGAATATCTTATTCTCGATTTTTGTGCCATCACGTCAATTGGTGTACTAGGTAGGAGATCTGGTAGATTGATTTTTTTTCTAACAGTGCTAGAAGGCCGACTAAGTGAATGTGGTGTGTTGTGGATGTTTGAGGCGAAATTGTTTGAAGTATTTTTGGGTTTGAGGATTTTTTTGGGTCCTCACTATGTTGTGGCCAAATTTGGATGGTGCGCATTGAAAATCATTTGAGATTTGGGCCGACGGTTGGAAAATATTTTATGTTTTATTGAAGCCGACATATGGTTGATTAAATATTTTGTTGCGGATATATATAAGTGATCGATTATATCATTTTGGAGTATAAACAAAGAGTGTTGATGTATGTTGCGAAAGTCAGAAGGATTGTAGTGCAATTATGCATAGTTTCACTTGTGCATAAAAGGATTTTGTGATGCAAGTTGAAGCAGAGTAGAGCAAAAGAGCAAAATTAGATAATAGGTCAAGAATTTGATTGATGAGCTTAACCAAAACTATTCTTAGGAATTTTTAGATGTTATTTCATAGTCCACCACTCTAGTTGTCTTTTGACATTAATTGTAAGGTAGTGAGCCTTTTTGTTTTTAAGCAGTGAGCTCTAAACAATGTACCTGAATGCAAGTGCATTCCCATTTTTATAAAACACTTATATTTGAGTACTCAAATTGTGGATTAACCTCCACTATGGTTTTTCCCCTAATAGGGTTTCCACATAAAAATCCTTGTGTTATGGTGTTTTGGATGATTGATTTATGTGCTTGCATATTTCTTTTGGTTCAATGTTGTAAGTGGTTTAAAGATCAGATTAATAAAGTTAAATTTTGCAAAACACTGATTCACCCCCACTCTTAGTGTTCCCTAATTCCAACAATTGGTATCAGAGCCTAGTTCATTGGAAGAAGTTTAATAGCTTGAGGTCGATCTTGGAATGTAATGGAATCTAGTAGTCTTCAGCAACATATTTTGGTGGCACTTGATGATCTTGATCAGTCCAGAGCAGAAGTCCAGGAATTGAAAGAAAATCTTAAGGATGCTGAGAAATTCATTCAGAAATTGAAGGATCAGATTATTAAGTCCAAGGAGAAGAGAAAAGATCTTTGTGACCAAATTAAGAAAAAAGAGAGAAAAAGCATGGATGATGTTCACCCAAATCAAACCTTGAAGGAAATAACTGAAGAATGTGAAAAGATTGCCAGATACAATGCTACCCTAAAGCATGAGATGGAATCTATGGTGATGACCCTGACTAAGGAGATTGAAGAGAGAAAGAAGAATGAGGAGAATCTTGCTCAGTCCTTAAAAGAAAGATCTGATGAATGCAACAAAATTAATGAAGGATTCATTCAGTTGGAGATTGAACTGCAACAATCCAGAAACAATGAAGAAGAGCTTGAAAGACAGATTGGTATTCTCAGAGATGAACTTGCTACTGCAAATGAATACAAAGAGAAGTTCAAGATTAGCTCAGTTAAGCTTGATGAGTTGACTCAAGGTCAGAAGAATGGAAATGACAAGAGAGGTCTTGGATATGAGAAAGGAGAAAGTTATGGATTTGAACAAAGGAATTTTAGGTGAGGAAATCATATCAACAAAGCAAAAAGGCATCCAGTAAGACAACCTAATGGTCAAAAATTTAATGGATATTGTTTTACTTGCAATAAATTTGGTCATATGGCTTCTCAATGTAGAAGTAAAATGAAATCAAGTGATCCATCATTCTTCGGTCAGTGTTTCAATTGCAATAAGTTTGGTCATAAGTCAATTGAATGCAGAAGTATGCCAAACAACTCTATCAATAGATGGAATGTTAAATGTTATGCATATGGAAGATTTGGGAGTATCTCTAACCAGTGCAGATCAAGAAGAAATCAATGGAATGACTGGTATGGTCAAGGAAATGTTATGTGTTACAATTGCAACAAATATGATCACATTGCAAAATTCTACAGAAACAAAAATATGGATAGAAGAGGTCTGACATACAAAGTTAAGAATATGCAGAAAGATGATAAAAGAAAAGGAAAAGTGACTATGGATGAAATAAGAGATCAGATGAAGAAGACATGGGTAAGAAAGAGCGAATCTGTTGCAAGAAATGAGCCACACCATAACCAGCTTCTGGTAATTCCTCCTGTAATTGATTTCAGGCCATTGGCCTAGGGGAGTTTTTCAAGAAAATCCTTTTCCCCCCTGTCGGTAGTTGGTGTTAAAATGCGGAAGATAGTCAACAATTGTTTATAGATATATTGGAAAACACTCATAAAGAAATTCAAGCAATTGAAGGTCTGCAAAAGAATTTTTCTCTCACTGACTGAGAGAACAGGGTATTTGAAACACCTAGGGAAAAAACATTTAATACAACAAAAGGTTAGGTGTGTGAGTTATAAAAAGCAAGTTGTAACCCTCATTTTCCACTTATATCAAAGAAAAGAAGAACGAGAGCACTTTGCAATAGAATTTTGAAAGTGTTAAGATAATTCGGCAGTGAAACCCTAATCCATCAGGTACTTTAGTTGCATTGAGAAATTTTTGTTTAATCTGGTGTGCAATTGAAGAATTTCTTTGGTAGAATCAAGTCATGAGTAAAGAAGGTAAAATGGAGCAAATCAAAGGAATGATAAACCTAGATGAGTATAACAGTGAGAAGATTAGAGCTATAAAAAACATGTTGTCGCTCGATGAATTGAAATGGCTAAAAGAAGCAAAACACAAAAGCTTGGATATTTGGAGTGAATTCCCCTATTTCGAGAATGCAGAAATCGTTAAGTTTATTCTAGACAGATTGAATGATGATATTCTAACTCTGGATAAACCCTACCATATCTCGAAAGAAGTGATTGGAACTATAACCGGCTTATGCAAAGTTGGGGATGTACCAAGAAATAAGTCAAACCAAAATAAAGAAGTCAAAACCCTAACTAGAGTAACTGGAGATCAAAGGGCATTAACAATCTCAACAATCAGAGATTTAGTGACAAGGTACATTGTGCATGGAGTATCTTACAAAATATTTTTCAGAAACAGAGAAGGTGCAACTTCGACAGGTGTTGTTTACATTTCACACAAGATGATAATGGAAGATTAGGATTTTGACCTTTGCGAATTACTGAAAGATCAACTGATGGGGAATGTACAATTGACAAAGATGACAGATTACCCTTTCAGGTTACTTTGGTTATATGTCTTGTGATGTATTTTTTGAATTGCTTGCCACTGAATAACAATGTAATATGGGAAGAGAGCGAACCAATTTGCAAGTAGATTTACATTCATTCTAACAATTTGGAAAACTGTGATCAAGAATATGAAAGTTTCTTTAAATGGTTGCTAGGAAAGTTTGGCTCAATTGGTATTCCCCTTCCAGTAAAGGAACTTGAAGTTGGTTCCTCCTCCGGTGAGATGGAGAGAAAGAAGAAAAGAGAAAAAGAAATTGTTGTCTGTACTCCACTAGCATGCAAGACTCCGAGAGTTGAAGGGAAAGGAAAAGAACAGGTGATTGTGGACATACTAGATGAGGAATCTGATAAGGAAACTGAGGACATCCAAAGAAAAGAACTGGAAATAGCTGAACTGGAACAAGAAAAGGAAAGGACAAAAGAAAGTGAAGAAGAGTGAAGAAGAAGGTGATTTAACCAAAGAAGAGCTATTGCAGCTTATTCATGAGGAGGATGGAATGCAGAAAATCATAAACATGTGGTCTATCAGACCTTCATATGAGCAGGACATGATTTTAAACGTACTAAGTGCTCATCTTGTGCACAACCATATTAAATTAGAGTTTATAGAATATGTTTCCAGAAGAGATGATTGAATGCATCAAGGAAATCATGGACTCCGAGTCTCAGAACAAGGAAGAAGAAGTAATTCTACATCTAAAGAAGCAGTACAAATTATCACTCACCAAGCTAAAAAGGCACATGAATCAGCTAAGGCAATGCATAAACACAACAAACAACATCTATAACTATTGTCTTTGATGGCCTCATGCAATTGACAAGTACAAGGAAAAGTTGGAACAAACTGAAACAAAGTTGAATAGTATTGGACAAGACTTTAACATGTTTTAGGATCAAGATGGTGCAATTAAGAAAAGGATTCAAGAATTACAGACAAAGCATACAAATGTTCAAAACATTAGAAATAGGATTGTTGACACCTTTTGGGAAGTAAAGGACATAACAAAATGAAGATTGGAACAATTAATTGAGATATTGAGGAAAGGAGAGATATTAGAAGAAGCCATCACCATTCTGGAATCCCTCGTCAAGATTGTCAACCGAACATCTGAAAACAATAGCATGATCATAATCACTTGGATTGTAGTAGAAGCATGGAAGAATTTTCTTCTGAAGATTAAGGAAAAATACAAAATAATCTTCTAACACAAGTAGCGGCTATATTTTTTCAAAAATTTTGAACCATTTTTTGAATAAGTAAGTTTTTGGTTATTTGTCATTGATGTCAAAGGGGGAGAGAGAGCAGTGAAAAATTCCTTATCAAATTTAGGGGGAGTTGTGCCAGCTATGACTTTTTAAAGTCTTGAAGGATTGCAGTATGTTGGTTCCGACACTTAGTCATTTTTCACTAAGTGTTGCCATCAATACCAAAGGGGGAGATTGTTGGCATATGGCTTATGGTGTTGTCATTGATGGAAACCTAAGTCATTGATCCGGTCCACACTTTAGTACTTGTCCATACTAGAAGACAAAGTGAAGAACAAGGTATTTGACTGAAGTTGAGTTTGTTAATCCATTTGCATTACTAGATTATCAGTTTGAGTTGTGGATCTTAGGGAAGGTCGTTGGGTATCTGGAATATCTTATTCTTGATTTTTGTGTCGTCGCATCAATTGGTGTACGAGTTAGGAGATCCGGTAGATTGATTTTTTGTCTAACAGTGCTAGAAGGCCGACTAAGTGAATGTGGCGTGTTGCGAATGTTTGAGGAAAAATTATTTGAAGTATTTTTGGGTTTGAGGATTTTGTTTTGGGTCCTCACTATGCTGTGGCTGACTTTGGATGGTGCACATTGAAAATCATTTGAGATTTGGGCTGACGATTGGAAAATATTTTATGTTTTATTGAAGTCGACATATGGTTGATTAAATCTTTTGTTGCATATATATATAAGTGATCGATTATATCATTTTGGAGTATGAACGAAGAGTGTTGATGTATGCTATGAAAGTAAGAAGGATTGTAGTGCAATTATGCATAGTTTCACTTGTGCATAAAAGGATTTTGTGATGCAAGTTGAAGCAGAGTAGAGCAGAAGAGTAGAATCAGACAACATGTCAAGAATTTGATTGATGAGCTTAACCAAAACTATTCTCAGGAATTTGTAGATAATATTTCATAGTTCAACATCCAGTTGTCTTTTGACATTAATTGTAAAGCAGTGAGCCTTTCTATTTTTGAGCAGTGAGCTTGAATGCAAATGCATTCCCATTTTTGTAAAATACTTATATTTGAGTACTCAAATTGTGGATTAACCTTCACCGTGGTTTTTCTGCTAACAGGGTTTCCACATAAAAATCCTTGTGTTGTGGTGTTGTGGATGATTGCTTTATGTGCTTGCAGAAAACACTAAAAATAGAGCACTATTGTATTGCAAGTTTAAATTTTCATCCAACCAACTTGCCTCGAATGGTTTAGAGGCCTTATATCATGTTTTCCAAGGCATACCAATGGTTCACAATAGAAATTTGAAGTTGTGACCATTCATATTCTAACTACCATTCAAAATTTGATAAAAAAAATGCACTAAAACACATTGTTCAAATGCAAAATTATGACTAATACTTGACCCCACACACCTAAGACCTCCTACTTCTGCTAGTTACATCAAATTTTGGTCACATGACCTTATTACATCATGAAAATGACACAATATTCAAAACCTAGACTCCATTAACAACTGAAAACCAAAATTTCTCATTGGTGCTCCTGCACCATCTTTCAACTCTCTCACTTCTTTGGCTGTTGGATTCTTTTTAGGAGGCATCTGTGTTTCCTTCAAACTTCAACCTTTTCCCTTTATTGATCAAAACCTAGCTCTGATACCAATTTGATGCATAGAAGGGTGGAGATTGTCAACACAATCACAACTAAACAAGCTTTGCAACTTTGAAACCCTAACTTGGTTCCTTTCACACAAAACCTTCAATTCTTCTTGTAGTACTTGGAACAGGGTATTTTCAACATAACTCTCAGAAAATTATTCAAACCAAAAATTGATTCACCATTTAGAATACCCTTTATTCCACTTTGAAACATATCCAATTTGTAGATATGGTTGTTTTGTAACAACACCCTCCAAAATTGACTGCTATGATGGAAAATAGGCCTAATTAGGCTTGTTCTCCAAAGCAACTACAAGACATACTCTCTCCCAATCACAAATATTCACTCTATGGATTCCCTCAAGTCACATAGGGTCTGGATATGCATCTTTTATCAACTAAAATGATATCCCAATCTTCTATCTACAAAACCCTATATCTACCTATCTTCCTAAGCCTAATACATAGAGATATTAGGCTAGGGCTTGATCAAACTCGGCCCTAACTCCATTCCCTACATCTGAAAACTCTACCAACATGAAAAACATCCTACCTAATCCCATTCCACCAATTTTAGAATTTTCCATTGGTGGAATGGTCTCCTAATCCATGATTCTTCTCTCAAACCCTCAAAACTAGGGTTTCTTGACTATTTTCAGTAAATTGCTTCAAACTCACTCCAATATCAATGAAAAATGATGAAACCAAAACAAAAAGATAGCTAATTCATCTCTTCAACAATTCTAATGCAAGTTATATCATTTCCAGACCATATAGAATCATACAAACTTCTGTAGCAGCAAAAACTCAATGTAAAACACAAAAAATAGAGTTATTTTTTATTGTGTGATCACCAAAATGTCTCTAGAGAGTATCCTCGACCACACAAGGAAATATTTAAACCTTTTACAACCAAAACCAATGGTTCCACACTACTTTTCAAACAACTGACCGTTTACTTCCATACACACCAAAATTGCAAAGTTGCTTATGCAACTTTTGCAACATTTTGCAACAAATGACAACTTGACTCCAAACCAACCCCACATGACTTAAAACATCACACATGGTCTAAATAGACCTTATTACATCAAAAGTGACACAACATCATAAAATACTCACATTTGACCCTTATTTACATTATGTAGACTAGGTGTCCCTGCACCACTAACCCATAGCCTATCCAACTCCTTCCTTTCTAGATGCTTGGGTGACCTTTCCACTTCTCGATGGAACACCAACAAACACCTTTTCTTATCCAATCTTGAAAGACTCATGCAAAACCTTTCATATTCCATTTTAAACACTTAGGAAATATGCCTTATTTGTATTTGATGTGTAACCTCCATTGAAAATAAATTCTCTTTAAAATATAATTACAACATGCCAAAATTTAATATTTTTCTCTCATGTCCCCTAGAACACATTCCAAGGAATGAGGAGAAATACAAATGACATAGGATTACAAGGTTAATGTCACCTTATCCTAACATTCTCCCACTTGAAATTATATATTTTAATTACATCCAAGTGATACAAAACACATAAAATCATGTACAATGACTAAGACCCATGGCCTTCCTGCACCAAGAGAACTTAACTGTGGTCACTAGCTTCTTAAGAGAATCTGCAACATTATCCAAAGTGTCAAACTTTTCTATCAAGGCCTTACCATTCTCAACCATCTCTCACACAAAGTGATACTGAACATCAACATTCTTAGTACGAGCATGATACATAGGATTTCTAGTCAAGAAAATAGCACTTTGACTGTCACATCCAATTCTCACTGTCCTACAATCAAAACCAATGCCATTACCAAGCCTGTATAACCATACCACCCCCTTAGATCCATTTTTAGTATCCATATACTCTGCTTCAATGGTGGAAAAAGAAACTATGGGCTACCTCTTACTCATCCAACTCACTGATCCTCCAAACAAAGTAAATACATAGCCACTAGTGGACCTTCGACTATCCAAGTCACCTTCCCAATCTGCATCAACAAACCCCTCTATGTCCAATGACTTGTCCACATCATTAGTACCATGATAAGCTTAATAGTAATTATAAGTACCTTGTAAACATATAAACACCCTCTTAACAAAAGTCCAATGCTCTCTACCAAGGTTAGACATGAACTTTCTTAGAATTCCCATTTCTTGGGCTATATCAGGTCTAGTGCAAACCATTACATACATCAAACTACCAACACTAGCATAAGGAACCATAGACATATCCTCAACATCATCATAAAAATTAGGACACATATCTAAGATCAACTTAGTAACAACATGAAATGGAATACTAATTGGATTACAGTCATGCATATTAAACCTCTACAAAATGGTATTAACATACTCTGACATAACCAAAGCTTTCTATGAACCTAATCTGTTTTGATTTCTATCCTAAGAATATTTATTTCATTCCCCAAGTCCTTCATATCAAATGTTCCAGAAAGTTGTGCCTTAATCTCACTAATCATCACCTTGATGCTACCAAAAAACAACATATCATCAACATACACAACAATAATTAGAATCTAATCATCAATAACCTTAATGTACACACAATAATCCTCCACACTCCTAAGATAACCCAACTTCAATGCAAAAGAATCAAACTTCTGGTACCACATCTTAGGTGACTGTTTCAAACCATACAAAAAACTCTTCAACTTACAAACCAATTGTTCTTTTCCTTTCACAACAAAATCATCAGGTTGGCGCATATAAATTTCTTCCTCAAGATCCTTATGCAAGAAATCATTATTAACATCCATTTTCTCTATTTCAAAATCATAACAAACACCAATAGATAATAGGAATCTAATAGAAGTTAACTTAGCAACAAGAGAAAAAAATTCACTAGCATCAACCCCCTCTCTCTAGGAGTAGCACTTAGCCAGTAATCTAGCCTTGTACTGCTCTAACTAACCATCTAGTCCAAATTTATTTTTAAATACCCACTTGCATCTAATGGGCTTCCTTCCTTTGAGAAAAATAACAAGATCCTAGGTGTAACAAGTATCTAAAGCCATCATTTCCTCTTGCATGGCCTATAACCAAGAATCACTTTCCTCTGAAGAGAGAGCCTCCCTATAGGATCTAGGTTCATCATCAGTACTAAAAAAAGTAAATACACAATATAAATTGGATGAGCTATACTTGTCAACTTGATTCTATTTCATTTTGGACCTCCTCAAGGTAAGAGTAATGGGATCTACATTTTCTTCTTCTTTTGTGTGCTCATCCTACACATCCTTTGACCCATCTGAACCCTCTTCTTATTCTCCATCCTTAAATCCATTTGAGTATTCTTCCACATGTGCATCTTCTACTTTTCAATCTTTTTCTTGAAGTGCATTGTATTTGTCTTATCTTTCTCCCTTGGTTGTTCTTCTTTTGAGTAAGCTCTAGACTCCCTAAAAAATCACATCTCTAGAAAATATCATTTTATAGGTTAGAGGATTCCAAAGCTTATATCCTTTTACATTCTCACCATAATCAATGAAGATGCATTTCTAATTTTTTTTTATCTAGTTTAGATCACTTCTCTTGAGGTACATGAACAAAATCCTCACAACCAAAGAGCCTTAAGTGTGAAACAAAATCCTTTCTACCTATCCACACTTCATAAGGAGTTTTATCAACAAGAGATGAACAAGGAGATCTATTAATCAAATAACAAGCAATACAAATCACTTCTTCCCAAAAGAATCCATCAAGCTTAGCACCAATCAACATGCTCCTATCTCTTTCCATCAAGGTTCATTTCATTCTTTCTACTACCCCATTTTTTTGGGGAGTATAAGGAGTAGTCTTCTGTCAAATAATACTTCCATGCTTACAGAACTCATCAAATTCCAGGTAGAACAATATTCACCCCCATTGTCAGATCTCAACACTTTTATCTTATAATATGATTGATTCTCAACTAAGACCTTAAATTCCTTAAACTTAGTGAAAACTTTATATTTAGAATGCATAAAATAAATCTATGTGTATCTTGAGACATCATCAATGAAAGAGACATAATACCAAGGTTTACCCAAAGAGTCAACATCCACTGGTCCATATACATCCAAATGAATGATCTCTAATAATATCTTTTCCTTATTAGTTCCATTAGGAAATGAAGATCTATTATGTTTACCAAATACACAATTCTCACATAAATCATTTTTGCTAACAGAAAAATTAGAAATGTTGTCATACAACTTTGATTAAGAATGGTCTTAAGACCTTTTTCACCAATGTGACCCAATCTATGGTGCCAAAACATACATGAATTTTCAATGCTAGTTACATTGGAAGAGTTACATAAAGTAAAGGCATTTAGCCTAAACAAAGTCCCTATCTGAGATCCTTTAGCTATCACCAAAATCCCTCTTACCAACCTACAACCAGACTTGTCAAATGTCACATGCATTCCAAAATAATTCAACATGGATACTGAAAGTAAACTTCTCACAAGTCCTAGAACATGTAAAATATCATCAAGGGATTTAATCCTCCCATTGCTGAAACACAACTTTACCTTTCCCTTACCAACAATCTTCTTAGTGTTATTATCACCAAGGAAAACATCTCCCCCATCATATGCTTTATAATAAGTAAACCACTTCGTCTGAGGAGTCATGTGGTAGGAGCACTTTGAATCAATAAGCCAAGCATCATCACTAATAGAGTTAGATGAAATAAAAAAAGCATTAGAATCATCATCAGAGGACTTTTTCATGGATGAATCAACATTATTTTTCTTGTTCTTACACTCCTTCACATTCCCTCTTTTTCCACAATTCCAACAATTTTCTCTTTCCAAGGGTCTTAGAATGTCCTTTAGACTTATCCCTCTTTTTATCCCCTTTAGGCCATTTCTCTTTGGACCTTCCTCGCACATGCAAGGAATCTTGGGAGCTAACATTCATAGAATTTCTCCTCATTTCATTTGATAGAAGTATGGAAATCATGTTTTCCATCTTTGGATTTGCATTACCACTACTTATGGCAACAATTAGATTTTACCAAGATTCAGGCAAAGAACAAAGAAATAAGATACATTTATCTTCATCTTCTAATTTAACATCTACTGATGCAAGCTGAATTATAATCAGATTAAAAGCATTTAAATGGTTTGCAATAGAATCACCATCTTTCATTTTTTAATGAATATAACTGTCTTTTGAGACATAACTTGTTATAAAAACTTTTAGTTTGATAAATATCACCTATCCTCTTCCACGACTTGTATGTGGTGTCTTCTATAGAGATATTCAATACGATGGAATCTGTGAGACAAAATCATATGGTTCCTCACGCCTTCTTCTCTAAATTTTTCTAATCTTCATTAGACATTGCAGTCGATTTACTCTCTTGTGAAATTGGAAACCATTGATCTCTCTCTTCAAGGAGATCCTCCATCTTGAGTTTTCACATCTCATAGCCCGTGCCATTGAATTTATCAATATCTTGGTGAGAGGTAGAAGCCATGGAAAACAATCCTCTTCACAAATATTCAATATACCACAAAACAAAAGCTCCCACTGTAGCCAAAAAAAATTCCAACACTTAAGAGAAAGGCATCCCCTTCTCAACAAAACCATTAGCTCTGATACCAAATGTTGAAAAACAAGGTGAAGGAAAGCTACAATATAAACTTATGCAAGTGGATTCAGATCTGAAAATCAGATTACCAAATTAGAAATAAACATGTGATTGCAACAAACATCACAATATAAAAATCAGCAAACAAAATGTGACACCAAATTTATATGGAGAAACCCTTTCAGGGAAAAACTCCACCCAAGAAAAGAGGAAAAGTATATTATTAATCTTCCAATGAGAGTACATAATAATACACTTCACTACTAATCTCTAAACAACCCAAAAGCACCTTGTTACCTACAAGAACTCAATATCAAACTACTATCCCGTGGCTCCAATTTATAGAAATTGTGGGAGGTAAAACCACAAATGGTAAAACAAAACAAGAGGCACAAAACCACTTGCAAAAAAACCACATCCCTCTTCATGGACATCCAAAAGACATAATAAAATATAAATTGGATATTCAAGACTCCAACATGGGCACCTAACCCATATCCTATCCAAATCCTTCCTTTCTGGATGCTTAGGTGACCTTTCCACTTCCTAATGGAACACCAACATACACCCTTTTTTCTCCAATCTTGAAAGACTCATCCAAAAACTTTCATATTCCATTTTGGATGCCTATGAAATATTCATTATCCATATTTTATGTGTAACCTCCACCAAAAATAAATCCTCTTAAAATATAATTACAACATGCCAAAATTTAACATTTTTCACCATGTCCCCTAGAACTCATTCCAAGGAATGTGGAGACATACAAATGGCATAGGATTACAAGGTTAATGTCACCTTATCCTAACAATATTATGATATTTCTAATGGTTTTTCCCTTCTTGGCTTTTCCACATAAATCTGGTGTTATCTTGTGCATGTGTGTTCATTTCCTTATCTTTCATTGTTTCTTATTTGATTAAGTATTGTCGATCTATGTAAGGTTTGTTGATCTTGCTAAAAGTATATATTTGCATATTATTGAAGGGTTTAAGATCTAAAGGGTTTAATTTTTTATAGATATTGATTCAACCACCCCCCCCCCCCTTTTATCCAAGTGTGTTCAACATTTTGAATATATCTTAATTGAAAGATAACTACCCATTGCCTAGTATGGAGGCAATGTTGCAGAAAGTGACTTTTTGTGAACTCTTATCAATGATGGATGGAATATTCTTAGGGCACAACCAGGTGAAAGTCAAAGAATCATCTAGTAGTATAAGACTTCTTTTACCAAGCCATCAAGAATATATATTTATGTGAGTGCATTTCTGTTTAACCAATGCAAGAGCCACATTTCAAAGAGAAATGAATGTGGGATTCTTTGATTTCATAGAAAATGTATGGTGGTTTGCTAGGATGACCTAACAACATATTCTAAGAAAGAAGAAGATCACTACATGCATCTTGAAAATATTTTTCTAGGGCTTTGGAGTATGGTATTTCTATGAACCCTAAAAAATGTGTCTTTGGAGTGATAAAAGGAAAATAGTTAGGTCACATTATTTCAAAGGGGTCAAAATTGACCCATAAAAAGTTGCAGCTATAAAGAAGATCCCTCAACCAAAAATTGTAGAAGGCATATAGTCTTTCTTTGGCCAAGTGAATTTCCTAAGGAGATTTGTTACTAATATTGTAGAAACCATAAGGTTTGTTTCAAAAATTCCAAAGAAAGGGAAATCTATGGTATGGAATGAAGAGCTAGCTAAAGCTTTTGAGAACATAAAAGATGCAATAAAAAAAGGATCCTTTTTTGAATTCTCTTGAATTCTCAAGGCATTTTTAACTATTTTCCCGTGCTTTATTCCATACTATAGCTGTAGTTCTATTACATAAAAATGATGAAGGTTTTGAGTAGCCTATTTCTTTCTCCAGTAAATCATTGCAGGTTGTAGAAATTAAATATGACATGGTGGAGAAATAGGCATATTTACTGGTTAAGGTAATTAAAATTTTAAGATCCTATCTAGTGGGAGCCACAATTGTGGCATATGTCCTAAATTCTACTATCAAGACATGTTCACACAACAAGAAGTGACTGGAATAAGATGTAGATGGATTAATAAGATCCGAGAGCTCAATATTGATATCCAGATCACTAATTTAGTCAAAGGATAGGGGTTAGCTAAACTTATGGCTAGGTCAAATCTTGAAGCTAACAAAATAAATAATGTTGAGATAGAAATGGCATCCCTAGAGTGTGAGATGAAATCTTCTCCCTGCTACAAATATATAGTGTTTTACTTGTAGAACATGTCTTGTCTAGAATACATGAATGAGAATCAAAAGAGGACATTAAATTTGCATGCCATTAAATATGTTATCATAGAGAATGAGCTCTAGTGGAGGAGCAAAGATGGTATCCTACTCAAATATGTCAATGAAGACCAAGCATTTGAAATTTTGCATGAAATACATAATGGATTTTATGGGGGAATTATATTGCAAAGAATACATCTCACAAAGTCCTAAGATTAGGTTATTGGTGGCCTACAATTTTCACAGATGCACATAAACTGTTCAAAAAGTGTGATGCATGCAAGAGGTTTTCAAAAGCTCCATTCTAGCAATGGGGTATTGATTTTATAGGAGAGATTGTTGAGAAGCCAAGTGGTGTCCATAGTTGGATCCTTGTAGCACTGACCATTTTACTAAATGGATAGAAGCTATCCCTACAAGGAAAGCTACAAGGAAATTTGTGATAGATTTTTTTATGAACAATGTTCTGACCAAATTTGTAGTGCCCATGAAAATAGTATCTGACAATGCAATGTGCTTTAGGTTTGAATAATTTATAACTTTTTATAGTCAATATGGGATAAATCTCTCCTATGCTTCCCCATATCATCTATAGTGAGCATGATAAAAATTATTAAAAGGGTGATTGAAAAGAATATAAAAGCTTGGGATTCAAAGCTTAGGTTAACCTTGTGGACTAACAAAGTGATAGTAAAGAAGGCCATTGGTCAATCCCCTTTTGAATTGGTTTATGGTTTGGAGGAAAAAATACCCATAAATAATGTATTATAGGTTTACAAGTTTGTCCAAGAGCACGATGAAGACATATATGATGCATTAGTAAACAAAATCAACTAGCTCACTTAGCTAGATGAGACAAGGAGAATGTGATAGTAGAAAAACATCAAGTTGCAACAACAGGTCAAGTATTTGTTTGATAAGACATCCACTACAAGGAAGTTTCGAGTGAATGACATGGTTCTCTTATGGAATGCAAGGCTCAAGATAAAGGAAAGAATGGGAAGTTTGATGCCCTATGGCTTAGACCATATCTAATCAACGACAAACATGGTGAGGATTCCTACTATCTACAAAATCTTATAGGTGAATTTTTGGAACTGCCAATGCATGGACAATTTCTAATACCTTATTTCTCTTGAAATATGTCTTCTCCATGCACAATTTATCATATGTTTATCTTTTATAGTTTCCTTTCAGTCTTTGTCTACTCTTCTTTGGTTTTCCTAGTTTTTTTCATTGGTCCTCTCTCAAAGATCCTATTTTCTTGCCTTCTCTAAATTACATGTCCCCAACTTGAGCCATTGGTAGTACTTTTTGCAAAATTTCTATGCCTCTAGTTTTTTATCATGCCTTGAGCTTCAGAGTAATTTTTTTCCTTGCTATGGTTTGTTGTGAACACTAATAAGGGCTTCTATTTATGCTAAAACCTTCCTAAAACCCTAGTTGTGAGCATGCCCTTGCACTTTTGTTATAAACTCACGTTGACTGGTTGTTTTAGTTACTAGTCATTTACGTGACAACTTATGATTTTGTATCTCACATATTGATTTGCCTCACTTACCTAAGTTACTTGTTGATCTATCACCCACTAATAATGTGTCCAAATTTTCTTGAAAATCTTTAATCCTAAATTCTAAGGTCTAAGCCCCCTCATATGGTCCCAGGGCCCTTATTTTCCTAAGCATATCATCTTTAAGAACAAATATTGTGCACGTGCTTATTAAAAATCACTAAAGTTCTATGAGCCCAACCTATTTGTGATAGGTGTCTTTCCTTCAATTCAAAAGATACCATCTTCTCGTTGTGTTCTCATTTCTCTTATGCATAGCTAAAACATGTCAGCCAATATTGGTAAAGTTAAGACACGTGTTGATACAACATTACAACATGTTGCCCCTTCGTATAACATTCTTATGGAGTGATCACATAATGGAATTGAAGTAGGTTGAGACACGTGTTAAGAGCGCATTTTATAAAATTGATCACAAAACTAAAATATGCTCAATGAGGTTCATTAGCTTTCAGCACGTGGCATCGTATAGCTCCAATACAGTGCAATTTTTTTTCTTCAGTACAAAACCAAAATGCACTCGGGTGAACAAAGTAAAAGGTGGGATGAGTGTTTCAACGCATATGTCTCTTGCATCGTAGATTTCAGTGTGTATATCTCTAACATCACATTTTCATAAAATTAGATTCAAATGGAATGTGATGTAAGGAAGACATACAATAGGTTTCAATCCTATTTTAAAGCCTCCAAATCAATGATCAAAATTATAAAAAAATGGCTAGCTAATTGAAGATCACTTTCATATGCATGATCCATCATGCTGCAATTAAGGTGCAACTACTACTTTCTTGAGGTGAATAAAACACTAAATTGTTTTATTTTTCATCACCATTGCAATCACATTCAAGCAATCTGAAAAACAGAGCTCTCAAAAGAGAAATTCAAGCACAAAAGAACTAGGGTTTCTTTTAAATTTCTTGGGTAAGTTGTCTATCTATCTAAAACTATAAAATATATCAAAATTGTAGAAAGAATAATGTAAATAAGGGTTTTTAGGGTTATTTATTTGAATTTTAGAAAGAAAAGAATAAAAACCCTAGGAATTTTAGAGATTAAATATGTTATCCTTAAATTCAATGCACTTAATTCATGGGATAACTCCCACGAAACTGGTGTGTTTCATATCCCACGTTCTCTAAGCATGTAAACCAAGAAAAATCATGATTTCCCTTGTGTGTGGCCCGATCCCTCAAAAATTCATTTTGAGTGATCAAATTTTTTCTTTTTGAGAAATTGCAAAATTCTTTAATTTCAGTGTTAGTGTTTTTCTACACATGCAAGGTCATTGAAATTCAACACCCTTGCATCTTTTTTCCAAACTATTTTTAGGGATGTAGTTGCTCTAATTTTTAGCATGACTACACTCCCCTTCTCACATGTTTGGTAATTAGTCCACTCTTATTGTAGTTTTAGTGTTTTTAAATCTATTTTCTCCCTTATTTTTGCCATTCTATCTTGTATTCCTTAGTGTCCACATACTACTTTATCTCATTTTCTCATTTGAAAAGTATTGGCTTGGACTTATGCAATTTTTGGTCAATTTTTTTCATAGTGATCAAGTATGACGAATTTTTCTTTGGTTTTGTTACTTTCTTTTGAGTTTTTGTTTAAGTTTTTAATACAGTTTATTTTCTAGTGTTTGGCTTAGATTTCCATTTTTGTGTTTTGGGGATTTTGTTGTTTTCCATGTGTCTACATTTATCATTTAAGGTTTTTGATTTTATATACTACTTTTGGCTGATGGTGCTTGGGTGTAGAATCTTGACCAATATTCAAACCTCATGTACCATTTTAGTCTATCCTTACACCATCCATTTAACCCTGAACAAACCTACACAACAATTAGGTATTTACCTCACATGACATCAAAACCATTTATATTGAAGTGTATAGCGTGGGTGTAAAACCCCAACCTACATCCTTAACCCAAACACTTGACCACTCTGTAATCAATATGTAATTCAGGTTTTAAACCCCAACATACATCTTTAAATCCCCATACCTTGCATAAAATTACATGTAGTGTGGTGTTTCTCCTCGTATCACATACCACTTTGCAGTTTCATTATAATGCAAGTCAGGGTTTAAACCTTGACCTACATCCTTGTCACTACCTTACATAGCCAAAGTGCGGGTCAAGTTTTAAACCATGACTTGCATAATCATTATCAAGTCCCTATGTAGCGGTGGATTTTTTTCTACCCTTACATCTATTTGCATTACCTTGATGTAGGGGTGGAGTTTTCCTTCGTCCTTACATCCAAGCTATTAAATACCCAATACCCATGCGAGCGCAAAGTTTTTTCTTGTCTTTCCATCCCAATTTGCATTACCTTATGCAAGAGAAAAAAATTTCTCTACCCTTGCATCCAAATTTCATAAAACATGCAAAGTCACATATTTTTCCCGCCATTGCATGAGAAACTTGAAATTTTCTCTAATATTGGGAAAATATGAAATTTATTTTTGTAGCTTCTTCACCAAATTTTGTGCCTTTTCCAAACAAAAGAAACATGAAGTATAAGTACCAAGGGGTATTCCCAACAACCTATATGATTTCAAATGTTGATGACATCAAGGATATATAAATTGGATATGTTGACATGTCCAAATTTCTAGAAAGGGTAAATAAGAAACCGATGGATGAAGGCATGAGATGTATTGTTGAGAGTAATATCCCTTTGGTGGCTGCTTTCTTGATGTTAGCACATAATCCAGAGTTTGTAATTGCAGTGGCAGCTCATTTCCATAAGGAAACCAAAAGTGTCAAAGATGCAGATGGAAATGTGCTAATAAGATTGAATGACAAGTTCTTTGATAAGATCTTCAGATGTCTAAGTATTGATACATATGCTGAACTCACTATAGAAAAATCAAAGATCCATTATGATAATAACTCAGACAAGTGAAAAAGGGCTATTAATGTTTTTTGGCTTAACAATCCTAGGCTAAATATCTCAAGGTGGCCTAAGAGCATCCCCCATAGTGATTTCATTGAGGAGGTAAATGACTTGATAACTCTTCTTAATAGAGTTAATGGATTTCCCACTTCTAATACTTTTTGGGAGAGGATGTATCTTTACTTTCATGTCATAAGAAAAAGACAACAACAAATTGTAATATAGGGGGATTCGCTACTCATGAGTTCTCTTCATTCAGAGAGCCTCATGAGGCGAACTTCCCTATACTACCTCAATGAAATAGCACGAAAGTTACAAAATCTGAAAGAGTAGGTCAGAGATTTTCTAGACAAACTGACAAGCTCTCGGACAAAGGACATCAGCGCAAGAAATAGACGACAGTGCGACGCACTAGTGTCCTAGAGATGTGCTGGCATCTCGTACGGACCAGAAAGTGAGTTTATCTTAGAAAGTGCTTAAATTACCACTTCTACTCTGAATGCTAAAAACCATATAATATAGGAAAATAACAAAAAGTGGTAGAAATAATAAAGATAAGAAGAAGAAAGGAAAGAAATCCTTACAACCATGTGAGTGATGAAGCCTCCACCAAACGAATGCCTTCAAAACCTACGAGCGTGATATTTGGAGAGAATGTTGGGGATGTATAGGGGTTTGCCTCAATCAAACCCTCATTTTAGTGTTCCCACCTCCACAAATAGCCAAGATAGAAAGAGAGAGAGTAACCGAAATGGAGAAAGCGTGTGGTGAAAGCAAAACTCGCTCAGGAGTTGGTGCAGGAGCACCTAGGGGTCCAATGGACCTAATATGTTTGGTGATTTTTTGTTTCTTATTTTGATGGTGGAATAAGGTCCTAAGGACCATTTCAAATGTTTTGTAATAGGTCTTCTAGGTTTTGGTTGAATTTTTGGTCTTGGTGACCAACTCCTTTGTATAAACAAGGTCTCCATCCTCCTTTGTAAATCTAGTACATCTTTGAAAATTAAGAAACAAGGATGCCTTGATGTAACTAGACACCTTAGGGGATTCACCTTGCTCATTTGAGTGGGCTTGGATTCCTTTCACATAGTTTTGGAAACATCTTTGTAGGTGGATTGAGGCAAGTTGTCTAAATTGCCTTCATTAAGCATTTAAGAGACAAATTAGTGTTTCTTTGTGTTTCCTGCGGTCAACTAATTCAAATTTCAGTTGTAGGACATTGGAGGAAGTTTGAAGGCCTTAAATATGCCTCTCTTGGTTGAGGCAAGGTTGTTGACAAAGTTTGGAAGGAGCTTGCAATAAGAGTTTGTTGATTTTATGTGTTTTTTTCTATAAAATCTGTTGATCCTGTACTTGGTACGGCCTATAAGTTATGTGTTATTCTTTAAGCATGTAATTCTTGGATAGAGAGTTGAATCACCTTCAATTTTAATCTAGAGTGGTGAGTTTTCATTAAGAAATAAGGAATTTATTCCAATTTTTCCATTGGGTGGTCTAAAAACCCTCAAAATCAGGGTTTTGAGAGAAATATGTGGATTTCTTCCATTCCCATGTGGTAGATTCACTCATTCTTGGTTGGGATGGAAGATTTAGACCTGTACTACTACTCTCTCAATGTCTTGGAGAATGGAAGGCTCTTTGGAGGAAATGGTGCAAGGCTTTTGGCTTGACATCTCTATGTAGCAAGCATGATTCACAAGCAAAAAGTGGTTTTTTTGCTTGAGTTTGGAAAATTTGTCTTGGTGATGCTTGGGAATGGTGGTGATAGGTGTAAATAACTTGTAGGATTCTGAGTTGAGACTTTGGGGTGAAGGGGAGAGCGTGTGATAAAGGCAAACCCTGCTCAAGGAGATAAACTAGTATCACGAAGTAAATATGCAATAGGAAAGGGATATGGAATCCCAAGATGCTCACAAGCATAAGGCAAGGGAAACAAAGCTGCAAAGAGTGTTGTAGTGGAAGCTTGAGAGAGATTGGAGCTGCTACAACAAGCTATATGAGGCTATGCAAGTAAAAGTTGAAGTGTAGAAGGCTAGAGCTAAAGTTGGAGTGAAGCTAGAAGTTGGCAGAATGGAGCTAGCTGTAGAAGTTCTTAGAGAGCCAAATGAGTTGAAGGGATGACTTAAAAAGAGAGGAGAGAAGCTTCTTCAGCCATTTTTAGGCATTCCCAGCCGTTACCATCGACAAATTTTACTGACAAGTGGAAAACATGCACGAAAATGGTTGTTTGAGCTTTGAAACGTCGCAGGACACTAGTGCAGTGCGCGAACATCTGTGCAGCGCGCTAATGTACGGATGCATCATGCTTTGAAAGGACGAGAACGGGAAAAGTACCAAGTCTAATAGAAAGTTGACATGCAAGGGTAACTGCTGAAAAGGGGTGCTGGAGCATCCTAAGAGGGAGAAGGCTTAATGCAAGTTCTAAAATGAGCCTACTCAAGATGCTAAGGGAGTGGATGCTAAAGTAGATGCAAATATATAGGTGAAATCGCAAGGGTGCAATTTTACTCTTATACATTTTTCCCCCACTTTAGCGGGAATATGAATCTACATTAATATACACGCTAAACGAAATCTACTAAACATAAATAACATCATATGCCAAAAGGATACTATAGAGGAAGCAGATAACTCTTAAATCCACGGAAGTATGCCCCCAGTTTGAAGACCTGCAAAACCAATACATCAAACAAGAAAGAACCTGCACCAGATAGCAACATTAGAACATAAAAAGCTAAAGGATTCGAGTTAGCAAAGTAAAGAGACCTTGATGTAGAAGGTTGTCTCAGTACCATGCGCCATCCCCAAATTAAGAAATTACGCATAGAAGAATACTAAGATGCTAAAGAGAGAAGAGTGTATACTTAGGATGAAGAAGATGTAAATCTTCAATCTGGTATACACAAGTTGAGAAGAGAAAGATAGAAATGAATGCAAGAGTGATAAAAGCAATCCCCACTCAAGGAGGAAAACCCGTATCACCAAAGGATCTCTATAGGTTCTCGGTCCTGTAGAGAGGTATCCCCCAAGATCTCTCACATGGAGGAAACTGAGAAAGTGACTTATAGACCCGTAGACCTACAAGGAAGGTATCCTTCAAGAAATCTCACATGAAGGAAACCCCAAGAAAGTGTCCTATAGACCCACAGATCTGTAGGGGAGCCACCCCCAAGATCTCTCGCATGGAGGAAGCTCAAAGGAAGCACCCTAGAGGCTCTCAGACCTGCAGGGAGGTATCCCCCAAGATCTCTCCCATGGAGGAACCTAAGAAAGTGGACTCCACAGAATCAGGAAGTGGTGACATATCTACCCGTAGATAGAACATGTAAAAAGTGGTGACACATCTACCCACAGATAGAACATGTCAAAAAGTGGTGACACATCTACCCATAGATAGGACATGTCAAAAAGTAGTGACGCGTCTACCCACAGATAGAGCGTGTCTAAAGCGGAAACATGTCTAATCGCAGATAGAACATGTCTAAAGCGGCGACATGTCTACCCGCAGATAGAACATGTCAAAAAGTGGTCGGTCACGCAGACCAAAAATATTTCAAAGGGGTCCCTCAGGAACCCTTCAAAAGGAGAGGGGTCCACTCAAGGGACACATTGTTTGAAAGGTAAGGTCTAGTCAGGCTATCCCCAAGCTAGACGTGAGAGAATGCATTTGAGAGAAAGGATTTCAAAGAGGTCCCTCAGGAACGCTTCAAGGGACACTTCAATTGAAAGAGAGAGTGAAGAGAGGGGGTCCTTTACAAGGGCCACACACCTCTAGAACAAGTTATCATTTCCCCCAACATACAGGGGAGGAGAATCATGCAAGATAATTGGAATATATAGGATAGAGGTAGACTTGAATATCACTTGTCATGTGAAGAAAAGGCAGGTGCGTCAATCAAACGAGAGTTTGATGACACGTGAATCATGAAGTTGTTGTATTCTTTCCTTTAATGCTTTACATTCACTAGTGGAATGTCCAAGCACTTGATGGTATGCATAGAAAGAATGTTTATCATGTTCATGAGATTTCTTGTGTGTAGGAGGCGGAAGATAAATTAAGTGGGCTTTTAGAAGCCACCACAAAATACACTCTTTCTTAGATAAAGAATGAGGAGAAAGAAGAAAACCTTTCTCTTATGGAGAAAAGTTTGATTTCTCACAAGAAGGAGATATGAAGATAGAAGAAAAAGGAGGAGGATCTCCATAGAAAGTGTTATTCCAAAAAAGGGGATCACACTTTTCTACGTGATCACTATCAACCTTCTTCATAGGGCTACAATCATTAACCTCCTTAACAAAAGTGTGATCATCTTCCTCAGAAGGAGGATCAACACCAAGGACATTATAATTTATGCTCACGCTACCCCACGATACAAGAGAATAACCATCTCTTATAGCAGGGGTGGATGATGTTGTCAGAAGGTCTAAGTGGATCAGGTCAACTTTATATTCCTGAATGAAGGAATCTATAAAATCTAAGGGACCCGAACCATCACCAAGACATGCATTCTTTTGAGAAGAGGTAGAAGGAGTAGACTTAGGACTCCTTGCTTCAGAAAGGTCTTGCTTCGGGACATCTATCTCAAGAGTATCCTTTGTAGTAGGTACTGTTGGAGTAAACATCGACATCGTGGAAGACACTGAAGGAATAAGAGTAGGTACAACTGAAGCTCGACCAGTAGCTGCCATCTCACATAAGCGCATAGCATCATGATCGGCTTTAACTATGACTACTTTATTTTACAAATGAACTTAATAGATTTATGCAAGGTAGACAAGACTGCACCCATAGCATGAATCCACGGTCTACCAAGAAGAAGGTTATATGGTAACTTTTCTACCATGACATATACAAGGGTAGGTACAGTAACAGGTCCAAGCCACAAAGGTAATACTATTGTACCTAGAGCTTGTCACACAACATTATCAAACCCACGAATAACAATAGAAGAAGCATTGAGAGAAGAGGAATCAATATTAATCTTAGGCAATAGATCGATGTTGCATACATTGAGGGTCGAACCGACGTCAATGAGAGTACGTCTAATACCAATTTATTAATGTTGACTTTAATCATTAGAGGATCCGCTTGCTTCTATACTTTCAAAGGTGGGAGTTCCTACAGATAGAACGTGATATTTGGCGAATCCACATGAATATATGCCATCAACGCATTAGCATCCATCAACCTAATAGAAGAAGGAAAGATGATCTTTTCCAAGGCTTCCTGAAGCATACCTTGATAAACCAGGGCAAATTGAAGCAAGTCCCATAGTGAGATCTTATCCAGAGGAACTTGAGGTTGCTCGATAAGATTGCAATCACTAGGTGCTTTAGTTGTAGGTTTAGGAGGTTGAGGAAGGTTTGGTTGTTTATTCATTCTATTCTCATAAATATGGGCTACTGCTCGATAAGAAAAAGCCTTAGAAAGATTAGGAGAGTCCCTATCAAATGGAACACCATTAATAGAACAAACCCTTTTTGGAGAAGGACTAGCCGGAGTTACGTAAAAAAATGGTCTGTTAGGCCTTTGAGGGATAGCAGAGACATAGATTACATTTATAGACTCATCATAGCTAGTAGAACAATTATTCAAATACATATTCTCAACATTGATCCAAACAAGATAAATGTGGAATAATTATTTGAAGAAACATTCTCAACGTCGATCCAGGGAGAATCAAATGTGGAAGGAGGTTCATCATTTACTAATGCATCATCCTTGGAAGAGAGTGCATTAAAAAAAATATAAGATTCATCATTCGCAAATGCAACATCTCTAGAAGAGAGTGCACTGGAATGGAGAATAGAATCATCATTCACGAACACATCCTCTCTAGAAGAGGGTGCATTGGAATAAAGATAGGACTCATCATTCACAAATGCAACATCTCTAGAAGAGAGTGTAGGAATGAAGGGGAGTTTCATCATTCACAAATGCATCATCTCCAAAAGAGAGCGCATTGGAATGAATAGAAGGTAGAGTAACATTAAGAAAGGTATCAATGATTTCATCTTCTTGCAACAAAATATCCTTCAAAGTAAGAGGATTTTTGTGAGAAGGATCAAAGATTTCAAGTGACATGGGTAAAGCTGAGTCACTATCACATGCGTTAAATGGAATATCATTTACATTTTGAACAAAATTAGATACTGAGCTAATAAAAGAAATTAAATTTATTACAATTTTTTTGATATTTTCTATGTTCTAGTAATTTGTGTTTTCGGAGGTCTTCGGAGCGGAATTTGAGGTCGTAACTTGCGTCGGTCCCAAAAAATTTACTACTAAAGGTACTGGTATTTTAGGGACTAAACAAATTCTCTAGGAGACCTTTCCAACGGTGCAAACGGTTCTAAATTCTGAGCACCGAGTCAAAAGTTATGACCCCGCTAAGTAGGGGTAAATAAATTCCTAGTTTTTCGAAGAGCATTGTTCTTCATGTTGGGTTCACCAAAAATGTAATATAGGGGGATTCACTACTCATGAGTTCTCTTCATTCTAAGAGCCTCACAGGGTGAACTTCCCTATACTACCTCAATGGAACAACGTGGGAGTTACAAAATCCGAAAGAGCAGGTCAGAGATTTTCTGGACAAACTGACAGGCTCTTGGCCAAAGGATGTCAGAGTAGGAAACAGACGATAGTGCGGCATGCTAGTGTCCCAGAGATGCGCTGGCATCTCATATAGACCAAAAAGTGAGTTTATCTCATAAAGTGCTTAAATGACCACTTCTACTCCGAATGCTAAAAACCATAGAATATAGGAAAATAACAGAAAGTGGTAGAACTAATAAAGATAAGAAGAAGAAAGGAAAGAAATACTTACAACCACATGAGTGATGAAGCCTCCACCAAACAAATGCCTTCAAAACCTACGAGCGTGATATATGGAGAGAATGTTGGGGCTGTATAGGGGTTTTCCTCAGTCAAACCCCCATTTTGGTGTTCCCATCTTCACAGATAGCCAAGATAGAAAGAGAGAGAGTAACTGCAATGGAAAAAGCATGTGGTGAAAGCAAAACCCACTCAGGAGTAGAACCTACACCACAAAGTAAACAAGCGTGTGATAAAGGTGAACCCTGCTCAAGGAGGAAAACCCGTATCACGAAGTAAATATGCAATAGGAAAGGGATATGGAATCCCAAGATGCTCACAAGAATAAGGCAAGGGAAACAAAGCTGCAAAGAGTGTTGTAGTGGAAGCTTAAGAGAGCTTGGAGCTGCTGCAACAAGCTATATGAGGCTATGCAAGTAAAAGTTGAAGTGTAGAAGGCTAGAGCCAAAGTTGGAGTGAAGCTAGAAGTTGGCAGAATGGAGCTAGCTGTAGAAGTTCTTAGAGAGCCAAATGAGTTGAAGGGATGACTTAAAAAGAGAGGAGAGAAGCTTCTTCAGCCATTTTTGGGTGTTCCCACCTGTTACCACCGACAAAACTTACTGACAAGTGGAAAACATGCACAAAAATGGTCGTTTGAGCTTTGAAATGTCATAGGACACTAGCGCGGCGTGTGGATGTCCACACGGTGCACTAATGTTTGGATGGATCATGCTTCAAAACGATGAGAACTGGAAAAGCACCAAGTCTAATGGAAAGCCAACACACAAGGGCAACTACTGAAAAGGGGTGTTGGAGCATCCTGAGAGGGAGAAGGCTTAATGCAAGGGCTAAAATGAGCCTACTCAAGATGCTAAGGGAGTGGACGCTAAAGCGGATGCTAATATATAGGTGAAATCGCAAGGGTGCAATTTTACTCTTATACAAAAATATTTTGGGGGAAGTAGATAAGCGATGCCATTTTTGAGCAACTTTCTAAGGTTAGTACTTTATTGAATTTCTACATGACTTCATACTTAGTTTATGTTGTTGCCTCTATGAGGAAATTTCCATGGTTGTCATTGAGTGGTGATAAAAGGAAAGTTCCTATATATTAGTATTACTCCCAATTGACCCTAAAGTAAAGTATCAAGCATTTTAGGAGGGTCAATGATGCCTTTTTTGCTCCATATTTGTGCATGAGTGATAGAGATATTGAGAAGAAGAGAGTATCAGATGAGACATGGGAGTTGGTTAATAAGTTTGGTTGCATGTACCTACACTTTCCCACCTTCACATATATCAAAGTTGGTTGATTTGACGAATACCCATATATGGTCCCTAGGTATCCTCGTGACAAAATTGTGCTCATGGAGCTATTTAGGAAAATCATGGTTGTTCACATCAAACAAGCTGAATCATACAAGCTTGGATTCAAGTTTCCTCTAACAATTGGTAGGTACTCCATTACCAAATCTCCTAGGGACAAGGCTATGGAAATAGAGATGTAGTGGGTTACAATGAAAAAATATAGGAGGCTTGATTTTGATTATAGAGGGATGAAGGAAAAACTCAAGAAGATCTAAACCCATGTGCATAGAGTTGAAGATACATGGGTAGAGTGTAGGATAGATGAAGATGTAAGGGAGCTTGACTATAGTTGGCTTACCTTAGACCAGATTAGATACTTGGATCTTGTTGATATCCTAGAGGATATGGAAGATGAAGATGACATTCTTGATCTTTTTTATGAAGAAAATAAGGTTGTTGAGACCCCTCTTCCTCCCATGCAGTGGTCCCAAAAGGAGATGATCTCCATTAGAGAAGGATTCCAACAAATTATAATCAACAACAATGTTTTTTTATAGTAAGGGGATAAAATTGAAGTATTTCAATACTGGATTAGAACAAGAAGAAACTGAAAGGCTTGTAGGTAAAAATAAAGGGGAATTAAGGACAAAGAACAAACTAGATACTCCAGGTACCAACAATACTCCTAAGTTCTTTTTCACAATGAAAGCATATAAGGGTAAAGGACAGGAAGGGACATCTACTCAAGGTAAAGAACAAAGAGAGGAGAATCTAGATGAAAAAACACAAGAATCTCTAGCTACTTCATAGCATGAGTCTACTCCTAAAGATTCACCTTCTTCTTCCTCTCCCATTACTACTTCATTGCCTAGCCCTAATCCCCTTGATGTTACAAGTGAAAATCCTCTACTTGTTGTGACCACATTTTTGTTGCTCCTACCAAATATTTTCAATCAATTCATTCATCCCTAACTTCTGAGTCCATTTTTAAGAGTCATATTAAACTTGAGAATGTTTTTGGCTCTTCATCTTCTTTTCCTAGTTTGTATTCTCATATTCTTGATGTGAATACACAAACCGAGTTTGATAAATTCATATCTGAGTCTGCACAAAATGTGCCTAAAGTGGAAATTTCATCTATAGTTTTAACTCATACTCTGCCACTTGTGAATACCACTGTTGTGAGTACAAATTTATCAACACAAACCATGGTGGTAGGTCTGAAAGTGGGATCTTCTCCTCTTCCCCCTTGGTTGCATTCTCAAGCACCGAAGAGGTAGAAGCAAGCTGTCTCTTCCAATGACTTCAATTTTGGTTAGTTGGTGCATGTAAAGACCAAGTCAACAAAGAAAGAAAAAACTCTTTTGAGGGTGTTGGTTGATAAATTAGGTTATAGGTATGTTGATGTAGCACAACCTCCTCCTAACAAGACTACAAAATAATTTGATCTTTTAGATTTTTCTATCACCAAGATAGAGTTGGGAAAAAGGACACATGAAAGTGCAAAGGAAGATGTGCAAGCAACATTGGCTTCCTTGATTGAGAAGTATGATAAGGATGATATTTTCAAAGATCAATTGAAGGCTAGAGTGGAACAACTTACTTCAGTGCTCCTAAAGATAACCCAATCCTCTAAGTTAGTTGAGCCAGTTAATACAAGTATAGAGGATCCTACCATTCAAAAGGCTCGAAGAACACATGCACAAGGTAGAGATTTCACTAAATGGGTTGATAGGATATTGGACCAAGGTACACAACTGTTGAAATCTTTTATTGAAAGAATTAGCAATATGGAGAATGTGAAGGAAGAATTGAGCCAAACAATTGATACTCTATCTCAAAGTTTGCAAGAGTTAGATAAAATTTATGAAGCTTGGATTAAAATGAAAAATCTCAAGCTTGATGTGTTAGAAGAAATTGGGGTAATTCTCGATAGAAAAATATTCATTAAAATTCAAGAAATAATTAAGCGTAAAAAGAATTTCATCAATGAGATAATCAAAGATCTACAAGAAGCTCAAGAGATAGGCGATGATATAGGGTCAAATCTCATTACCAGGTAAGGAGTTGTCTTGCCAAGTATTAGATGATAGTTAAAAAGTCCTTCCCATTGACACAGTTATTCAAGAGTTCACATCACTGATTCAAAAAAATATTGAAGATGAAGCTTTTTCATTAGCTTCTATTGAAAAGTTGGTGGATCTTCAAGTAAGTTTGGATAACCTAAAAAATAATATTGGAAATGCACAAGAAATCATGCATCAATATCGAGGACTCTATCATACAAGTACTCATTGTCTTCAACCATACAATAAGACCAGATGATTCTATTCTAGACTTAGATTATTTTAGGCTTTTTCTTTTATGAAATATGTATTTTGTAGATGACATATTAAATGTCTTTTGTAAATATACAATTACATGTAAAAATTGAGAAGTCCTAAATCAAATCAAACTCTGCTGTTGAATAAGTCAAGTTAGTTGTAAATTTCCTAGTTTAGCTCTTGGCTCTCCTCCATATATATGAGGGAGATCTTTTGTAAATATAACCTTTTTAGCTTATGAAGTGAAGCACTACCAAATTGAAGAGATTTTTGAAACTTTTTTTTTGAGGTGTAAATCAAATTTCAATTAATAAAAGAAATAAGTTCGCATCCAATTTTTTCATTGGATTAAATTTGTTATGTATTGAGATTGTTCTTATGTCTTTCTCATTCTATTATATTATACATGATTGAATAGTGATGTGAGATCATACGTTCTAAAATGGGATTCAAATATGATTTTCGTAGACTTTGAGCTACATTTTTATCTTTGAAGATTATGTTTATGTGTGTACTTTGTGTAAGAAAGCTAAGGTAGAAAAACAACTTCCTACACTAATCTTGAGAGGAGAATAATGCAAAACTTTTACAGATCTTTTCAATAGTTACAAAAACTTAAACAAAAATAAACATAAATATCATGCATACCACAACACAATAGTTTACGTGGGGAGAACCCTTTCGGGAGAAAAACCCCACACTCCAAAATCCACCCAATACATTATTCAAAAATCACGAAGATTATAATATACTTGCAAAGAAATATTCTCACAGGAGTATCACCACCAAAGATCCAAAGATTACACAACTGCTATCAGACTCTCAGAATACATCACAATACCATAGCCATAATACAACACCCTCATAAAATAGGGTTAGCTTCTAGGGTAAGATAAGCCAACAAAATATCTACCATCAGATCTAAAACCTAATAATTAACAATCCAGATTTATAATTGTAGAGAAGGGGGATCCGTTTCTCACAAGTCTCTTACTTCTTAAGAGAATCCCAAGGAATAGACTACCCTAAACTACCTTGAGTTTTACTTAATTGAGCTAGAAGGAAAAATGAAGAAATAAAAAAGGGTAGTTTATTAGAAATAGTGTTTAGATAGACTAATTCAAAATTCAAAGGAGTAAGATGTCGATATCTTTGTCACAAAAGGGATGACTCTTAGTCAAAGGACTATAGCATGGAATCAAGACTCTAAAGGACTCTTGGTCATGTTGGAGTCCAAGTGATGTGCTAATGTCTTGTATAGAAAGATTGCTAAACCCTTAGAAAAAAATACTATAATCCTACTAATGTACTCAAATTTAAGGTTTGTTCAACTAAGTAGGTTAACAAAAAGTAGGAAATATCAAAAAATACAAAGGAGAGCAAAAAAAAACTTAAAAAGGGCCCTACATTTGATATCTTCCTTCAAGAATCACTTGGACAACCTACACACAAGATGAACGAGGGAAAATGTTAGGGTTTTTTTGAGGCTTGCCACAGTCAAACCCCTATTTTGGTGTTCCCACCTCCATGGACTACTAGATAGATAGAAAAAGTGGAAAAAGTAAATAAATACAAAGTGATAAAAGAAATCCCTGCACAAGGAGGAGAACTTGTATCATGAAATAACAAAGTAACAAGTTATCTATTCACAAATAGACAAGAGACAAGAGAGTGTTACCAACACTTTGTGGCCCCCTCTTGACTACACAGATGCACCGTTGAATGCTTACAAGAGAGATTTTGGTATTGGAGGGACCTTAATCCAACATAGCTTCACTATAAAAGCAAGATTGAGAAGAGAATGAAGTGAAATTGAGAAAAAGAGAGAAGTTAGAATGAGAGAACCCCCAAAAAGAGAGTAAAGAGAGATTTTTTGTGTTGTTGCATGGGTGGGAGGATTTTTTACTCTTGGAACTTGACCTTAGAGACATGTGTCATCAGTCAAAGATTCCAAGATTCCTCATTTCAACTCAAGAAAAGTGGGGATGCTAGTCAACCATGCGGACTTCTGCACACCACGCAAGTGTCCAACTCATCATTTTTTGGGAAATGATGTGGTAGATTGTTGTCGCTTCATTGTTGGTTCTCATGGAGTCAAAATCACAAAATTTTGACCCATAAGTTTCTTGTCATAAATGCAACTATGTGTAATTAATGCGAGGTCAAATGCACAAATGTGAAATTGCCCCCATTGTGCAATTTTATGACAATCCATTTCCCCCCCACTTTAGTGGGCTAGATTTTGGGAAAAATTAGCCACACTAAAGTAGAGAGGAGACCACACAAAGAAAACATAATTTTTTTATAGATTTACGTGCTAAAAAAGATACTGTAGAGGCAATAGAGGTCGAGTATGTAGGTACTAATGATGCCCCAAGCAATTGATCTCAACGAAAAATTATAGCATTTGACATGAAAGCTCATGCAAGATTTTTCTCTACAAAATTCAAATTTTAAGTCAGCTTGAAAATTGAAAGAAGCTACCAATGCTCAAGAAAAAATTGGTGGTTTAGAAGAAACACATGATAAAGGAGTGAGTATATGCCCCCTCTTAGTTATTCCCCCAACACGATGGGGAAAAATCAAGAAAAATGGTAGGACCACAATCACTAGGAAAAAATTTCCCCAAGGGGGCCTATATATTCTTGGGTGGGCCCCTAGGAGGGTCATTTTCACTATTTATTGCGAGATTTTTTTTATCTTTTGTGAGAGAAAATCCAAAAAAATGCCACATAGATGAGATTATGTAGAGGCCAAGATTGACCAGCTACAATAGGTGATTACTGAGGGTTGCGAGGTCACCTAGGTGAGTCTAAAAACCTCATTTTTGGTGCATTTTTTCAGATTTTTAGATAGATTTTTGTAAAAATGGTAGCGTAGGCATCCCGATGGTGTGAATGTATCTTGCCCATGTGCTGGAATCCTATTGATGTACTAGAGATCCTCGGTCATGCTAGAGTCAACCTGGTGCACTGTCATCCAAATAGTAATTAATGGTGGATCTCAGACACGTTCGCAATGCATAGACATCTGCACGATGCACTCACATCTCAGAGGAGTACTTTAAAGTTTTTTGATGCAAACTATGATTCTAACTTAAATTTGTTTCCATCTTTGTAGGATTATTTGGAGATTAGGGAGTACCCCAATAGATAGGTGTTGTGGATGATTTGAGACTAGGTGCAACATATGTCAGAGGAGGAGCAACAACATCTGTGAGGGATCAAGCTATGGTATGTATAAACCATGCCAGAGATGTTTCATGACTGCATTCTCATGGCCCTAATGGAGTAGTGGGAACAACCACTTCTACATTCTAGTTATTGATATGTGAGATGAACATCACCCTTGAGGATGTATATCGCATTACTGGTCTCACCATCCATGAAAAACAGGTGACTATTGATGAAACATGCTCTACCCGTGAGCATGCAAAGGTAGTCTAATACTTCTTAGGTCTTGATGATGACAACAACAAGAATGGCCATATCTACATTAGCTAGTTCGGGTAGGGTAACATGGTGGTCCCCCTGATACAGTGAGTGATGGTCATCATAGTGGCCATGTGTGTCACCATGGGTGGGTGGGGATCTCACCTTCATATGGGCATCGTCCATACCATTAGGGTGATGGAGGATCATAGGATGGTCTTCACGTGGGGCCGTAGCATGCTTGCACACCTATACCATGAGCTTAGTAGGTTTGTACATTATGAGTATTAAAGCCTTACCACATGCACCCTACTATAGGTGTGGGTGTTTCCTCACATTACATGCACACAACTAGCTGGGTACCCCAAAGTGAGGTACTATTCAGTGCCCATGGCTGATTGGTATGAGCTCGTGGGATAGTGGAGGCATGTAGATTTACAATTTTTGTGTTTACAACTTGATACTTTATAGATCAACCATATCTCATGGTGACCTTATAGATGGTTTAGATGGGTAGACAGTCACAGGTACTTGAGGAACCTATAGCGTGACCATTTTTTACTAGGTAACACAAACTATATTATTATGCCCTTGTATTGGTGGAGGGTTATGTGGAAATATGGTATTATTCAGACTATCCCTCCCATAGTATTGTCCTACACACTAGTTGTGAGGAGCGCTACGTAGCCAGGTGATCATCGACAACTGACCATAACCATTGTCCCTTCGAAAAATGAGGCATCTGATTAAGACCAACCTTAGACGCATCTTGTAGATAATGTAGGCATCACTCATGGATTTTGCATGTTGTGGATGGTGCACCAGCCTGTGCCATTTTTTCAAGTGGATGCCCCTATGGGGGATTCAGGCCTACAGGATGACATTTCGGCAAGGTGAGGAGGAGGTAGAGGTAGAGAGAAACAATCGGGTGAGGAGGTAGGCGAAATAGAGGTGAGGCTGAGGCGGTGGTGGAGGATGTCCTCTCCTTTAGTCGTAGTCCTAGTCTTAGTGGTAGTACCATCCTCCAACCCTTTGGAAGCCCTAGTAGCACCTACAGTAGCATCCAACATGGGAGGTGGAGGACCTAGCATCACTACTCCCCTTGACCCACACTAGAAAGTAGGGAACCTAGGTACAAGAGTTATTCATATCGTTTCATTTCAGTACTTTCAATTTTTATCTCATGTATATGCTTACATATTGATTTACATGTATATGTTTCATGTGGTATTGATGGGTCCATTCTCTTTGTGGTTGTAGTGGACACACAAGGATGGACTGCACTCATAGTGCAGTGCATATCAGAGGTGGCCCCCGATGTGTCGATCTAGGGCACAATTCTCAAGGTGTACCAACTAGTTTCGATAGGGCAACATGCTCACCTTTTTAGGCCAATTGTGTGTCTTATGATGATGTATGAGGAGGGGCTGGTGTGGATTGTATAAAGGACTGCTGACACCACTGCCGCCATGGAACAAAGGGACCAACTATTGACAGAGCTACATAATGTCCTTTTTGAGTGAGACGAGGCTAGGACAAGAGCTAAGAGTGTTGAGAAGGCACGCGACACTCTTCAAATCCAACTTGATGACCTTGAAGGGTAGGTAGTAACTATGATGTGTACAAGTGATCTGCAACTATAGGAGGCCTTGAGGAGAGTCGAGCTATAGATAGCCTTCCTATAGGGAGAGATCAAAGGACTATGGGTAGTTTTCTTAGTCCCCTGATCACATAGATCCTACTCTATCTCTACTGTCTAGCCTTGATCACAACCACCACTAGGGCCATAAGGCTAAGCCAACCATGCACTCAGGGGCTAGATGCATGTTTTTGTATATGATTTTTGTATTGATGACATATATGATTTGTATAGCAATTTTTTGTATAGATATTTCATACACATATACAACACCACTTATTTTTTGATGACAGTGGTGTGATACATGTACATGATAGTTGATATATATATATATACATGAGATTCTGATTTTGACATTATGGTATTTATTATTTTATGTGTATGCTCTTTTACTTTCATGTATTATTATGTGATGGATGTTATACTTATGGATGTATGTTAATTAAATAAAATGATGATCTAATTTCCTAACCAAAAGATGTAATGTAACACATGGATACATAACATAGTAAGACACATGTATGTATGCCTCACACACACACACACGGTCACATTATAACAAAAATATAATAATGTGTTGATGAATGGATGTCAAAATATGATATCATGCACATTTTGGGAGGAAATCTTGAGAGGTTAGGGTGTGGGGGCCATAGGCTTCTTCTACTAATGCTATAGTTGAGTTCAAATGACTTGCCCCATTTGGATGGGGCAGTAGGGTTAGTTGACCTTGGAACTACACACAACTATGATTAGTGGTGGGCTCACCGTGTTCCTCTTTATTTCACAAATCTTGCTAGCACTGGGCCAGCTATGGGGAGAGCTGGTGTGATCAGTTGGAGAGGCAAGTGACAACAACTCAGGATCATAGTAGAGCAACTAGATAGAGTAGGGAACAATGTGCAGCAGGATTAGCATGATGGACAGTATCTTGAGCCAATGCAGTAGGATCAACGGGTACCAAAGGGTCCTCCCCAATAGGGGGATGCAATAGTAGTAGCATAGATATCCCAACTGACTACAGATAGGGATACTTGGGTTATCGAAAGGGATGTAGAGATTGTTCAGAGGAAAGTGGCTGAGGCATAGGTGGCGGCATTGATTGCTGAGAGAGATGGATTTCGTCAAGAGTGAGATAGGTTGAGGTAGGATCTGACCATAGAGAGTCAGCTTAGAATTACAGCTGAGATAGTACTAGCCTCCTCTATTCCCCTTTCTTAGTACCAGGCCGAGTGGGATCAACTATTGCAGTGATGTACATATTATTAGACATTATATGAGTCCTTTGTTTCTAGATCATAAAGACAACCTCATTTTGGAGAGCTGAGTATACAAATAGCTGCAAATTTGTGTGGTCAATCAATTAGGAAGCCTCATCAGTCTCTAGTCATCCCACAACCATCTCCCCATCTGAGCCAGGAGCAGTCAAGATCTCCACCACAAGACGACCAATAGGGCTGAGGTTGCTTGGATTTATGTAGACATGATATTTTGTATATACATTCATTGGCCTAGTTGAGGCCTCGTATATGTGTGTGTGTGTGTTGTGTGTGTGTGTGCATGTATGCATTTTTTGTATATTTGGATATCACACATGTTAGTTGATGATGCATATGACATTCTCATTTTTTATGATATAGGTTATATACCACATTTCAATTTGGCTTTATTATGTGTTATGAGATGATTATGGGTAATGATTTATACATGCTCATGTTTTTTTGTACTTTTATGATGTATGCATATGATATGGATGGATGTATGATTTATATACCTATGCAATGGATGATGATATATGATGTGTGATTTTTTATCATTTTATTATGGTCAAGATATGTACTGATGAATTTGTGGATGTAAGATGCATGTGGTACTAATGATATTGTGATGCAGGATGGAGTTGTTAGTTAGAAGAAGTGTTTTATGATTTATAGATGGATAGAAATTTGATGTTATTTATTGATGAGTTTTTCATTTTCTTTCATAGAGGCTTCGTATCTTTAGAAATCCTTATTGATGTAGCAAATAGAAACTATGCACCAGGGTATTAATAATCAAGGTGGATTTGTATCTATTGCATGGACTTTGACTTTGCAAATAAACACTATTCTTGCTCATACTAGACATATGGAAACCATGTTAGAGTGTATGGCTGGGTTGCATCAAAACATTTCATACCAGTTACATAGATAGATAATATGCCACTACTAAACAAATTGTTTCAAAATGACTTTCAAACACATAACAAAGCAATTATTTGTTGTGGTAGTTTTACAAAATATCTAACAAATAGAACAAATAGAAATCAACAATTAATATCTCCATTCCTTCCTCTCTAAATCCTTAATGTACATCCTTGAGAGATCCTAGGAATGCAATATTTAGATAAATTAAAAAGATAAGATCATAAAAAGATAAAAATGCAGTATCACTTGCCATAGTTGTTTGATGTTTCAGGATGTTATCCATTAATAATGTCTATTGTAGGAACATTTTATCTATTAAGACATACATTAGGATGTTGATGATGAATTATTGGTAGGTAGGTAGTTAATACTTTTGGCATTGTTTCATCTTGGTTTCGATCTAATCATTTCAATCTTTTTTCTTGGATGTTTTAGATTCCAATGTCTATTTTTCTTTCTTTTGTGCTTTGTCAAAGGGTGAGGGTGACGATTTGTTTATTATGGATGGATAGTTTATTTAGGACCTTTTGTACTTTTCTAATTTATTTGATTTATTTGTATTTTTTTGAGAAATTTAGAGACAATTAAGGGTACCTAAAGGGACTAACCTAGTGCCTCAGGGGTTGATCAAAGATTATCCTTGCCTATGTGCTGAACAAAAAGACATCGTAGTTCAACTATATTGAGTGACACTGTTTTTGGAGTTCTTCTAACTTTTTATGAATGTTTTTAGATTTTGATAAGCTTATTTGAATGTTTTATTTTTTTGTTTTTAGGGGACTAACCTAGGGCCTTGTGGGATCATAATTGATGGAATTTCCTACATTATACACACAGAGCCTCGTAGTTCGCTTATTTGATAAGAATACATTTTTTACTTTTTCAAATTTTTTTATTAAGTTTAAAGACTATGATGGACACCTAAAGGGACTGATGTAGGGCCTCGAGAGATGATCAAAGATTAGCCTTGCCTACATTATATATGCAGAGACCACGTAGTTTGACTTTTTAACTCAAACCATAAAAATGTTTTTGGGATTTTGATATTTTTAACTTTGTTTTTTATTTTTTTTGTTTTCTGAATGTTTTTTTATTTTTGATAGTTTTTTACCATGATGGGATGTACAAGGATCCAATTCACTACCAATTTTAGGAAGTTTCCCCTAGTTTAGGATAAGATTATGTTTATTAGGGAGATGGATTTTGATAGTGTGACAAGGTTCAACACTTGATCAGTCATCGAGCCATGGTTGGTTGCACGTTTTATTATGAGACCAATGGGATGGATGCTTAGATAGTGCTGATAGATAAAGATGCAGGTCTTATTAAAACATAGTGCCTATTTACCAATTTTTCACTACGACACCTATCGTAGAAGTGCCACAAAGTGGTTTTCACCTAAAGAACGTTTTATTTCTCTTTACTGTTTTTCTTGATTTTTGGTTTTTTAATTTTTTTTTATGCTTTTTTCATACTCTGATGTGCTTAAGTATAAAACCTTTTTTAGATGGTTGCTATTCAAAGGTTCGGCTAAAGGTTCTCCTTTAGGAGTAGCCAACTGATATGCCCTCGAGCCATAGCTGTTAGTGCAATTAATATTTAATTACACTTGCATAAATTTCCTTAGGCATTATTTAATTCCTAGGTTATAGGTTGTTATCCTTATCTTGCTGAGCTATCTTTTTGCTCAAGATAAGATTAGGTTTATGCATCTTTTCTTTTATAAAGAAAATTATCTCTTGTAATTATTGTACTTCGAATATATCAATTTGCACATATTTATGCAATCTCTCTACTTTTTTTGTTTTTCTCTTTGTGGAGGGTTATTTTTTGGTTTGCATTTCAGATCTTGGTTTCTAACATGGTATCAGAGCCTCGATTTGTAGCCCCTTCTCAGCTTTTTTGGAGGAATACATTGCAGAGCTCGTTTGGGGTCCCTCGAGGGTTTCATTCCTTGAGCATATTTATGGAGTGTCTTGGATCAGTTTGGGTTTTTCCATTGGATTCAGAGCGCTGGAAAAAGTCAGAAATGGTTTTTATTGCATTCATTTTGGTCACCATTTTCTAGATCTGCGAGGGTTTCAAGCTCGACGATTTTTCTGATAGATCTGGGGGTCGCCTAATTTTTTGGGCACTTTGGGCCAAAACAGACCTCGTCGTTGGATTCACAGTGCCCAAAAACCCCTATTTTCATATAAAGTTTGTCCAGTTTGGACACAGTTGTCTGGAGAGGCAAAAATGTTTTACCCAAGGGTCGTACGGCCCCTAGGCACATTTTTCGAGGCTCGAATATCGAAAAAAAAATAAAAAAAATAAAAAAACCGTACAGTGTTTTGCCCAGCCAATTTATTTGGTCACCGTCGCCCGGCGGCCACCGCTGCACCATCGGGCCGCCATCGCCACCGGTGGTCTTCGCCCCCACGCCACTAGCAGCCTTCAGCCCCCGCGGGCTTTGCCGAGGTCATGTGGGCGACCAACGCCCTGCAAATAAGCCCGCTGACTTTTTAGCCCCATCCCCGGTCACGTGGGTGACTAGGGGCCGCGTCGAAGCCCCCTGGCTGCCAGCCCCCTGGTCCGCCCAGGCAACCAGGGGCCAAACTTTTTTAGCCCCTGAGGGCTTATTGGAGGCTTATTGGATCTTTTTGGAGCAGTTTCACCAAATTGGGCATAACTTTCACATACAATGTCATTTTTTTGCAAACAAGATATCGTCGGAAATTTGTTTCCGAGCTCTACGCAATGGTGCAGGTGTGATTTTCTGGTTTTTCTTTTTTGATGTCTTTTCCAGCCTCGAAGTTAGATGTTTCTGTTTTCACTCCAGGAGACATATCTTTTGACTCGCTTATCCATTTTTCACGATTCAAGTGGCATCGAAAAGCTAGTTTCGGCCTCTATGTAGATCTGAGGTTATTTTCAGAAGATGTGTACCTTATTTTGTGCATGCATTCATTTTTGTTTCGTGCACTAGGTTTGCAATTTTCACTTCTATTTCTGTAGTTTCTACATGTTTTTTGCTTTCTCTCCTTCTGTAATCATTGGGTATTGTAATAACGAACTGATATAAAGTTCCATTAAGGGGGGGTTCTTGCATCACACTTTCATATTGGTGACAACTCACATGAGTTTTTCTGGTTTCATGTTGTTTCTTTTAGCTTCTTTCTTGCTTAGTTGGACACATCTTTGGTTTGTATCGGTTCACACTTCACATTGGGAGTTTATGGTTATTGATCCACATTGGTTCAGATCCTTCTCAATTTGAAGGCCATGCTTTTATGGTTAATGTTCTAGAATCTTGATGGTACTCATCTTATGGGGTAGTTTTAGTTTCAGTTTGGCATCGGCATCGTGACACATCATCCAACTTTTGTCATCATTGTGGGTGGCTTCATCCTTTCATCTACTATTGCTTACAGATTCCAGGGTTGATCCAATATGTGAGTTTCCAGTGTTCTTTGGCATCGGGTCTGCTGTTGCATTTGTGATTTTGTTATGGTTTCTTGCAAATATAAGTATCTTTCCTTGCTTGCCCGATTTGGGGTTCTAGTGTTGCTTCATCCGAGTTCTTCCAGTGATTCTTTGCAGCAGTTCATCTCATTGAGGGGGGGTTTTTCCCACAGGGTTTTCTCTCTCTCTTGGCATTTGTAAATGGGTACTTGATCAAGCCTTTGTTGTTGGGACCCATCTCACATCATTTGCATAATAATCTGCTTCTCCCTAAGTTTCACTTATGGGGGGGTGTTAGTGTAATTAATATTTAATTACACTTGCATAAGTTTACTTAGGCATTATTTAATTCCTAGGTTATAAGTTGTTATCCTTATCTTGCTGAGCTATCTTTTTGGTCAAGATAAGATTAGGTTTATGCATCTTTTCTTTTATAAAGCAAATTATCTCTTGTAATTATTGTACTTCGAATATATCAATTTGCACATCTTATGCAATCTCTCTGCTTTTTTTGTTTTTCTCTTTGTGGAAGGTTATTTTCTGGTTTGCATTTCAGATTTTGGTTTCTAACAATAGCTTGTTGTTATGATGAAAGGACCTAACCATTTTGGTTCAAACTTCCCCCTCCCTTCTTGATTTAGTTGGATCTTCTAATTCTCTTTCAGCACTAGGTCACTAACTTGAAAGTTTTTTTAATCTTCTTGTTATAGCTTCATTTGAGTTGATTCTAATAAACCTAGAGATGGTTTAATGCACTCAAACACCTTTCATCTAGAATTTCCAACTCATTCAATATGGACACCCAATATTCCTCATTTATGACTATGCCTTTTAGGGATACTCGTAGTGAGGGGATTTTGACTTCAATAAGTAGGATTGCTTTAGATATGTAGACCAAGGAAAAAGGTGTGGCACTTATAGGTGTGCGAATGTTGGTTTGGTAATCCCATAAGGTTGGAATTAGTTGCAAATTCCAATCACGGTCAACATCATTAACAGTCTTTTTATATATTTCTCAGAATGGTTTTATTAGATGCTTTAGCATGAATATTTCCTTGGGGATAGTATGGTGTTGGGAATCGGTGTTGGATAGAAAATTTTGAACAAAGATCACAAATATATTGGTTCTTGAATGGGGTTCTATTATTTGTTATGATAGTTTGGGGAATTCCATAGTGACAGATAAAATAATTCAAGATGAACTTGGATATTTTCTTTCCTATGATGTAGATTAATGGAATGGATTCTATCTAATTTGTAAAGTATTTTATTATAGTGATAATGAACTTATTCCCATTGGATGAAGTGAGAGATATCTTTCCTATCAAGTATAATCCCCACTATGAGATAAGACATGGTGTTGTTATAGGTCATAGCTCATGTGCCAGTGCATGAACAAGATCACTATGCCATTGACATTGGTGACATTTTCTTGAGAAATGGATGAATTCTTGTTCCATTAAGGGCCAATAATATCTTGTTCTCAACAATTTCTATACTAGATTAGGTCCACTAGAGTGAGACCCACAAATACCTTCGTGCACTTCTGATAAAGTAGTTTGCACTTCTTCCACATCAAGACATCAAAGTAATGTACCGTTTAGACTTCATCTATATATGGTATCTCCTAAGACGGTGAATTAGGAAGTTCTACAGATAAAGGTTTTCTTTTGGTTTGTTGTTAAGTTATGGGGTATGATATTGTGTTAGATATATGAAAAGTATCTTGGTACCATGGTGAGTTAGGACCAACAACATCACAAACAAGTTTTAATTTGGGATATCGAATGTCAGTATAAGTAGTTGCTCCATGAGGAATTCATATTTAGGAATGTTCTGTGGAATCTCAAAGAGTGAGCATATTGTTGCCATAGCATTAGTTTCTCTACCGTTGATTCTAAGAACCAGTTCAAAGGTGATGACAATAAATTACTGCTTGAAGCTGTCCACCATTCTTTCATATGGTGTTAGCTTGTCATCCTTCATTTGATATTCATAATTTACTTTCCTTATTACCAATTGAGAGTCTCCATAGACCTGTAGTTCCTTTATCCTCCATTCTATGGCCATCTTCAATCTAGTGATGAGTGATTCATATTCAAAAATGTTGTTGGTACATGGAAAGGCAATCCTATAAGTCTTGGGTATACTATCTCCCTGCAGTGTGAAAAATAGGATACCAGCTTCTGAGCCATGTTGATTGTGGGACCCATCAAAGTACAAGGTCCAAGAGCTTGACTATTTTGTTAGAAGTATGCTTTCATCTGGGAATCTTGATACTAGAGGTTGATGATCTTCCATTGGTGTGTTTGCTAGTTGATCTACTATTATTTGTCCATTTATTGCTTTTTTTCGATGTACTCTATATCAAACTTAGTGTGTATCATTAACCACTTAGTGATCCCCCCTATTAGAGCTTCCTTTTCCAATAGATACTTTAGGGGATCCACCATTGATATTTTCTTTAATTCCCTGTTTAGTATGCAGTGTCTCAATTTTTGTGCTGCAAAGATGACATATAGAAACACTCTTTCTATGGGTGTATAGTTTAATTCACAATCCACTAGGGTTCAGGTGATATAGTATATTGCTCTTTCCTTGTTATTTTCATCCAGTTGCGCTAACAAAGCTCCTAGAATTGTTGATGTTATAGATACATATAGGATCATTTCCTTGTCTTGAATTGGAGGCATTAATACTGGTGGAGTCAGTAAGTAATCCTTGACCTGTTGGAAAGCTTGATCACATCTGCCATCCCACTTGAATGTTATGTCCTTTTGTAGCAAATGGGTGAATGGATGGAACTTGTTTTCCAACTGTGTGATGAACCATTTGATGGACAATATTTTACCTTGTAGACTTCTCATTTGCTTCAATTTTTTTACAGGAGGCATTTCTAATATAGCTTTTACCTTGGTAGGATCTACCTCAATGCCTCTTCTTGATACTATGTACCCTAGCATTTTTCCAGATGTCACTCTGAATACGTACTTCTTTTGGTTGAGACGCAAGTTGTATTCCTCTACCCTTTCAAATACCTTTGCTAGGTTAGCCAAATGATCTTCTCTCTTGATGGATTTTTCTAGTATATCTGTTGGAAACACAAGGGTAGACAACTAAAAGGGTGGGGTGAATCATTTGTCACAAAATTTTAAACTTATTCAACTTATTAACCTTATTCTTATATCTGATCAATAACCATGAAATCATAAATCAACAACACATCAAAAACACACAACAATTTTTTTTAGGTGGAAACCCTATTAGGGGAAAAACCACGATGGAGGTCAGTCCACAAGATTATATCCTATTAAAAGTATAAAGAAATATGAATGGGGAATGCACATGCAGTCAAGCGCACTGCCTAGAGATCACTGCTCAAATACAAAAGGCTTACTACCCAAAGGAAGACACACTGCCTTACAAAAGATTAAATTACATCCACAAGATTTGAACCGAGAAAAATAACATCTGCTAATGTCTGATTATAGTTACAGTTAAGCACATGAACACTTCTTCACACTCTGCTCACTCTTCTTCACACTCTACTTCTACCTTCAAAAGATTTGAACATTATTCACACACATGACTCACACACTTCACATACTCATACCTTCAAATGATAAAATAATCACTCTTATATATCCGCAACAAGGAATTACATCACTACATGTCGGCCTCAATAAAATAATAAAATGAATGCAAACTGTTGGCCTAAAATAATAAAGATTATTAATGCGAACCAACCAAGGTCGACCACAACATAGTGAAGACCCAAAATAAACTTCTCAAACATGACACATCTATTGGATGTGGTGTTTTGTTGCTGATATGTGCTTTTCATTGATGTCAACACTATTAGCATTGTTGCATTAGAAGTTGTATATGTCGAGGATATTGAGAAAATTGTAATAAGAAATGCTACAGGTTGTCAGTGGTGAAGTGATCTTTCTTTTGGTGTGATCAGTACATTGTTGTTCAGAGGTTGTGGACTAAAGGGTTTCTTGTTGAGTATATCTAGTTTATCCACGTCAAGTTTTAGAGATCTGCGTGAAGATTTGATCGAGTTATGAAGAATTGTATTTTGACAATTTTTTTGTTACTTCAATTTGTGTTCTTGAATGAAGATCATGTGATTTTAGTAAGTTCAGTTGCTGCAGATGCTTCTCTAATGTTTCATGATGCTTGTGGATGTTTCTAGTTTTTTCTCTATCTGTGTTGCACGTCCACATTGATTGTTGTGCTTGTGATATGAGATTTTCTCTTGTGTGTTCATGTTTTTCATGTTCTTGGCCGACAAGGTGTTGAAGAGTGTTGTGGATCTTTGAGGAGTAATTAATTAAATTGGTTCATGTTTGAGGATGCTATTTTCGGTCTTCACTATGTTGTGGCTGAACTTGGTTGATTCACATGAATAATCTTTATTGATTTGGGCTGGCTGTTTATATTTATTTTATTATTTCTTTGGAGCTGACTTATAGCGATGTAATTTCTTGTTGCAGATATATAAGAGTGATTGTTTTATCATTTGAAGGCATATGTGTGCGTGAAGTGTAAGAGTCCTGTGTGTGAATAAAGTTTAGATCATTCAAAGGTAGAGTAGAAAGAGAAGAAGAGTGAAGAAGAGTGAAGAAGTGTTCATGTGCTTAATTGGAACTGTAACTAGACATTAGCAGATGCTACTTTTCTTAGTTCAAAGTCTAATGGATTTAATCAGAACCTTTATGTAAGACAGTGTGTCTTCCTTTGGGCAGTAAGCCTATTTTGTATTTGAGCAATGAGCTCTAGGTAGTGTTCTTGAATGCATGTGCATTCCCCATTCATAATTCCTTATACTTTTAATAGGGTATAATCTTGTGAACTGACCTCCACCATGGTTTTTCCCCTAATAGGGTTTCCACATAAAAATCCTAGTGTTATGTGTGATTCTGATGTGTTGTTCATTTATGATTTCATGATTAATGATCCAATCTAAGAATAAGGTTAATAACTTGAATAAGTTTGAGATTTGGTGACAACTGATTCACCCCCCCTCTCAGTTTTCTACCCTTGAGTTTCCAACAACATCTTCAAAAATTATTCCATGAAGATCCACAACACGCTTCAACACCTTGTCAGCCAAGAACATGAAAAATATGAACACACAAGAGAAAATATTGAATCACAAGCACAACAATCAATGCAGGTAGGTAACATAGTTAGAGCATGATCTAGAAACATCCACAAACATCATGATTCATCAGAGAAACATCCACACCAACTGAGATAACTAAAATTGCATCATCTTCATTCAGGAACACCAACTGAATCAATAGAAAAACTATCAGAATACAAATCTTCATAACACGAGCAAATCTTCACGTGGATCTCTGAAACTTAACATGGATAAACTAGATATACTAAAAAAGAAACCCTTTAATCCATAACCTTTGATCATGAATGTACTGAGCTCGCCAACAAATTTAACTTCACTTCATCACTAACAACCTGCAAATTATTTCATTACAATTTTCTCAATATCCTCAATGTATACAACCTCTAAGAGATTAATGCTAATAATGTTGACATCAATGACAACCACATATCAATAACACAACCACAAAATCCAACAATCTCCCCCTTTGGAATTTATGGAAACACATGATGTGAAAAACGCCATCAACGCAACTATCTTCAAGACTTACTCCCCCTTAGGTTCTAACTCTTTTCTCCTCAACAAATCTTCTCTCACATGACTCTTCTTCTAAGATAATTCATAGTTTTTCACATGAATCTTCTCCCCCTTTGACATCAATGACAAAGATATCTTTTCTCCACACAAGCTCTGAACCGCATATCTGAACATTTGACTACTCCCCCTGAGTAGCAACCACCACAACATCAATCGGGATCAAAATATGACCATGAAATGCATGGATTGATGCAATTCAATGCATCTTAGTTCTGATTAGGAGGGGTAATCACCCCTAGCTTCCCTTTGAGATACTCAAAAGTATCCTTAGGCAATGACTTTGTAAAGATATCTGCAATTTGTTCCTTAGTAGGCACATACTCTAATCTGACTTCTTGTTCACTCACCTTCTCTCTCAAAAAGTGAAACTTGATAGATAAATGCTTGGTCTTTGAATGTAGCAACAAATTCTTAGAAATGTTAATTGCACTTGAGTTATCACAGAATATAGCAATGGGCTCATCATACACAACTCTGATATCTTTCAACATATGCTTCATCCACAATACTTGAGTACAATTGTTAGCAACAACAATGTATTTTTCCTCTACAGTAAACAAAGAAATGGCATTCTTCTTCTTACTTAACCATGAAATCAACTTTTTACCCAAGAAAAATGCACCATTGCTAGTACTCTTTCTGTCATCCACATCACCTGCCCAATCAGCATTAGTAAAAGTACTCAAAGTAAGATCATAATTTTTAGGATACCATAACCCAAAATCAATTATCCCCTCCAAGTATCTAAAAATTATCTTCACATCAGTTACATGAGATTCCTTAGGATCTGCTTGAAATCTTGCAACAATGCATACAACATTTATGATATCTGGTCTAGTTTGAGTCAAATAAAGCAATCCACCAATCATCAATCTGTATCTCGTCTGATTTGCTTTCGGAGAATCATCATCTTGTGTCAACTTACATCTGGTCACCATAGGTGTACCAACTAGATTTGAATCTTCCATACCAAACTTCTTTAGCAATTCTTTCACATACTTGGACTAAGATATGAAGATCCCTTTATCTAACTGAGTGATTTGCAATTCCAAAAAGAATTTCATCTCACCAATCATAGACATCTCAAACTCATTCTGCATCTCATCAGCAAAATTCATGCACAAACTATCATCTCCTCCAAAAATGATATCATCAACAAAGACTTCAACAATCAAATCTTTATCACGATCAATCTTGAAATACAGGTTACTATCAACAATACCTTTATTGAATCCAAGCTTCAACAAATAATTGTCCAATCTAGCATACCATGCTCTTGGGGCTTGCTTAAGTCCATACAATGCTTTCTTCAACTAAAAACCATATCTCCCTGATCAGTCAATTGAAATCCATCAGGTTGCTCAACATACACCTCTTCTTCCAATTCACCATTTAGAAATGTTGACTTGACATCCATCTGATAAACTTTGTAGTTTTTTTAAGCAACATAAGCAAGAAATAATCTCACAACTTCAATCCTAGCAACAGGGGAAATTTTTTCTTCAAAGTCAACTCCTTCCATCTGGGAATATCCTTTACACACCAATCTTGCTTTGTTTCTAACAACTTCACCTTTCTTATTTAGCTTGTTTCTAAAGACCCATTTAGTTTCAATTACATTTTTTTCCTTAGGTCTGGGAACAAATATCCATGTATTATTCTTCTCAATTTTCTATAGTTCTTCTTTCATTGCTTCCACCCAATGTTCATCTTTTCATGCTTCATTCACACCATTAGGCCCACTCTTTGAAATCAAACAATATTCTTCTGCAATCTTTCTCCTAGTCTGAACACCTTTGTTCTTATCACCTATAATTTGATCTTCTGAAGGATTTAATCTTACATACCTTGGAGTCTTAGGATGTTCTTCAACTTCTAGCTCTTGTGATCTCTCTTCTGCACTTTCACTAGTTTCTTCCTCTTGATTTTCTTGATTCACCGGAATGATCTAGACTTGATTTTGAGTCTGAACTTTCTTTCCTATGACTGAACTATTATTCTGATCATCTAAATCATATCCACAGGTTCTGGATGGTCTAGCTATGTCTTCATCAACCTTGACATTTTCACTTTCAACTACTTTCATCAATCTCTTGTTGTAGCACTGGTAGGCCTTGCTCTTAGTAGATTAACCAAGAAATATTCCTTCATCACTTCTAGCATCAAACTTTCCTATCTCTTCATCTCTTCTGATATAGAATTTACTCCCAAAGATTTTGAAATATCTAACAGTAGGCTTATGACCAGTCCATAGCTCAAAAGGGGTCTTACCAGTGTCACCTTTGACTTGTACCTAGTTGAGGATGTAGACAATAGTACTCACAACTTCTGGGTATGTGCAGGATCATCATGGAAAAAATAGGCCCTTAAGTGGCAAAAAATTCAGAAAAATCAGTGTTAGGCAACTTGACATACAAATTTGAATAAGTTATCTATATTATTTCAAAAATATGTAAGAATAGAATCTGTAGAAAATTGAATTTAGTTTCTAAACTACTATGTTTATTTAAAAATAAATAAAATCTATTTGGTAAAAATTTGAAATTTCAATGCAAGTACTTAAATTTTAGGGAAAAAATAAGAAGTGCGTGTCTACCACCCTAACCATAATAAAATGATAATATTTTTTATAATATTTTATATATAAGTAGAGGAATCATGTCCGGATGTGATGCATATTTTTTGTAATTTTTTCCAAGTAAATAATTAATTATGATTTTTTATTACAACTTTTAAAATATATAAAAACTCGTATGTCTAACCACCTTAACTTGGTCAAAACTTCATGAAATTTAATTTTTCTTTTTAATCCTATAGTATGTGAAGCATAGAATGTGATGCATGTTTTGGATTCAAAAAATGTGATACCGTTTGAAAGTTATAGATGTTTTTCAATCAACCTATCGATCAGGACAATAGTCATAATTCTAATAGAAAATGAATAATAATTATTTATTAAATTCAAATTAAAGAATAATTTATATTGGTGGAAAGCTGAGAATCTCCTCTAAAAACCCTTTTCGTTTCATCAATTTAGGGTAAAAAAACCTTGTCAGGCACATACCCTACAAATACCCATAATATTGCCACTTTTTGGCCCATCATGATCCTGCACATACCCTTCTCTCAAATAGATATGAGGGAAATTTCTTTCCAACATCATAGTCCTAGCAGTATCTTGAACTATCTTGTTCTTCCTTTCCACAACTCCATTTTGTGTAGGGGTTTGTGGGGCAGATAATTGTCTCTTTATCCCATGTACTTCACAAAAAGAATTAAACTCATGAGAAGTGAATTCACCACCTCTATCTGATCTCAGACATTTAATCTTCAGACCTGTCATTGTCTCAACCATAGCCTTAATAGTATTGAATTTCTCCAAAGCTTCAGATTTCTCCCTTAAGAGAGCAATCCACATCAATCTAGAGTAATCATCAATAAGTAACATGAAGTACCTGTATCCTTGTAAACTTCTGATTCTAGAAGGACCACACAAATCAGTATGAACAAGTTCCAACACTTCTTTTGAACAATGTTGTTTGCTCCAAAATGAAATTCTAGTTTGCTTCCCTAACTAACATTCCTTGCATATAGTATTAGTAGGCTTTACCAACTTAGGAAGATCTCTCACTGCCTAAGTAGAACTTATCATAACAATATTATCAAAGTTTACATGACACATTCTCCTATGCCACAACCAACTTTCATCAACTTGAGCAATCTGACAACTTTTACTAGCAACATTCAGGTGAAAGATGTTACCTTTTGTTTTTGTACCTGAAGCAATCACATTTCTAGAACTTCCCAATATTCTACACTTACCATTCTTGAATTGAAGATTGTATCCCTTGTCAACCATCTATCCAATACTCAAGAGATTATTCTTCAATCCTTCCACATAAAGAACATCATTGGTATTATTCTTACCATCAAGAGAAATGGATCCTCTACCACAGATTACACCAGCTTTTTCATCACCAAATCTTACCACACCACCATCATACTTTTCCATGCTCACAAATTTTCTTTTATCTCCTATCATGTGATGAGAGCATCTACTGTCAATCACCCATTCATCTTTCTCTTCAACTCTGGCTGTTAGAGCTTTCTCCACATTAGAGAAACTAACAGATTCAGTAGGGGTAGGATCATTTTCCTTGATAGAAATAAATACCCATTCATCTTCACTTCCATTTCCTTTATCAGATTCATCATCTATCACACCTTCATCAACAACATAATAACACTTTCTTTGAAATCTAGGCTTGTTATGTCTTGGCTTAGGAACTCTTTTTAGACACCTTGATGCAAAATGACCTATCTTATTGCAAGAAAAACATTTAATAGGAAATTTCCCTTTATACTTACCTTTTCCTCTGGCTTCTCTCTTGACAATAAGTGCTTCAAGCTCCTATAGCTTTCTCTCCTCTTCTTCAATCTCTCTCATTTCCTCCTCATACTTGAATGCCTTTCTAGATGAACTTTCTCCCAGATCATATCTTTGTTTATCTCTTCTGGAAGTAGTAGCCTTGAATGCAGATTCTATCTTAGGAAGAGGATCACCAAATTCACTTAACTCAAAAGCAGTAAGCTTACCAATCAACATGTCTCTAGTTACATTTGTTACATTCTGGAGCTCCTCAATAGTAGTAGCTTTGACTTTGTATGCAGTAGGAAAGGATCTAAGAACTTTAGCAACAATCTCTGATTCTTCCAACTATCCACCAACACATCTAATACCACACACAAGTTTATTCACTCTTTGAATGAAAGTAGTAATTTTCTCATCATCACCCATTCTCAACATTTCATATTTCCCTTTTAGACTTTGTAACTTAGAAATATTCACTTGCAACACCTTCATACAAAGTTTCCAGCTTTTTCCAGATCTCATAAGCAGTGTTCAGATCCATAACATTTCTCATCTCAGAATCAGTCAAAGCACTCAACAATGCTTCCTTAGCTCTGATATTGTGCTCAACATCTCTAATCTCAACAATAGTAGTAGGACCATTTTGAGGGATAACATTTGTCATCTTAGAATCAATTAGAGCACTCAACAATGCTTCCTTAGCCCTGATATTGTACTCGGCTAGGTAGAGGGAAGTCATCCTTCAGGCATGCTTTGTTGAGATCCCTAAATTTGATGTATATTATTATGCCCCCAGTGGGTTTCAACACTGGTACAAGGTTAGATACCCACTCTGGATAGTCGATGGGTCTAATGAATCACACATCTAGAAGTTTTTGAAGTTCTACTCTAACAAAGAGTGCTATCTATGTGGTGCAGGAGCACTTGTTTGATTTCTTGCCTCCATGAGGCTATTTGTAAATAGTTTCTCTATTTTGTGTATTGGGTCTTATAATAAGGATTATCAAACCATTTTAGAGTTTTTTGATTCTCAGGAAGTCATAGTTTAAGTCATTTTTCAAATAATGTTTAAAGTTGTTCCATATTCTAAAAATTGTAAAAGTTGCTCAAGAAAGTTGTCAAGCAACTTGTCAAAAAGTGTCATTAAGGTGTTTTGTCAAAAAAATAATCAAAAGGTAGTTGAAAATAGTTGGTTTTGGTTGGAAATGTATAAAGACACCCTCCAAAACTCGAATTGGGGGTTGGAGACATTATTTTTGAAGTTTGATGAATGGAAACCTCAAATTTTGTGTGCATTTTCTGATTCTCACATTGTTTTCAAGATGAAGTTGTGCATTGTATGGCGTGGTATGGACTCACATGATGGAGAATAATATATGGATGGAAAGATATTTGTTTCTAGTTTTCAATGCTTTTTGTCTCATTGAATTTTATTGTTTTTTGGGAGATATGACTAGTTTGGTGAGACTGCCCTATTCTAACAATATTGTGCATAATTTACAGTCTAAAAAATGTGATGGTACTGATTGTACAATCTATATTTTGGATCTAAAACCAATTGGATTTTTATTCCATGTGAATCAAATTTCGTTTTATTCAAGTATCATCAAATTTCATTAAGATTTGAATAAGTTATGACCATTTTTGTGAGGGCAGGACTGAACCCTACCTAGGGTTTGTAGTTTTGGGATAAAAAGCAATAAATTTATTTTCCACCATTGGATCTTCATAAAAATTGGAGGAAAAGTCTATAATTATGTTGTCTTCAATGTCACTGGAGCGATTGGCTTCATTATTTGTTTTTTGAAAGTTATTAATGACAATTTGTTGCATTAAATTGTGGGCTGCCATGGCAATGTTTCCAATGTGATCTAGAATGCATTTAATCATTGTTTGAGATGAATCAGTTTATGAAAGTTGTCAAGTGAATCAAGTTTGTTGAAATTTTCTCATTGTTGATGATTTCTTAGTTGTGTTATTACAAAGTAAGCCAAGAATTCCTAAGAGCAAGAATTTGGTATCATTGCTTTGAATGATTGGTTGAGTTGAATTGTGATCCTCCTAGCACTGCATCAAATTGGTATCAGAGCCTAGTAAGGTCTGGGTAGAGGAAGTGTTTGTGTTTATGTTGTGGTTGTGTTGTGCAGGTTGAGGAAGGAACCTGATTGCCTAGGTGTGAAAAAGTGAAGTGGAAGCAATAGAGACTTGCTTGTGAAGATGGATTTTTTGAGAAGATGTTGGCAGACCGAGGATTCACAAAGGAAGATGAAAAGAGAGGAAAAGGAAAAGAGAAAGAAGGAAAGAAAGAAGGAAAGAAAAATATAGTTTGAGAAAATATTGGAAGAGATAAGCAAAAAAGTGGAAAGATTATCCAAGGAAATACAACTTCTTGAGAAAGAACAAAGGAGTTGGCATATACCAATGCCAAAGAAGTTAAGATTTCCTTTAAAGAAGATTATGAAGAAGCAAAGAAAACAAAAGAGGGCAGAAAATTCAGTCAAAGATGAAGAAGAAGACTTATGGGCACAATATGTAGCCATTGAAGAAGAGGGATAGTAAGGTTGGTAATGGACAAGTCAATCAAGAGGAAGAGGAACTCATCAAGGTAGAAGAAGACAAGGACATTGAGGTTGCAAGTGAATTGCTTTTGAAGGGAAATGATGTTGATAAGTTGGTCATGGGTGAAGAGGAGTATGAAGTACAAGAAGAAAAGGAGGAGACCTCAAGGTCTCAATATTTTGTTTCTAATTTTTCTTTGAACTATGTATGTTCAGGTCATGGAGGACAAGGAAAAGTGTATGATGATATGATGGAGTTTGGGAACCTCGAAGTTGCAAGGATGATTGATAGGAGAAGGCATAAGAAGAAGAAAAGGAAGAAAGGACAAAAGAAGGTTGAAAAGAAAAAGGACAAAGTGTAAAGGAACTGGAAGATCAAGAAGAAGACAATATGTATTATGATGTATTTTCTAAACTGTTTTCCTATGAAGGACAATGTAGTGTGGAGAGAAAATATGCCAGTTTGTAAGTGTGAATAATTATTCACGCACCGCTCTTTTCCTTCATGGTTTTTCTTTATCTGTGGCTTCATTTTTGAATAATGCTCATAGCTTTCCAGCTGTCGACACATGTTGTGATATCAGAGCTTTCCTTCAGGATGCTTCCTTTCCTTTTTGTCGGGCTCCAACTGTGTGACACGTCGCCTCATTTTGCTTTCCATTCGGCTAGGACTTGCATCGCAACTTATTCTACTGACAGCTTTCCACGTGGCATTATTTCAAGCACCAATTCTTTTTGTTCGATGATTTTTGCAACGGTTTCCATTTTTCCGCCACGTGTCCTTTCCTTTTTACTGTTGTGTGGCCCGTATCTCCCTGGAATGTTCCTGCTGGCGTGCTGTTTTTCCATCCTTTCTATTGGTGTCGATGCTAGAGCATCTTTCTGTTATTGCCTGTGCTAAGGAATCTTTATTGTTGATGGCTTCACTGGAGTATCTTTTCCATTGGAACCTCTGGGTAGTGGGCTGGCTAATTTAAGCAACCATTTCTTCATTTGTTGGTTATTGTTAGATGAGCGAAAAAAACTTTCCCGAGCATTATGAATTAGCCTCTGTAGTGTTTTATTATTAAAGTTGGACTTACAGACTATGCCATTATCTCTAAACCTCTCTGTTTTCAAGTATTTGATCGAACATTAGAC